>JAGFMF010011623.1:352699-445886 GCA_019455555.1 Galemys pyrenaicus
CAGCGGGCACAGCAGGAGAGGTCTGCTGCGCCATGTGGGTCCCCTCCCTGGCAGGCAGCAGGGATCGAACTTGTGCTGCAGTGGCTGCGGTTTGCTTCACAGTGTGTTGCTTAACCTACTGCGCCACCAGGGAGGCCCCTCTTAAAATTTATTTTGACTTTGGTTTTGAAAGTTATTTTTTCTAGATGTAGAATTAAAGGTTGACATTTTTTTCCTTACAGTGCTTTTAAGAACATTTCTTCTCTTTTTGCTTGTATTATTTCTGAAAAAATTCTATTTTTGCCCTTTGATTTTCTGTATATAACTTACTTTTTCTTTTACTGCGTTTAATATTTTCCCTTTATTACTGGTTTGATCAATTTGAATATGATGTCTTCTGGTGTACTTTTTTTTTCATGTTTGGGTTCATTGACTTTTGGTTGTGGGTTTATAATGTTTATAAAATTTAAAAAAATATTTCTCATTTTCATATATTTTTTTGTCTCTCTCACCTCCTTTCATTTAGGGGACTTAAATTACACACATATTAGATCATTTGAAGTTGTCACTCAGTTCACTGATATTAGGATTATTTTAAGATTTTTGTATCATTCTGGGAAGTTTCTACAGTCTTTGTATCCATGTTCACCAAATTTCTATCTTTAGAGTCAATATGATATTAATTCCATTTGGTTTACTTTTCATCTCATATAGTGTAGTTTTTATTTCTAGAAGTTAGATTTGGATCTTTTTTATTTTCCATATTTTTGCTTGACTTTCTGAACATGTGAAATGCATTATAAAACAATCGTAATGTCATTGTCTGCAATTCTAACTCTGTGTCCATTCTGGGTTAGTTTTGATTGATTTTTCTCTTCCTTACGGCTCAAATTTCCTGGTTTCTTTTTATGCCTGGTAATTTTTAACTGGATGCCAGACAGGGAGAACCTTACCTTATTTGGATGTTGTATATTTTTACATTCCTATAAATATCCTTGAATGTTGTTATGAGACCTGGTTAAGTTACTTGGAAATAGATCTTGGCTCTTGTTTTGAAGGTCTGTTAGTAGCAACGGAGCAGTGCTCAGACTAAGGCAATTACTCTTCAATACTGAGACAAAAATCTTAGTGTGCGCTACCAAATACTACGTGAATCATGGTGTTTTGCAGTCTGATGTGAGAAGAGACACTAATTCAAGCTCTGTGTGGGCATAAGGTGCGGCTACTTCTGATTCTTTTGGGTGGCTCTTCCCTTGGCCTCAGTTTCCTCACACACAAGCATTATCGGTACTCAGCTAAACATAAAATGGAGAACCTCTGTGGATCTCCAGACTTCTCTTTTTATGATGAAATATTTTCTCCAGCACTCTCTCCTAAGAACTCCAAACATCTTAGCATCTCCACTCACATTTTCTTCACTTGGGGTCCACTTGGACTGGAATAACTCTCTGAAGGCAATCATAGGACCATGTCATTCGATTCCCATTTGTCAGGAATTGTTGTCCGTTGTTGCTTGGTGTCCAGAGCTTTATGATGCATTGTTTAATATGCTTTGCCCATGTTTTAGTTGTTTCAGGTGGGAAAGTAAATCTAATTTCTGCTATTGCTCCTTGGATGATAGTGGAAGGCCTATAAATGAATGAATTTTATAACAACAAAAGGAACAGCATGTATTGAGTCTTTTAAGTTGGAGTACGTAATTTAAAATTCAACAATCCTAGTAAGATTTTACATTTGTCATAGGAGAGAAAGCAGTTGCACAGAGGGATCAAGTATTTTTGCCAAGGTAGCACAGCTTAGATGACTGGCTCCAGAGCCAGTAGTTTTACCTCCTGTGCTATAACACAGCAGAGTATTTGAATACATCTGTTTGTAGGGTACAGACATATTCCACAGAAAGTAGTAAAACTTTCTTAGTGTGACAAGAGGATAAATGTGGGCAAGGTAGAGGGTTGATGGAATGGAGGAAAGAAACAAGACTTCCTGGTAGAGGTGATAATTGACCTGATTTTGAAATAATGTGTTTACCTGGCAAACTAGCCAAAGAAGAGCACTCTAGCCCGTATTTAAATAGCTTATGCAAAGGTGCATAGGCATGAAATAGTATGGCATGTTGGAATGACAATTAGCTTGGTGTTAACTGGAGCTTAGAGGAAGAGGGTTTGAAGTGGATGAGGTGAGATCACGGAGGGCCTGGAACACCAGGTTAGAGAGCTCTACAAGGAAGGGGCAGCCCTGAGGGGCTCTATGTCAGGGTTGGGAGGAGGGTGGGAAGATTTTAGTAATAGAACCTGTTGGCAAAGGATAGAATAGATTTGGGAGAGCAGAGGAGTGGACTCTACTTATCCAGGCAAAAGAGATGCTGACATTGACATTGACCAGATGCTGAGACAGGAATATTAGGCAGAGAAGAGCCAAATGTGACGGATATTTAGAAGAATACTCTGTGGGGCTGGGGACAGGTTGGAGAAGGGGATGAGGAAGACAGCCGATGACTCGGGGATTTGGTGAAGGTGCTGCTTGCCAAGATGGGGAGCCAGAGAGGAGGCTTAGTGGGAAAATGGAGCATGGATGCCAAAGACCTGAGCAAGTGCTCCTTGCTGAACTGTGGGCTTTCTGACTTTAGCCACCTAGAGGGAGACATTCTTATCAGTAAAATGGGGAGGTCAGGTTTGGCAATTGCTCTGGTCTCTCCCTGCTTTAGCATCTAAGCCCAGAGGTATCAAAGTCCATTTGACTGATGCTGAAAGTACTTTAGATTGGATAATTCCCTCATAGGAAGGGCGATTGGTTTCTAAAATGGCATTAATTTAGAATGCTGACTCAGGGCCTGGCACATGCAGAGCCATTTTCTGGAAAGCCCTGGTACCTCGTGGGATCTCAGACAAGGCCTGTCTCCTATCAGCTCCATTTCTTCACCTATTAAATGAAGAAATCCACAGCGAGTGATGGCATCAGTCCAGTATTTGCTGATGATAAATCCTGGACCAGAAGTAAACTTTATACAAACATTTGGCATTCTTGTTTTTAACATTTCCTTTGTTTCACTCCAACACAATGCATTCACGTTTAGAATTCAAATGATAGAGGAATATACAAAGTCAAAAGTCAAAAGCTCCCAAGCCTCAGAAACCACTTGAGCACTCTCGTGCGTCTCCTCGCAGAGCCTTCCTCTGCATAAAGAGACATGCACTGGAGCAAACAGATATCTTTGCTTTTTAAAAAGTAAACTTACACCATGCAGTCTCTCCTTTACCCTGTCTTTAGCCCACCAGATATGTTTTAGACACTGTTCCTTTTTAGTGCTACATAGTATTCCACTGTCTGAATGCTGCAGGACTCTGAAAATCATTTAGGTAGTTGATGGATATTTAGTTAGCTGTCATATTTTTGCTTCAATACATAATGCTGCGAAGAACACCCTCTGATAGATATCTTTCACTCCTGTGGCTGCACTAGTCCGTAGAGATCTCAACATGGAATTGCTGTACTAAAGGATGTATATATTTATATTTTTGCCAGGAAAAGCCAAACACAAGACTTTCTTAGCAATGGTGCACTTAATTGTGATGGTAAACCGTGTTTCGTCAATCAGTGCCTTAGAAGGAGGTCCCAAAGGGGTGTGTGTGTGTGTGTGTGTTGGAAGGGGTGGGGCAGTTACTAGCCTAGTGACTTCACTTTGCGATTCATAAGAGGAGGCAGCCACAAGAGGAGGTGCAAGTTGCTGAAAAATATTTCAATACCAAGTAACACTTTGTAGGCATTTTATTTGTTGCTTCATTTAGGATTGAGTTACTTTTGTTAAAGAAAGAGGGAGGTCCACATGCCCCTTGCTATCTGTTTGCAAAACTGGTACCCAAGTGTGATCAGCAGGTGGCACTAGCTGGAAGCAAGTAGGATTCTTAGTGGAAATTTTTGTGAAGACTGGAGGATGCATCTTTCTTTCCAGTTTTAGCAGATGGCCAATAAAAAATTCCATGGAGTTTATTTTGCATATGGTCTTCCATCTGGGTATTTGAGAAAAGTACAGTTTTGTTATCAAAACAGTATTTATTATGGTGAAGGAGTTTGTATTTCATAGTAGAAGAATTTTTTAGTGAATAAAGCCAAAAACCTGTTCAATAACGTCTTGCAATTTCTTGGAGGGAACTGGCGAGCATGGGGTTCTTCCATTTTCCTCTCCAGTTATCAGCTGACGTTAGCTTATATTGATTCAGCTCCTCAAGGCTGAATGAAATGCATTATTTGCAAAAACCCCAGAGAATAATGTTCTCCACTGGGTTTAGGAATTAAGAAAATGTGGAGCCTAAGTGGGTCAGAGCCGCGCAGAAAGCAGACTTGCAGTGTGAAGCGCGCGCTCCTTGTCCTGACTCCGCACTTAGCAAGTGACCGGGTGCTGAGCTGATGGCGCTCTGCTCTGCTCGGTTTTCCTTCTTCGAGGAAATATGCTGGCTTGGCTGACTGCGGACCACCTGACGGATCTGCCAGAGAAGGAAGCTTAAGCGCCTTCTCACGCCTCTCAGGGCCCCTGCCCTCGTCCGCGGGCTCCACTGCCAGCCTCTTCCTCTGGGGTCCGTCACTGTCAAGTCTTGTAGGTGCCGCTCTCACCCTGCATTTGCACGCGGCTTTCCTTTTGTCTTCATCTTTTGTGCGCCCTCCACTTCCAAAGCTGCCTTCCTTCTGCTGCGAGGCCGACCACCTTCACTAACCTTCGGACTCCTGCTCTCTTTCACTTCCTCTGCCAGGCCTATGCTATTCCTGTGCACGGAACCAACCCGACAACCCCTGGTTTTCCTCACTTCCTGGTACTTATGACCATCACACTGTTAGTGACTACCTGTTTTGTTATCTTCCTCTTCATTTCCAAATACCGCAAAGGCAGCAGGTGAGCAGATGTGCCTTCTTTGTCATTGCAGCCCTAGTGCCTGTCACAGTGCCTGGCACATAGTAGGAACCCGAGTATGTTTGCCAAATTGAGTGCAAGTTAACATGCAGGTTCCATGATTTAAAATTTTTGATGGCAGCTATCAAAATAGCTTCTCCCAGGCCAAGGCAATCTACGCATCCCAGCCAGTTTTACAAGGGTGCGGACGGACTTGGGCCACAAGGAACTGAGCCCAAGTGAGGCTGTGCAGTGAGTCCCGCTAGCCTTTGCCTGCGATGCCCCAACTTCCACCCCCACGCAAGGTCTCAGGTAACTGCAGTCGGCTCTGAAGCCCAAGTGGAGACGAGAGTGCTTTCTGCTCCTGCAGCAACACCCGGAGGCCGAGGCGGTGGTCCAGGCTCTCCTCGAACAAGACTGAAGACAGAAGCCTGGGGACTCTGGCTGTCAGAGGAAGGCAGATGATTCAGAGCTGCTGGCAGAGACTCTGTAGCAGCCATGGTTTCACCTCCCATTTGCTTCAAGTTTTATTGCCTTTGTTGCCAAAAATAGAACTTCAACTCCTGCCTAGATCTATCATGCTGTTCTCGTGCCCCTTGCTTAACAGCTCAATTTGTTTACTGGAAAAATGATATCATCTAAAACTCAAGATGCTGCTCCTCTCTGGAAGGGATCCTTCGGTCCTTTTAAATAGCCCAAGTGACAGCCAGTGTCTGTGGAGGGCGCTGCAATTTACAAGTCCTCTTTCTCTACGTGACCTCTCTCGTTGCTCACGCGGTCCGGGGGAGGGATCATTATCTCCAAATACAGATGAGGAATCGAGGCACTTGCTCATGGTTATTTATGAGTGCACAACTGCTAGTGCTCTCAGATTTCCGACTCAGATTCGTTCACACATTCCTTGAGACCCACAAGTGCCATGTGCTAGGGACACAAGACAAGTTAGATAGACCCTCATGGAGGTTCTTGTATGGAAGGCTGCTCACTCAGTCAGACGTGTGTTGGGTCCAGATCCTTTGTCCTGCCATTGCACCGTGTCCTTGTTCAGCACCTTGCAGGTGAGCAAGCTGAGCGGCGAGGGTGAAGTACCCAGCTTATGTACTGATAGCCAGGACCCCACCTCTGACTGTCACAGCTTCTTCTAGTGTCTACAGATGGTTACTGAGTGCCCGTGTATGTCCAGCTCTGGTGGACAGAAGGGTCAAAGATAAGAAGTGTGGTCTCTGCTTACAGGATTGGGTGCTGCTTCATGGAGGGAATTGATGGCAGGGCTGATAAAGGCTGAGAAGGAGTTCGGCCCAAGGCACTACGTGGGCCAGAGTAACCAGGTTTCAGGTTCTGCCTCCACCTCTTTTTTTCCCTAGCTATATTGAGAACTAATCGACATATGACTAATCGACACACATGTGAGGTGACGGGTGTGACAGGATACAAAGGGATGCACAAGAACAGCAACAGTATTGTGAAATGATTACCACAACAGAGGAGAGTCAACATATCCATCCCCTCACACAGTGTGGTGTGTGGTGAGAGCATATAAGGTCTTTTCTCAGCAGCTTTCAAATATACAATACAGTATTGTTGACCACAGATAGCCACAGAGATCAGGCCCCCCAGAACTTACCATCTCAGTGGAAGCTTGTGTCTTCCCACTCCCACCCTTGCCCCTGGCACCCACCATTCTACTTTGCTTCTCTGAGTTCAGCCTTTTTTTTTTATATTCCACATAAAAGTGAGATCTTGTGGTATTTGTTTTTTTTGGCCTTACTTCACTTAGTATAATGCCACATGTCCTTGTTATAGATGACAGGCTTTCCTTTTTATGGCTGAATACTATTCCATCATATATAATGGAACCTACCTATATCCCTTGCTATTTACCCACCGCAGCTCAGTGGACTCGTAGGTTCTTTCCATGTCTTGGCTACTATAAATAATGCGGTAATGAAGATGGGGATGTAGGTATCTCAGAGATGGTGATTTCATTTTTAAAAAAAGTATATAGATGGCCAGGGATGGGGCTGTGTGATCCCATGGTGTGGTACTCTTTTTAGTTTTTTTGAGGAATTCTATCCTTGTCTTTGTAGTGGCTGCACCAATTTGCAGTCTTGCCCATGAGTGCGAGGCGAGGCTGCCTTGTTCTTTGACATGTATTTCCCTGATGATTAGTGACAGTGAGCAGCGAGCATTGCATGTGTCTGCTGGCCATTTATGTATCTTCTTCGGAAAAATGTATGTGCAGGTCCCTGCTCGTTTTTATTTGGATTATTTGTTTCGGTTTTCCTTTTTTGCTGAGTTGTGAGTGCCTTATATATATTTTGAACATCTGATATACCCATATATGATCCATGGTTCTTGAGTATTTTTTCCATCCTTCATTTTACTGCTGGCTTCTTTTGCTGTGCAGAAACTTCTGAGTTGGATGTACTCCCACTTGTTGATTTCGGTTATTGTTGCTTTGGGTATCTTACCCCAGCGCCACCTCTTCATGGCTCCTGGACCCTGGCCACATGATCTCCACCCCCCTCCTCTGCCTCCCAGGCTTCAGCATTTCCTCTGTGAAAAAAGATGGTGGGGTGTCCCTTTGACCCTTCCCAGGCTAGACCTTTGTGACCCCGTGAGTCTCGCTTGCCTGGACTTCCACAAAACTCCCTGCGGGAGTTAAAATTCTGTGCAAACTCCTGCTGCTAGGGTTTCAGCCAAAACACAAAGGGCCTTATGTAATCAATCTTTCTCTAGTGACTGCCAGACCAGTGTCGCCCGGGGCTACCCAGGCGCTGGTAATGAGGGCTGCAACAAGGCCTCGTCTGGAGCCACCCTGGGGACTGGCTGTGGCCTCCTCAGCTGCCCACCCACTCCCAGAGGTTCTGAGGCTCTGCCTGCAGAGTCCCTCCCAGCAGTCCTGTGGGTATTGGCAGAGCTTGATAGCAGATACTGACTGAACCAGACGGGCTCCTCTTTCTGCTGGTCCCCTCCAAACCACTCAGAAGCGCACGTCTGCCCAGGTTCTGGGACCTCCTGACTGGTTTTCTGCTGGGGATCCCCTTCCTGCACTGGTCCGCCCACCAAACTCTCACCAGGCTTCTCTGTGTCAGAGTGGATGTCTCCAAATCTGTGAAGGTCTTTTCTTTATTTGGGGGAAGAGCACACAGTAGCCCATTACCACAGTAAACAAATGAGTCTCCCGCAGCTAAAACAAACAGGACTGTCTGCTGTCCCAGGTGTCCACAAGCGCTTCTCCAAGGGTGGGCAGCAGTGTTTAAAATGTGGCTTGTCAGGCCCTCCCTGGTGGCGCAGTGGGTTAAGCAATACACTGAAGCAAACTGCAGCCACTGCAGCACGAGTTCGATCCCTGCTGCCGGCCAGGGAGGGGACCCACATGGCGCAGCAGACCTCTCCTGCCTCGCCCGCTGCTACCCTCAGCAGTGTGTTCAAGTCCATCTGCTTGTTCTGTTCCCCACTCTGTCTCTGGTGAATCCGCTCACACCCACACCTCTGGCCTGCACCCCAGTTCTTGTATGCATCAATAAGTAAACCTTTAAAAAAATTATAAAAAACAATAAAATGTAGCTTGTCTTTGAAGGCCTTTTCTGAAACCCCTTCTCCCACTACCCTTCCCATCCTCTGCAACTCTAACCCATGGACAGTTCTCTGAGCCCCGATTTTATACTGTCCTTCCATTATAGCCCCCACCCCCAACATGGTCTTTTATTGCAGTGCTCCTGGCTGGATTCAGGGGAGGATTTGGGGTCAGTATAGACCTGGGTTGTAATCCTTTTCTTCACTGCTTTCTATGTGTATGTGTGGAACAGTTACTTAATTACAGCGTGCCTCAGTTTCCCTGTTTATAGCACCATGGGATGCTGTGGGAAGCAGGCTGTATCTCCTCAGTGAATGGACATTAACTTATCTGCTGTCCCTGCTGGACTGGGGAGGCCCTGGGGAGCTGGAACCTGGTCTGATTCATCTCCATCTCCCCGGTTCCCAGCACAGAAGGGCTCCTAGGCACATGTGTGAAATGGATGAATATTGATAGAGGTTTTTCAGTCTGGGATGGAAATTTAAGCCAGAGCTAAAACTGCTTAGACAAAGTGTTCAGGGTGTTTCTGGCTGATTGGAAATGTGGAAATGGACTTATTTTAATTTTTAATAAAAATCTAGTCCTGAGACTCGTTATCTCGTTATTTGATGATAGATCACCCTCTAAGGCCGCACTGAGACTCTCCTTGGGCTGAATGTCATCCCGGCCTGGCTTAACTTTTTTCCCCCTGCCCCCATCTTTAGGTGTTTCTTTGCAGTAAAACTTTTAAGAGTAGCTGCTCTATTGCTTAATTTTCTAAACTTCAATTTGGCCCCACATACACTTAGTGTTTTAAATCACAGCTATTACAATCTGACCACTTTGCAGGGCTGAGTTATTATGTGGTGTTCGGGGATGAATGTGGCATTAGGGGAGGCGTCGCTGCAAGGTGTTGTGCCCCTCCAATGGCAAGGTTTTAAAGAGAAAAGGTGAAAGAGGTAAACATTTTTTCTGGAAGGCTATTTTAAAGGTCAAAAAAACCCTGCTTCCCAAGGCAAGTAAAAGGTCATCTTTCACCCTTCAATTTTTGTCCTTTCATTTCATTGTGCCAAAGTTCTCGGTGCTGTCGCCTTCGACGTCTAATTTTCTACAAGAAACTAGTTGAGCCCATCTTGACTTCAGTGCCCATTTCAAAGGGAAATTATGAAAATTGCTCCTCCTGTACCTTCTTCCCTCGTCGCCAAAGAGATGAAGAAATCGCTTCTACTCTGTTTCTGGTTCAGCTTCTTTTCTGCGTAATTGCTTCTTGGAGGAGTTCTAATGAAAGGCGAAGCAAAGCCAGGATTTGGATTTAGAAAGATGCTGTAATCGAATTCTCTGGCCTCGTTAATGAAATTATTCTCTTGTCCTTTCCTCTCGCCCAAACGTGTAGCCACTTCTTCACCCTCTTTCTGAAATTAACTCCATACATTTTCTAAAAGACAGAGAGCAAGAGTAGGGCCGACAGGTTTTCGGGACGTCCCTATCTTTTTGGGCCACCTACTGGCCCTTCCATTTTTTCAACTTATTTGACATAATTCTGACTATTGAAAAACTGCGGGGATAATACAAAGCTTATCTAGACGCCCTTTATGCAGATCGCCCCAATGTTAACATTTACCACATGTGCTTCTCTCTCCTCTCCCTCCTTCTCGGTCTCCACTGCCACCCCCTCACCTTGCCCCCCGTATATGCTTATGAAGCACGTAAGCATTGTGTGTTGTGTGGGTGACTCATGTGCCACGAGCCACGTGCCACGTGCGATGTGGCACTTCTGAAATATCGGACAGTTTGATAGAATTCCACGGCAAAATAGGCGAAGTATATTTCCCCTCTCTTTACTGGGCTGTTGCATTCTGGGGAAATGGTGATTCTCAATTTAAATCATGTGGAAAATGAACTTGTTTATATGTGTGAGGAGTCAGGTTCTAGGCTTTCCCTGTGTCCTGTAAATAGGCCTTTCACGAGGATGTGGCAGGACAGCCTGGAGCGCAGTCAAGGCGCCGGCCTCCGGACCCCTGGCCCCAAATGCCAGTAAAATTCTACGTTTGCTGTGGAACCAAAAACACACCCAGAAATTTCCAAAGCCCTCCCTAGGTGGCAGTGCCAGCCTCACCGAGAACCACTGACGGTCTTACCAGAACAGAAGCGTTTTCGTCTCTCTTCCTCAAGAAACACAAATCCTACTATATTGCTCCAAGCATTTAATTTTTAACGCCTTTCAGAATTATGTCCAACATTACAGGGTTTCTACTTGGCTTTGGGACCCAGGGCGATCCCGAGCTGTCTCCCTGCCTGGGTGGGGAGGGCACCCGAGCTCACTTGCTGGATCCACCGGGAGGGCTTCCACATGAGAAGGAGGGGGTCGCCTCTTGGCACAGCTCCCTGCAGGAGCTGTCTTGCACAGCCCTGGCTCTCCAGAGACAAATGCTTCCATGGACAGATGGGGAAACTGAGCTTAGAGAGGGAGAGACGCTTGGCCAAGTCACCCAGCCACTCAGAGCTACTAATGAGGCCTAGAGGTGAAGGAATTAGCACCAAAGATCAATCAAACCTCAGGGATTGGAAAGAACCTGAGAACCTCTGTGTTCCTCATCCCCACCTCACGGACAGGTGGCCAGGCTGCTGCCTGTAATTGAGCATCTTCAGAAACGGGCCATTTAGGATTTTTTGAGGCAGTTCCTTCCTGGGCTGGATCATTTCTCCCTGTAACTCCTCCTCCCTTCCCCGCCCCCACTGGGTGTGGTTGGCCCTTGGGCCCCATGGGATTGTATATCCCGGTAGACACCCTGGCAACCTTCAGAAGTCCCAAGATTGTGTCCCTTGTTCCCCTGAGCTTATTTAGCTGTGGTCTCTGGGCCTGGCATTGACCAGCAGGACAGAGTGCTTGTGCCCATCGTGCTCTTGGAGTGGTCAGAAGGCCAGTGCCGCATGAGCGTGGCCACTCAGCTGCGGCTCACCGCCGGCCCCTCCCGCCTCCCAGCACAGCGTGGGGGAGGGCAGGCGCTGGTGCATGCGCCCACAGCACCTGCAGGCCCTGTGTTTCCTCCACCCTCTGAGCAGGCTGCCTCCTGTATAGACCCCCACCCCCCCCCCGCCACCCCTCCACCCCCCCTGCACTAATTCTGCCCCCAGGGCTGACAGCAGATGAACGCCAGAAAGAATCAGATGAGAACAGACCACTGCGAAGCACCCTTGTGGCGGGACTCTCTTCCTTTCCTTTCCCCCTTTGCGTCCCTCCATTACACGTCTGAAGCAACTGCTAGATATTTAGAAAGAGCTTACAGCTCAGGGTAAAGTGACTTACCAGAGTAAAAGCACTCAGATTTATCTCTGCTACCCTGGATGTGTAACCAAGGGATGCTCGACAAATAACAAAAAGCAGGTCTCAGGTTAATTGTATGTATTTTTAAAAAGATTTACTTATTTATGCATACAAGAACTGGGGTACAGGCAGAGGTATGGGGGAGGGGGGTGAGAGCATTCACCAGAGACAGAGTGAGGAGCAGAACAGGCAGACTGACTGAAGCACACTGCTGCAGGGAGCAGCAGGCAAGACAGGAGAGGTCTGCTGCTCCATGTGGGTCAGCTCCCTGACCGGGGATCCAACTTGTGCTGCAGTGGCTGCGAATAGCTTCATAGTGCTGTGACTTAACCCCTTATACCACCAGGGAGGCCCCTAATTGTATGCTAATGTTACCATCCATGGTGACTAAGTCACCAGTGCCTGACAGCATGGGGTGACCCCTCCTACACGGTGCAGTTATAATTGTCTGCATTATCTGTCCGAACATGCGTGTTCTCCTAAGTGTCTCCAGGTCCTGCAGGTCTGGAAGATGCACGAGCACAGAGGCTTATTGTAATTCCCGCTTGATGGATGCAGATACTGACTCTGGTGTAACAAACACTCTACTGCTTCCTATAGTCTGACTGTTCAGTCGGGTTTGTGTCCTGACAGCCTGAAACGCTGTCCTGTGGAGGGTGGAGCACAGCTGAGGTCCCCCTAGCTCCGTGTTGGGGTCACTCACCCGGACTTCCGGGGCATACAGATGTGCTTCCAGGGCGGGCTTAGGCACTGTTTTCTGCCTTCCAAGGGTACAAGCAGGGGCGCTGCCATGCTAAAACCAGTTTTTGTTTACAAAATGACCCAGTCACACACTTCTGTCTGTGTTTACTTCCCTCCCGCTCTCTGCCAGTCCAGGATGAGGCTTTCAGGGGCACTCACATCCGGGCTGTGGGGAGAGGAGAGACTCAGGGCTTGTGCTTGGTCCAGGGCATAGAGGGGCTCAGACCGCCCTCCTGACTTAGTGCCATTGCAGTGGGCACAGTAAGCTAGTCCCAGTCAGAGGGTTGGTTTGGTTGGACAGTCAAGGGAGTCTCTTCCCACACAGAGAGACTGTCTCCTGTTTGGCTTATCAAGGGAGCCAGGCACTTTTCCCCGGCCACACTCAGTGACCGCCGAGGTTAACTGACTGTCCAGATGTCAGGAAGGGGCACAGGGCGAGCATCGCCTGTGAGCCCATCCGGAGCCCAGTCAAAGGTCTCCTTGTCCACGGCCACCTGCTGCCATGGAAATGCAGCGGGGAGGGGAACAGAGGGCGTTTATTTAAGGAAAAGTGGCTTATAGAGCTGGCCTTCAGCAGCACAGTAGGAGTTCCTTTGTAAAACCCAGCCCAGCTTGGCTCCCAACCAGCAGGCTCATTTAGAACATCACCGAGCTTCTCCGTGATCAAAGGCATGTGAAAGTAATTCCTTACATGTCAACACCTTCCGCTTCTCCTTGAAATTTAAACCAGCAGTTGAAATTCTGAGGCTGGGAGCTGCCGTTCTCACCCTCCCAGGGTAAACGATCAGGCTAGCAGCTGCCCGCTTCCAGGCGGGCACTTGGCTGCCAGGCCAGGTTCTCCGAGGCTGGTTTCTGGGTTTGTCAGTTTCCATCACAGGCTTTTCCCAGGGAGATGGGACTGGTCCTCGTGCTGTCTGTGCCACCGCCCCCAGGCTGTGCCCCTGTGCTCAGGTCAGCAAGTGTCCAGGCTCCAGGTGCTGGGCTCCAGGGTTGTCCAGCTCCCTGCCTTGTCCCCTCCTGCCTTTAAGAGTCCCACCCTCCGGTGTCTGGCTTATCACTGCCTAACAGCGCGACCCCAAGCCCCCACTTTACCATACCTCAGATCCCTTATTTGTAATATTATTAAAAGCGATATTGCATCCTAGAAACCTGACAGTAGAATTGAGTCTTCCTGGGTGAACAGCATAGAGGGGAGGGGACCCCATTTGTGGTGGAGGATTGAGGGTGTCTCGTTGACGGGTGTGGCCAGGTGACGTGCATCTGCAGGTGAAGAGGTGGAAACCTAGATCTCTGAGCCATAGACGGTGCTGTGAGCTGACGCTCCCGCAATTAAAAAAAACAACAAAAAAACAGTATCATGGACACGCAGGATTCTAAAGAATTAAACAAAAATAAAAATGGGGTGAAATGGGTGAAGGAGGTCACTAGTTCTAAATAAGTCTCGGGGGTGCCACGGACACATGGTGCCTGGAGTTGATGAAACTGTAGTGCCGATCCGGAAGTGGGTAAGAGCGTAAGTGTTCTCATCACAAGAAAAAAAAAAAAAATTTGTAATGCTGTCTAGAGATGAATGGTAACTAAACTTACTGTGGTGAGCATTTTCCTTTTATTTGGCGATCACATTTTTTTTAGATTTATTTAATTATATTTGACATCATGTAGTCCCCAGCGAATTCCTGCCACCATTTCACCCATGCACCATCATGGGGTGCGCATTTTTCAATAGATACAGACATGGAGAAACTAATTAATGCCTTGTGTCAATCAGAAATAAATACATGATAAGAAATACATGTTTGATGAAGAAGCGATAGCCAATAAAATGCAAACCTGGTCCCTCCCACTTCCTCCTCCCCTCAAGATAACATTAGGGAACACATTTCGTCCATGTCTGTACATTTTTAATTTTTAAAAGTTATGTTTATTGAAGTAACTGTTTACACGCTGTGTTTGTTTTGGAGGTGTCAGTTCACACCTTTACAAATGTACATTACCACATCAGCCACCAAGGCACACATAGTCCACCACCATAGTCCGTTGCCAGTAGCAGTTTTAAAAAGAGCTTTGCCTATATTTACTTATTCAGTTCTTAAGGCATTCCCTATGAATTGGATATTTTAGCTCCAATATATCCATGAGGAAACTGAGGCAGGCAGAGAGTATGTTTTCCCCAAAAGCATTTAGGAAAAATAATCTTTATGAGATAAAAAACAAGAAACAAGAAAGAAAAATCAGTATCTGCAGATACTTCTAGCATGGCCATGAGGATGAAGCGAAGCACTCGGGCAAGGCAGTGGCCCTCGCCGATGGTCACCTGCCCCCAGTCACGGCTCCAAGCATCGAGCTGGGCGTGTGCATGCCGGGGCTGGTATGTGACTCCCGAAAGATGCCGAGACTTGTAGGAAGGTCCAGCTGCTGGGAATTTGAGCACACACCGGGGTTCACCTTGGCTCCGTGATGTCCACGTTGACCTTGAGGGGTAGCATCTGTTAGCAAGCCCCAGTTTGCTGGTCTGTGATGGAGGGGGCGGAGGTGACAATGGTTTGAGGCTGGACCACATGAAATGGCTGATGCACGTCATCTGTGTGTGACCGATGAAAAATGACAGTTTCACACGGCTCGCCCTTGAATGCCACCTCATAGAGCTGCTTATAAGGATTAAAAATAACAGGAGAAACCCCTGACCTGGAGCTTTCCTGCAGTCCTGAGGTGACGCGGGAAGTGGTCGCAGTGGCACAGTGAGCTGCGGGCGGGAGAGGAGGACAGGGAGACGAAGCACGGAAGAATGCCGGAATTTGGTGGAGAATGGGCTCGGTGACGTGCAAGAAGGTGACCCAGAGTTGGGGTCACCTGCGGACGGGGCGGTAATATTTACTGATGTAGGGAACATGGGGGAGTCGGTCTGAGGACAGAGACGGTGATTTCATCTTGGCCACGTGCAATGTGTGACGTCTGTGGAGCCGTCTGCCGTTCTGGAGCCCAGCACAGGGCGTGTGACCGACATGGGAGTCGGCCGCCTTCGGGGCACACAGAGTCAGTCCACGGCAGACAGCACGGAGGCGTCACCTTAGGACAGTGTTACCTGGGTGCCGGTGACGACACTGAGCAAAGTGAGAGACAGGCTCCAGGCCGCACGGGGTCGGAGAAGGACGGCGGCCTAGACGGACGAGCTCGTTCTGCCGGCCTCCGAGGGGCAGCAGTTGAGTCAATTCAGCCTCTTTCGTCAGATCTTGGCACGTGGCGGGGGCGGGGTCTCCACTTACAAACGCTAAGCTGGGAACGCTACTGCTCAGGCGCAGGGTGGGCTCTCACATGCGTGTTGACAGACCTGGCACTGAGCCCGCGCACAGCACGCTACCATTTTAGCCAAGAGCTGAAGAGCGTCAGGAGGGAGGATACCTGGCCTGAGTGTTGTAGAATATGACGTTAATGTTCTCTCTCTTTTAAGTCCCACGTCAGGGATGGCAAAAATGTCAGCGCCGAAGCACTGTGGAGCTTATGGTATGTGGGTTAGGAGCAGAAACCAGGGCGGGTGAGCCGAGCGCTTTTGATTACAATGTAGCTGCATTTGGAGGTGAGCTAAAGATTATTTAGCCAGTTCATTAGCAGGAAACCCTCAGGACTGGAAAAACGATTTTAGCTAGAAGGGGCGCTTACTCAGCAGTGGAGCGCTGCCTCAGCTGTGACGCCCTCTCGCTCTCAGAAGGAGACTTGGGGGGAGGAAGGCGGGAGAGTGAAGCCGGGAGGCTGGGAGGCTGGAGACAGACCAGCCGTGGGCTGGACTCTGCCAGGAGGCCCAGAGGAGAAGGGGCCATGGGAGTCTGACAGCCTGGAGGACCAGGAAACGACCGAGAGTGGGGAGCCAGGCCAGCCCCCAAAGGCCGCATTGGTGTAGGTGGGTGTTTGGCCTGCGGCAAGTAGATCCAGGCTGGCTCTTCACGGGGTTCAGGGGACTGCTTAGAAAACTGAGGCAGAACAGCCAGCAAGGAAGTAGCGAAACAATAGAAAACAGGACTGTGTTAAATGCAAATGCAAGAAATCAGGGACCCCTCACAGCCGCCACAGGAAGCAGGCAGCTCCTCCAGCCTGATGCAGACCGGGCCTGGCTGGACTGGCTGGTTCGGCTAGGAAGTGGCCCCGCTGAGACTTGAACCCACGTGTCTGAGTCCAAAGCCCGTGCCCCGTGCCCTGCAGCTCCTCACAGACACTCAGACACTGGGACCTGTGGAGTGAAGAGGGGCTGCAGCCTGGGCACCCCTTTGCTCAGGGGTCCACAGAGTCCTTGTAGGTAAACAGAGGAGAGCTGGGGATGGGCCAGAGAGAACCGGACTATGGGGAGGGTCTGGAGGGTGGATTCTGGCCTCTCTTCCTTCACTCAGCTACCCCAGTCAGGGGTTGGGTCTTGAAGCCTCACGAAATGACTGGTTCCCCATTAGGCAGGTTTTATAGCCCCAGATGCATTCAGAGTGGCTTTTTCATTGCTCACTAATGGTAGATAGATTATGGCCCCCATAAAGTTGCTGCTCACTGAAAGTGGGGTCCGTTAAATTGCACCGACAGTGGGCTGGACTCGGGGCAGAGCTCACTGAGAGGCTCCTCGCCGTCTCCCGGCTGATGCCAGCTCCACCGCCCATGATCTGAGGGCGTCTGGACGAGACAGAGAAGCTTGGGCCCAGGGCTGCCGCTCCGGGCCCCCCTCGAGCTGGGAGGCTTGATGTCCTCACTCTCCCAGAATGGAGATTTGCAGCTTCCAGAAGGAGACAGCTCTGAGAAGCCCTGACACTCATTCCAGCACCAGGCAAAGGCAACGTGACTGTCCTTAACCCCAAGCGCCCTCCTGAGAGGCTGCTGTAGATGCCCGAATCACTGATAGTAGAAACAACTTTGGGGTGGAAATCTGGAGATCTGATGTTTCGTTTCTGGCCCTGCCGCCTGCTAGTGCCTCGGGCCGGTCCCTCGCTTCTCTGTGTATAGAGCCTGCGTGTGTGCGTGCACGCGGTGGCCCTTTGGGGCCCGGCCTGGCTGGGTGTGGAGGTGCCAGTGGCTCCAGAGCTGTAGATCCGCTTCTCACACTGGCTGCTGCTGGGAAGGCAGGCGAATGCGCTGGCTGTGACTCGGTCTTTGCAGCACTGTTTCCTTCCTTGCTCGGCCTACCAGCAAAACCTCCTGCGTGTCAACAGTTCTAAGTTTTCCCAACAAAAATATGTGCCGTGCAACGATGACAGACTCTTGAGTCTGATCGCCTTGGTTTCAGGGGCTGACTTTCCTGCTCCTTAGCTGGGCGGCCCTTGCTTGGGAATGCACGTCTCTGAGCCTCATTCTCTGCAGGGCTGTTGTGAGGCTCCCGCAGATCCCCACGATACAGCGGATAACATGTGCACTCCCCAAATGGCCGTTTGCCCTTTCCTTGTTCTTATTTGTTAAAGCAACTCTGGTTCCATCGGATAAGCTGGTTCATCTGGCAGTCTGTCAGCTGCCTATCAAGTCGCTAATGTCCTGGGCTTCAGAGATGCCACAGCAATCAATCTTCCTCCTAGCTTCACTTCTGAAGATATAATATTTCCTGAGCCCCCTCACCCCCACCCGCTGCATACTCAGAGCAGCGAGTCACATAGCACAGCCCTCATCCTCAAAGAGCGTGTGGCCAAGGGGGAGGGGAGTGTCCTGTAAGACCTGGCGATGCCTGCCCCCCAGTGTTAGCCCTGCCAGGTCCCCGCCTGCAACTGAGGTGCCCCTGAGGGGCAGGTGCTCAGCTGTTGGTGCTCACTCTCCAGGTGAGCATCTCCTGGGAAGCCCCGAGCTGGGACACCCCCAGCTTTCTCCCAAGCTCCCCACGCACATCCAGTGAGGACGGAGCTGTGGCCTCGAGGATCCTCGTGGGCTCACCGCCCCTCCTCCCCGAAGCCCACCTTGCTCCTCCACTTCGCCTGCGAACCGACCGTCTACCCAGACTTCTGTCAGTGGCCCTACACGCCTGTTCCCTCACTGGTCTGTCGGTTTTACCTCCAAAATGTTTCTCTGTCCGTCTCATTCCACCACTCCCACTGTTCAGACTCTTCCTCTCCGCCCCCACCCTCTCCATTTTCTACCCCGCCCGGAAGGCTATTGCTGCCGGACACAGATAAGGAAGTTGCAGCCGAGACTCCCTAAAACTATAGTCCAGGCCCTTCTCTGTCAGGCCTTGTCTCATACCCAAGCTGGGTCGTCTCCGTCGGCCCACATCGCGTGTGACCCTCATTCATTTCAGACCCTCAACTGGGGCCGCCTCTGCCGGCGTTCACATCCCGGCCCCATGTCCTACGTGCTGTGCCACCCTTGGCCCCTGTGGCCCTCCCTTCCCTCGTCTGTGAGACAGAGTTGTTGAGGATGAAGCAAGACGATGCTGAGAAGTGCTCAGAACAGTGTCTGACCCGTCCGTGCCCAGGCGGTGCTTGTGTTCTTGCTGCCGCTCATTGCTCTCTGGCCTCTGCGGGTCTCGCTGGTGAGCTGTCCAGGGCGCCCCCCCACCCCCGACTGCACCCCTCTGCAGCCATTGCAACCATTTGCAGTTCCCGCGACAGATCTGCCCTCTCTGCCTTCACACATGATCCACCGTGGCAGCTATCCGCTGCTCTCTGCTCAGTTCTTTTTGTTCATGTTAATAACTTCATTTTTTCATCAAATTTTTTATTGAGGTGCCACTGGCTTACGGTGAGCCCTTCAGGTGGGGTCACTGTCCGCTCAGTTGTTCCAAGGCCTCACCTATCTGTCCTGCCCGCCCTTCACCGGCCCTTCTTGCGCTTCCTGGCTGGCCCTTGGAAACGCAAGTCCGCCTTCTCGACCCAGCTTCTCCTCCTGCCTCCTCAGTGACAGCCGTCGTCTTGAATGTCCGAGCAGTGGGGATCTTCCCTGAGTCTGGAAGGGACCGGTCCCTGCACCGCCTGGCTGATGGTTCGGGGCCTGTTGCTTGCCTACCAGAGGCTGGTGTTTCCTGAAGATATGCTCCCGTGTGACAGCTCGGGTCTCGGTTATTCAAACTGGATGCAAATGCACACGAGCGGCGTCGGCCCCGCAGACAGGCTCTGGCTTCCCTGGCACTGCAGACACTGCAGTATTTCTTCAGAGATTGTCCTCTTACCTGCCTCTTGCTGCTAATAATGTGTTGGGGCTTGGTGTTCCAGTTGCTGAATTTCAAAGTATTTTAGTTTGTTTCGCCCAGACACCCAGCCAGCTTCCTCATAGTGCCTCATAAATCTCCAGCCCAAATCTGCTGCCCTCGTAGCTCATCCCCCCTGCACAGCAGCTTCATATGAACTTTCCACTGACGAATGTCACCCGACTGTTTGTGACACAGCGTCAAGCGTGGTGATGGTATGATACACACCCTCTTAGCTGGCGGACGCCGGGGACCTAGCGTGGCCCCCCGTACATTGCAGGTCAGCATGACAAACCCAGGCAGTGAGGCATCGTTCTCAAGGTCACACAGCCAGAAGCTACGCTGTGACCTACGCTGGCCCTGTGATGCTCATGTCTACATAAAAGAAAGTTGAGGACACTATGGAAAGTGACATGAGCCATCACCCCAAAGGACAAAAATAATAGGACTCCAGTTATTGAAGGTACTTAGGGTCCTCGAACCCATGAGCACAGAAAGTGCAGTGCGGATGCCAGAGATTGGGGCGCCCAGGGATGGGGGTGGGGTTTGGAGTTTGATGGCTACAGAGTTGCAGTTTGGGAAGATACAGCATTCTGCAGATGGGGCAGATGGCATGATGGTCACAGATGATGGGAAGGTACTTTAATCTACGGCACACTTAAAATGAGGAAGATGGCAGATTTTATGTTGTGCAAGTTTTGCCACTTTCTTTTTTTAAAAGCAGTTTAGAATGATTTTCCTCTGTGGTCTTCCTAAGGCGAGATCATGCTATAAACAGACAGAGTTTTCATGCTCTCTGTCCCTCAAATATATTTCAGGGCTTCCCCCTTCTATAAAAACTAGTCTACCTGCTAAAACTCTTCTCTGTCTAGATAAGACTTTTTTTAAAAAAATAAGATTGATTTATTTATGCATACAAGAACTGGGGTACCGGCCAGGGTGTGTGTGTGAGAGAGGAGTCACCAGAGGCAGAGTGGGGAGCAGAATAGGTGGATCAATTGAAATACACTGCTGAGGGGAGCAGCGGGTGAGAGAGGAGAGGTCTGCTGCACCATGTAGCTCACCTCCCTGGCTGGGGTTTGAACCTGTGCTGCAGTGGCTGCAGAAGCTTCATAGTGAGGTGCTTAACCCCTTGTGCCACCAGGGAGGCCTTAGATAAGACTTTTAAAAATTATAGTCAACATGAATATAAAATCATGGAATAGATACCACCCCCCAAAAATCAGAGTTTTATATTCTTCATAGGGCTTTTTTTTTTTTATCTTTTCCAAACTTTCCATTAGGCAGAAAATATGGATAGAAATAGTAGGCAGCAGAACAGGTCTCTAATTATAAAGATTTTCATAAGGAATAGCTTTTGGTGAACAGATACTGGTACATCCGTTCTTAAGACCATTTTAAACATCTCTGGAATGTCTTATGGCTAAGAAAAGTTGGGAGTTTTGCCCCGGGCGGGCTGTCTTTCCTGGCATATTTCTTAAATAACCACTAGGGGGCAGTAAAAGACACAAAGTTTTCCATAAGCCTGGCAAGTGCTGGCAATCCAACCTCCACACCCTCTGTATCTCTTTCAGCCATCTGAACTCACAGTTACGAGATAATGGATTTCACTTCCAGCAGCAGGTTTAGGCAAAACTGGAGTTACCATCAGCTCTAGCCTAGCTGCAAGTCTCCCTCAGGTTCAGGCTAACCTCAGCGCCTGAGTCTACTCAGCATGTTGGTCCCAGGCTGCATTTTGACTTAACTCCCCTCAGCCCAGGGCACCTCACACAGGGTGCACGTCAGCATCACACGTCATGCTTTTTACAAAATACACTCAGGTCCCCTCCCAAATCTATTAAATCAGAATTTCTGGGGCTGAGGCCTACTTCTACAGATCACATTTAGCTTTTGGTCCGTGACTTTTTGCTTTAGTCCTGAATTTTAACAACTTTAATAACCGGGGGAAAGGGTCACCCTTCATTAAAACTCAGAGGAGAGTTAATATGAATCTTGGAAAATGTTTTTCCTTTTCTGCAACAAGTCGCTGAAGATGCAGTGGCTGCGGGTGCCACAGTGGGAACAGGTGTGAGGCCGCGTCACCGCGGGTCAGGGCGCAGAGGACCTGGAGTGGGGGCAGGCCTGGCAAACTCGGGTCTGTGGTGGGCGCTCCCAGGAGGCCAGGTCCAGGTCCCAGGCTCTGCAGCGTGTGGCCCGTGATTAGACACCAGCACCCCTGCTGTCTCGCGGAGCCCTTTGGGCAGTGTCCAGGAAAAAGAAACCTTTCGTCTTAGCAGAGGTGGAGGTAGGTGGCACAGAGAGGCTGCGAGGAAGCCAGAAGACCCCAGCTCTCATCCCAGCCGTCCCACTCACCAGTTATGGGACCGGCGGCAGGTCACGTCTCTTCTCGTCCTCAGCTTCCATACCTGAGTTAGGAGAGGGCTGGGTGCTGCTGATCCCTGAGGACCCCCCAGTTCTCAGGAACTCCATGATCCTGTCAGTATTAATAGTCTCGATTTGGATGGTGTGACTCTGGCAAAGAGCAGAAGAAATATTCAGCAAGGCACTGAATGACAGAGCCCATTGACCATGCAGTTCAATGTGTTTAGGGCATATGCACTGAATTCAGAGGAGAAAATATTGCTCCCGATAATATATTGAACCATTAGTATCTTCAGCATAGCGAAAGCTTTCCAGAGGGAAAAATTACCCATCAGTGCAAACTTGACATTTTTCACTTCCTGATCCATAACTGCCATTTCTCCAGCACACTTCTATTTACTGTAAAGGGCCAAACGTATGAACGCTTTGGATGAATATTAAATAACTACATAAACGTCAAGGTCAGACAAGTTTCAAGAAAGGCTCGTAGGGCCCTGGGAGGCTGGCATTGATCTCTCCCGACATTCCATTCTCAAATCCTGCTGACAAGGGGAAACAATTGATGTGGACCATTATTAAGGCTTTAAGTGTTTCTCCATTGTTAAAGATCTTTTACAAGCCCGGAGTAACTGATAGTGCCCAAGGAATTGGCAAAAGCTTCACTGAGAAATATAGGCTGGTCAGAGAGATAAGTGAAACCCAGGGCGGAGACTTCCGGCAGTGGGCTAGGCCAGGGGTTCCTCCTCCGCCTGCCTGCGGAGCAGCCCCTGGTGGCAGAGCCCAGCAGGGAAGGCCAGGCTGCTCACACTGGCCCTTCCACCCCAGAGGCTGCAGAGGGGGCGGCTCCCTCTCAGATCCACCTTCTGCGTCCTCCAGCAACTCTCCCCTCCTGCTGCTCTCCAGGGCTGCAGGAAGGGTCTGGCAGGTGTCGGGGGTTAGGGAGACAGATCTGATCTGCCGACTCAGAGACCCCAACAGGCTGCCTGCTCTGGTCAGGGGCCCTGGCGACTTCTGGGAGAGCCCAGCTGACCTGGAGCCAGGCGGAGAGCAAGTAGTCTAGGTGATAGAAGCACTTCCCAAAGATCTCAGCAGACTGAAGGATTAGGCGGGCCTCCTTGATGAGCCCAATAAGAGCTAGAAATGATGAAACTGACATTTCCCATGCACATTTCAGTTTGTCTCATCGTTATAACGACCCAGTGAGGGTTAGTATTTCTTGCCCCAATTTGAACTGAGGGAAGCAAGTCATGGTGATATGGAGGAAGAACCAGGTACATTAGAGACCTCGGTCTACATCCCAACCCCAGCCCTGCCCCTCAGCTAGCTCACAAGTTACTTCATCTTTGGAAAGTAGCAGTAGCTAGGCTTTCTGACACCTGCATGCCTAGTTCTTTGGCGTTTGTATTTCTTTTAATTTTCAGCTCAAGCTGAGTCCTATTTTGCAAACTAGGAAGGCACGGATAATGTAAGTGACTTGCCTGGGATCACACAGTCATCAGCAGGGCCAGGACTGAGCCCCGACATCTGGATCCAATACCCTCTCTCTCTCACAGCTGCTGTAGCCTCTCTGTTTTCTGTATTCTAAGACAACCCACTGAGTTCCCTGTGAGGTCAGTTGAGAGAACGTCTGTAATGTGCCTACTACACTGCCTGGCACAGAGCGGGCACTGTCGGCGGGGCGTCGTCATCATCACGGTTAGAGCACGGCCAGCAAAGACCTGGAACTGAAGCCAGGGCTCACGCCTGCAGACTCACTACGCTCTCCACCTCCCTTCTGGAGGACAAGGCTGAGGGCTGTCCTCAGGCTATCCTCAGCGCCCAGTTCGGTGTCACCTGCCCGGCAGGTGTTCAGCGAGTGCTCCCTCAGGCAGGGCTCGTTCGTCACTCACTCACCAAACATCTGCAAAAGTCCCGCTCTGCTTTGGGGGTCCCCAGAGAAGAGAATGCAACGCTAACTGTCCTTATTCCCCTCCTAGGTTCGAATGGTGAAAGATGGCGACCCCTCCTGGAAGCCCACTTTTATCGTGAAACCGGATGGTGGTTGTCAGGGTGACGGAATCTACCTCATTAAAGACCCCAATGACATCCGCCTGGGGGGGACCCTGCATAGCAGGCCGGCGGTGGTCCAGGAGTACATCTGCAAACCTCTCCTCATCGACAAGCTCAAGTTCGATATCCGTCTGTATGTCTTACTGAAGTCCTTAGAGCCCTTAGAGATTTATATAGCCAAAGACGGACTCTCCAGGTTTTGTACCGAGCCATATCAGGAGCCCAGCTCTAAAAACCTCCACCACATCTTTATGCACTTAACCAACTATTCACTGAACATCCACAGTGGAAACTTTGTCCACTCGGACAGCACGAGCACAGGCAGCAAAAGGACTTTCTCCAGCATTCTTTGCAGGCTGTCTTCCAAAGGAGTTGACATCAAGAAGGTCTGGTCTGATATCATCTCCTTGGTGATTAAGACTGTCATCGCCCTCACTCCAGAGCTCAAAGTTTTCTATCAGTCGGACATCCCTGCGGGGAGGCCGGGGCCTACATGCTTCCAGGTAACCAGCGCCAGTTCCTAGCCTGAGTTTCCCACTGCGTCAGGCTGGTGGAGACTCCCTGGCCTCAGGTGGAATGAGGGATGGAGGGGGTGGGGGGCATGGCTGCTGTGGGCTGGGCAGTTGCCCGTGTGGGTGTCAGTGTTCAACTGGGGTCCAACTTCCAGGCATCTATCTGCTAGCTGTGCGATTGGGCCAAGTTACTTCTCTTTTCCCACCTGTAAAATGAAGCCGATAGCACCTTCCTTAAAGGCTGCTTATAAGAATTAAGTGAGATAACATGCACTGAGCACAGCGCTTGCCATTCATTTATTCATCTTTCTTCCAGCAATTCTGACTAGTAGGGACCAGGAGGCCCTGTCCAAGGTCCCATGAGACAGTAAGTCAGAGGCCTACCGTTGTGGGAGACAAGTAATTTCAAACTGTGACGCACATAAGGTGTCACAAGTACTAGAAAGAGTGGGAAAGCCATGGATGCTCTGAGGTTGTGGGACGATCTAGTATTTCCTGGGTGGGCGTGACAGTAGTCTGGGAAGACTTCCCAGGGGAAGTGGCAGAGAGTGGGGATGCACCAAGATTTTCATGGTACTGAGGGTGGACTGGCTGCAGGATGGAGAATGGATCAAGAAAGCTGGCACAGGGAGGTGACCTGTGAGCCTGCTGCTCTCTTAGAGGCAAGGAGGAGGCTGGCTCAGACTAGGAAGGTCTTGGTGGCGATGGAACGAATAGATCTGAGAGCCACTAAAGAGAGAATGGCTAAACTCAGTGATCAGATGAGGCTGAGGGACAGGAGAGATGGCAGCCGAAAGGGAGGGGAAGAACCAAGACTGGATCACAGGTGTCTTAGGCATACGGAAGGCTGGATAGAGACCTCTGGAAGGGGACCAGGTTTGTGGGGGGACGGTCAGGAGTTGGAGTGAACCTGCCTTCAGAGCGCCCTTATGCCATCCAGGTAGAGAAGCTGAGCAGACAGTTAGGTGCTTGCACCTGAAGTTCAGGAGCAAGTGGTCTGGGCTGGACGTATAACGGTTGGGAGCTCACTCACACATTCACACGGCACTGAGCCCCAGCAGGCTGCGGGTGAGCAGAGGCCTGAGAGGATGCCTGGGGCACCGCCACTGAGTAGCGGACAGGCAGAGGAGCAGGACCCAACAAAGGAGGCCGAAAGAAGTGGCTTGAGATAGAAAAGGAGGCCCAGGGCAGCATGTCTGAAGGACAGGCCACTCGTTAACAGCAGGACAGGAGGCGGCCCTGAGGAGGGCTGGCCCCTCATCCAGAAGGCTGGTCTGGGGCTGGGTTTCCAGGCAGGGGAGGGAGGGCCCTCGATGCCAAGGAAGAGGGGCCTGGAGAAGAAGGCAGGGAACGGCCCAGCAAAGGCAACTGAGGTGGCATGGGCCAGACCCAACTGTCCACTGTCCTTGGAGTGCCCATGGTCTTTCCCAGGGTGATGGGGTCAGGGGCCAGGACACAGTGGCCTGGGTCAGCATGTGGGAGGGGAGGAGCCGGGGGTGATGTGGGGCCTTCCTGCAGGCCATCTGGCTGAGGGTGTGGGGAGGGGAGGCCGGGCACTCAGCCACTCCTGCCGCCCACGAGTCAGGGTGGGGAGCAGGTGGGCAGGAGGGCCGCCTCTGGGACGCTCTCCCCATCGACCTCGACGATGATTTTGCAGCAGTTGATACAGAGAAAGGGGCATGTGGGACATATGCATGAGTTCTGAAGCAGAACAGGAAATGACCGTTCCAAACCCGCCTCCCGCCCAGGATCTTCACCATCACACTTTCCCCCACCCCGTTTCTCTTCTCAGCCCAGGGTCACATTACACCGAACTTTATGTCCATCACTTCCTTGCTTTGAGAAGTACTTTCATTGTACAAGAATGTGTCCCTAAAAAATATGCTGTTTGTTTTGCTTGTCCTTGAGTGTTACAAAAGCACTATTGTGAAGTATGGAGTCTTCTGGAACATTCTTTTCCAGTCCACGTTGCTGTGGGGTGTTGGGAAGGTCTCATTTGCACTACTGCATCTTCCATTGCAAATGTGCACAATTTGTTGACCAGTTCTTCTGTCTATGAACCTTTGGGTTGTTTGTGGTGCTATGGAGTTGTCCGTGGCAGAAGAGGATCAGGCAGCATGGAGCAGATGGAGGCCCAGGGCAGCATGTCTGAAGGACAGGCCACTCGTTAACAGCAGGACAGGAGGCGGCCCTGAGGAGGGCCCTCATCCAGAAAGGCTGGTCTGGGGCTGGGTTTCCAGGCAGGGGAGGGAGGGCCCTTTGGAGGGGGTTTGGGGCAGCGATCAGTTCTGTGAGGGGCTAAATGTCGCCCAGAGACTGTCCTTCACTCTTGCACCCAGCCTCTGGGTCCAGGCAGACGGTCCGGCTCAGCCATCAGGCCGTGGCTTAAGGTGATGGAAAGGACGAGGGAGCAGGGCTTAGAGGCAGAACCCAAGAAATCAAAAGATTAGGGCAGCTGTACTGTGGAGGCACCGGCGTCATCCCAGGGGATGTGGCCACAGCTGCTTGACAATGACAGCTATTCCGGGAGTGTCACGTGGGCAGGACGCCTGGCCGAGCCGCAGAGCCCTGGCCCAGCGGGGCTGCGGGCAGAGGCCAGGGCACTGTCTGCGGAGCACAGACTGGCAGTCGGCGTCAGGGCGGAGCCCCACTAAGCTGCGGGGACTGGAGGGCAGGCAGGGGCAGGCACCGGTCTGGGCACTTCACTTCCGGTAAAGGGAGCCGCAGGCTCTGTAGTTTGCGCACACTAAATGCTTCCAGGCCGGGGGTGGGGAGCACAGTGCCGGAAGCAAGCCCAGAAGGTGCATTTCCTCTTTCCAGCTGTGTGACCTTGGGAAAGTTTCTCCACCCCTCTGAGTCTGTTTCTTTGTGTACATCACCTGAACTCACTTCCCCAGCTGCCTTCGTAGCCCCAGTGTAGTAACTGAGGCGAAAGCCCGTTGTCAAAGCTGGGAAGTCCGAGCGTTGGAACGTGTTACCGCGCGCTGCAGGTTCCCACAGGCCAAGGAAATATCCTTTCTCTCCTTGGAGTCCTCTTTCCTTTCTTTTTTTCTCATCACTCGTTAAAAACCTCATTAGCTTGGGTCTTAAAAGCCTGAACTAACTTAGAACCCAAAGATTTAGGGGTGACATGCGGTTCCGCCATTGACTTACTGTGTGTGCATGCACAAGTCACCTCACTTCTCTGGGCCTCGAGTTCTCGGCCCAACTCACACAAGATAAAGGGTCGTCGTCCAGCTCACACAACACAAAGATTATAAAGGGCCCTGCAAACTGCAGGCTCTGTGAATATATAATAAGTCCTTTCTTCACCACGAGGCCTTTCTGCTTGCAGCTTGGCCCTGCAACATTCCAGAACACACACTCTTGCCAAGAAAATTACATTTATTTTAGACATGTGACCGTGACCCCTTTCCAATCACAGCCACAATAACTACTTGGGAGATGGTGGTGGCCCGGAGCTGCTGCTGGCTCAACGCAGGCTGTGGGCAGATTTCCTGTAACTTGGGAACATGGCTGCCTTGTCATTCCTGCTTGTCCCCGGTCATTGCCCAGGCAGCTCCCAGCAGCATCTCCTCACGGCCGTCTTCTTGAGGGCCGCCGTGTGACCTTGGCTTTAACCGTCAAGTCCATCTGGGGTAAATGATTCATGTGGCAGAAATCCAGCTCGGTTTTCAAGAACATTCTTTCCCAATTCCATTGCTTGGTCTATACCGTCCTCCAGCTCTGGGTCTAATTCTACCCTTGGCCCGTGGTCCTTTCCCTTAGGTATCTGGAGGTGACAGTCACTCCCCCACCTCCCGCCCCATCCTAAGGTGCTTCTCTTCTTTCTTCCTGTTCTTTCTCTGCCAAGAGAAATGTGTATTCTTATCTAGTGTGTGCCACACTCTCCTGGCTTCCCTCCTGCCTCACAGGCTGCTGCTCCTTTTCCCCCTGCCTGGACACCCTCGGACAGGAGAAGAAGCAGCATTCAGCCCTGACAGCAGGTTTTGTTCTCAGAGGCCTGGGTTTGAGCTCATGCAGCGTCTCCTTGCAGCAGCTCTAGCTGGTGAGCTTGGTGGGTTGGCCTCTCTTAGCCTCAGTTCTCTTGCCTGTAAACAGTGACACCTGTATGTACCTGTCGGAAGTGTTGTTAAGATCAAGTGAGAGAAAGCTTGTGGGGCATCAGCACAGTGCTGAGTGCATAGCCATCACCTAGCAAATGAGTTTTGATTATGTTAGTTGTTATCTTTAACAGCAACGGTTCTCAAACTTGTGTGTGAAGGAGTACTCTGACTCAGAGGAAACCCTGAGGCTGTCACATTTATAACTTACCTGTAACACTGGTGTTCCAAAGAGCATAATTTGAGAACCGAGTCCTTAGCCTGGCATTTGTTGCCTCCAGCCTGGCTCAGCCTTTCTTCCCTGGGCCCTCTCTGAGCCCTGCACTCCTACCAACTTAGCGATGTCCTGTCTCCTGGACATAATTTGTGCTTCCCAGTTTTGTCTGTTCTCTTCTGTCTTGGTCTGGCATGTTCTCTCCTATTCTCATTGTTTATGTGTTTTTGTTTTTTTTTTAAATTCAATGCCTTCCAACAAAGGCTACTCAAACCCACCTTTTCTATGAAGGCTACCTTGACCTCTTCGGACATTTAACATGTTCATGGGGACCCACTGAGATAAGCCCTAAACCTGTTGTGGGACACATGGTTATGTGTAAGATGCCCTCCCTACCCCTAACTGGAGCAGGGCTCAGTGGAGAAGACAGCTCCTGCAACAACTGCTGTAAGCAGGCTTTAAGAGCATGCCGGGAAAGCACAGAGAGCAGAGCGCTCAGCTTTCCCTAACCCGGTGGATGCTTCCAGAGGAAGAGATGCATAAACTGGAATCTGAGGCACAGAGGAGAATTTGCCAAGCAGAGAAATGTTTATTCTTATCTGACATGTGCCACACTCTCCTGGTTTCCCTCCTACCTCACAGGTTGCTACTCCTCAGCCCCTTCTTCGAGACCTATCAGCTTTAGGGATTCCCCAGGGCTCAGTTGTTGAAAAGTTATCCTGTTATCTTCAGTGACTCCCTAAATGGTCTCCCTTGGCCCATGGCATTAAGTACCAGCGATAAGCTGTTGACTCCTAAATTTGGGTCTCCTGTCTTGACCTCTCCTTGAGCTCCAGAGGGGTCTCTACCCGCTCACTATCATGCTCACCTTGAATTTCTAGTGGGCTTCTCACTCTTGACATGTCCAAAATCAAACTCTTGATTTCTCTCCCAAACCTGTTCCATTATCTTTCCTGTTTCAGTTGCTGTTTAATGATATTCAGTTACTCAAACCAAAAACCCAAGTCATCCTTTTATCTTCTTATTCACTACTTCCTATATCAAGTCCATAATCAGTGCTTGCAAATAGACTTTAAAACACATGCTAAATGTAACCACTCTGGTCAACTCCATATCCCACTGTAGGCAACCATCATCCTGCTCTTGGACCACAGCGACAGCCTCCCAACTAATGTCCTTGTTTCCACCCTTGCTGTCTGTAGCCTATTTTTTTCCCTCACTGTAGCTAAAGTGATTCTTTTCAAACATAAGTCAGACCAAATTACTTTCCTTGTGCAAACTCTCCGATGGCTTTCTCGCTGCACTTAAAATCTTGGCTGCTACCATGCCTACAAGACACTACATGATCTGCCCCTTCTTTCTAGCTGACCTCATCTCTTAACACACTCCCTCTTGCTCATTCCTTACTGTTTATCCAAAGTGGCCTTTGTTCTTATGTTCTTTCCAGCTGGAGTGCCCTTCTTTAGATCTTCAAATGACTTATTTGTTCACTCCATTCAGTCTCTGTTCATAAGTCACCTCCCAAGACTTTTGCTTCTGGTTGTGACAGAATAACAAAGACTGGACTTAATAGTCTTCTGAAAACTAGGATACCAGACAAAATACAAGAAATACGTGTTTTTGGATTTTGGACATATAGACAACTCAGCGCTGTGATCCCTGAGGAAAAGGGGTGGGGGACCCAAGGTGAGTTCTCTTGTTGCCTTAGTTTGATCTGGAGATCAAAGTTTGGGAAGGTCGAGGGGACTGGAATTATGTGGGCAGAATTCTAAAAGGGAGGAAAAGAAGCAGGAAAAGAAGTCTAGAGACCTAGTGAATCTTAAACAATGGACCATGAAAATATCAAACTAATCTACAAGTAACTATCATCAAAGTCTAATACTTTTTAAAAGAAGACAAAATTCAAAACACTCAGCATTATAATATTCACAATTCCAGCATCTACTTAAAAGCAAATAAACTAAACCAGATAGTTCATAGAGCAGGAAAAGTTGACCCATACTAAAGAGGGAAATTAAAACAATCAGACCCAGAAATATTAGAAATTGCAAAAGTTATAGGAAAAGGATGTTCAAATGGCTATTATAACTTTGTAAAAAAGTTTAAGGGAAAATAAGAGCTTATGGAAGAGAGGAATGGAAACTATTAAAGAGACTAAATAGAACTTATAGAGCAGAAAATACATATCTGAAATGAAAATTTCATTGAATAGGATTAACAGCAGATTAGATACTGCAGAAGAAATTATCAACGAATTTGAAGATATAGCAATAGAAAGACAGAGAGGAAAATGACAGGAAGAATAAATGAACAGACTTTAAATGACCTTTGGTACAATATCGGGTGGTCTAATATATGTGTAATTGGAGTTCCCTGAGCAGTCTAAGAGACAAGGAAGATACAGAAAAATATTTGAAGAAATGACCAAAAATTTCCAAATGTGATGAAACTATAAACCCACAATCTAACAAGTTCAAGAGACTCTAAATAGGACACACACACACACCACCACCACCAAAGATTATCATAATCAAGTTGTGGAAAACCAGGAATGACAGGAAAATTTTAAAAGGAGTTAGTCAGAAAAGATACATTGTGTTCAGAGGAGTAAAGAATACCCAAATAACCCAAGCTAAAAACAATATTGTAAAAGCCAGAAGATAATGGGAGGATAAATATCATCTATTTGGAAAGACCTCTGACCATCTTATTTAAAACACCAAAACCTCCCTTCCACTCACCTTTAACTATTGACTTGTTTGTGGTCTTTCTCTCCACTAGCGTATAAGCTCCAAGAGGGCAGGAGCTTTAAATATCCTTTATCCTTCAAAACCTCTCCAGCCACGGAGAGGTTTTCCCTCTTAAAGTTGTAGGTTCGTGGTCTGCACACATGGGTGTTAGACTAGATTAGTAGTTATTGTTTGTGTTTGTGTTAGTGTACCTGACAATACCTAGCATTTTGTATGTGCTCAATAAATATCTGATGAAGTTGTCTTCAGACAGAAAATCTCAAGGAAGGCAGAGGCAAGAAAGCATCCTAGAACTAGAACAGTTCAGCACAACTGGAGCCCGAGATAAACCACAGTGGGTAGGAGGAAATAAAGCTGGAGTGTGAGACAGATGCCAGGTCACAGAGGAATGTGCAGGGCACACTACAGGACTTGGGTTTTAATCTATAAGCAAGGATTATAGGCAGAGGAGTGTTACTATTCTATTTGCATTTTAGAAAAATTACTCTGGTAGCCACTTGTTCCAGATGAATTAGAGGGGTGACTTGAGAGCAGGGAAAGCAGTGGGGAAGCTCCTCAGTAGTCCAGGTGAAAGATGGTGCAGCCCTGACCTACTGTAGGAGCACTGAGTATGGGCCAGATCTGGAGATTGCTTTTGGAGCTGGTATGTAGGGCAGTCAGTATGCAGTTCCATATAAAGGATGGAGGAGAAAGTTCTGATTTGTTATTTGGTGGGTGAGGGGGCAAAGTAGACTTTATAGAAAGGCAGTGAATCAATTATCCATTGCTGTATGGCAAATTACCCCAAAACTTAGCGCCCTAGTCTAGCAAACATAATTATCTCATAATTTTTGTGGATCAGGAATCTAGGCTTCTACATTGGCCAGGGCTGTCATGCCTGGGGAAAAACCCCTACTTGCTTTGAAGCTTCTGCAGGTCAGGAGGAAAGAGAAATCTGTGAATTCCCAGGGAACCCCTCAAGTAGGTGTGTAACCTATAATTGCCGATTGAATTTCTTGGGACAGGGGCAGATATCACATGACTGAAAAGCTGTCTCCATTTGACAAGTACTGCTGTGCCACCAGCCACGGAGAGGTTTTCCTCTTAAAGATGTAGGTTCGTGGTCTGCACATGTGGGTGTTAGACTAGATTAGTAGTTATTGTTTGTATTTTGTTTTCTGGCTTTTTTTTTTTGTTGTTTTTAAGTGAAGCTTTTTTCCCTGGGAAGCCCAGATGTAAAATAAGTGAAAGTTGATCTGATCTAGCCTCCCCAGTGCTAACCTAGAAAAGTACCCCATTTTGAAAAACACCCAACCAAATAAATGCCTCATTTGCTGCCAGCTCTGACGCTCTGGGATTTTGTAACAAGATCAAGTATAAGTTCCTCCCAGTCCTGTGATTCTGTTTGTTGAGATTCATCTGTGCTACCCATTTCCTAAAACTTTTGCAAAGAAAACAATCCATATTGCCTCAAACCTGTGAAAGGGATAATAAAGTTGATCCTCATTCAATCCTTATACGCATCAGGCACGGTGTAAGCTAATTTCCTTCATACTTATTTGATCCCATCTCCTCTCTTTGATTGTAAGCTCCATGTGGGCAGGGACTTTGTTTCATTTACTACTCTATTTCCAGAAGCTAGAATAGTTTCAGTCACATAGAGAGCACTCATTAAATACATTTCGGGTGAGTGGACCAAAGTAAGTACTATTTTTACTCCCATTTTACAGATGAGGAAGCTGGAGCTTAGAGCTGTTAGGTAACTTGCCTCTGGTCACACAAGGGAAAAGTAGTGGTTTCGAGTTAGCCCTCCTGGATCCCAAAGCCATTAATCCCATTCTTGTTGGTGGGATTGGTGGGAGGCCAGGCAGGGAGTAGCCTTCTGTGTGCTGAGCATAGTCACAGGGGCATTTTGCTCCTCTTGTCCTGCTAGGTAACTGCTGTTGTCCTGTTTTTCAGATGAGGTAAGTGAGGCTGAGAGAGGCTATGGTCTTGTGTCTAGAGTCATCTCCGTAGTGTGAGAGACAGAGCTGGGATCAGAAACCAAACCTTCCTGACTTCAAAACATCGCTCTCTGTCTCTCTCTCTCTCTCTCTCTATATATATATATATATATTTTTTTTTTTTTTTTTTTGCATAGAAGAACTGAGGTGTAGGCCAGAGAAGCAGGGGGTGAGAGGATTCATCAGAAACAAAGTGGGGAGCAGAACAGGCAGATTTTACTGAAATACACTGCCGAGGTGAGCAGCGGGCACGCCAGGAGAGGTCTGCTGTGCCAAGGGGGTGAGCTCCCTGGCCCGGGATCAAACTCAGGCTGCAGCAGTGATAGTGCTGAGACTTAACCCCTAGGGCACCAGGGAGGCCCCAAAACATCCCTCGAAAGACCCATCTTATTCAACTACATGCACCTAATTTTAGGTTCTAGAAAATAAACTACTGCTGGGCGTAGGTCAACATGACTGATGAAGTCTTACCACCACCTTCCCCCTTCTCCAACTTTCCTTTTGCTTTACTCTCACCAAACCACAGTGCAGTGAACTAGGAAGAGCCCAGCGGGCTGAGGAAGAGTAAGTCCAAACTCGTGAGATGTAATGGAAAGTAAGCATCGATGACTAAGGATGATAAACGCGGCGCTGCAGCTGCTGCTCTCCGCAGCCGTCCTCATCAACATCACATGTCTCGGACCAGGTCCGGAGTTAGACTGATGATGTCACCAGAGTCTCTTAAAACCCTCATCACTCATGTGCACTTGTCCTGTGTTATTAAGCAGATCTATAATGCATGTAACATTTTCTACTGAATTTCCATTCCTTGCTTTTCATGACCAGGGCGAGAAAAATAGAGTGAGGATGACTTTTTCCCAGCTTCTCATCCTTATTGCCCTTCACTGAAGGATTCAAGTTCATCTTGAATTATTTCAAAAAATGGTCACTCAGGCTCTGACTTAATTAGTAAGACTGAAGCTTCACTTTAATAATTACCACTTAACTAATGTGCATTCTACACAGACAAGGAAATGGATCTCCCCTTTGTCTTTTCTCCTTGAGCCCACAGAGGAGGGGACCCAACCCTATCTTTTTATTTTCTCTCCTTTATGCTCCATGTAATTTTTTTTTAATTTTAGGGTTATGTAAATTATGTTAGAAGCTTTCTACCTCATCACCTCCTCTAAAGATAATGAGAGTCCTCCCAATAATGTGACTCCTCTGAGTCCAAGTCTGAACCTAGGGAGGATCTGCAACCTCAGGAATGAGGAGGAGTTATCCAGGAGAAGGGCAGCTTCTGGCCGAGGGATTGAGAAGCCCTGGGAGAGAGGGCGGGGGGCTTCTGCCCCATCTCAGGACTTGTATTGGGAGAGGCCAGAGGAAGACACAGCCTCACTGAGTTAGCTCTGGGGTCAAGAGCAAGCTTGGCACCTCGGGCACAGGATGGGTCCCGGTCTGTCCTGTGGCCTGTGTGAGTTGTTACGTCACAACTTGTTAGTACCTTTTTGAGCAAGAAACTGCTCTGCATTTTCATTGTGCATCAGCTCCCACTGATTCCATAACCAGCCGTGCCTGGTGAATTGCAGCTCTGGCACTTACTAGCTAGGTGGTGGCGGGGGCATTCATGGTCTGCCTGAATCTCAATTGCTGCTTCTTGGAAGGGAGAGCACACTCCCTACTTCAAATACATTGTTGTGAGGATTCAGTGAGATGCTGAATAATGGGTGGTGCCTCATAAATATCCCTGTCTCCTTAGCTAAGAGGGTAGATCAGAGTATCCTGGGGGGAGTGGGGAGGTGTGTTATTCAAAGTACATTTGCCTTGTGTTCCACTGACTTATTGGTGTGGGTTGGGGTGAACAGAGGTTTTGGAAGGGGTCCTGAAAGTGATTCTGATGTACACCCGAGGTCAAGAAAGGCAGCCTTGGACGTTCAGAGATCTAGCTAAGAAGCAACTTAATAGAGGAGCGCAGAAGGCGAGGAAGAAATTGATGGGCTGCTACTGATCCTTACCATAATAATAATTTTTAAAAACCTGTTACAGAAGAATGAGGTCATCCTCCGCAAGCCCTTCAGACAGCACCGATAGTGCTGTGATGCTCTAGGGGCTCATTTCATTACCGAGACCCCTGTGCAATTTCTGCTGTCCGACTGGCTGACAGTATACCCAGAGGACAGGGGGCTATGGACGAGCCTCCAGTCGGGGGCCAAGTGATAATTTATTTTCTCAGAAAGAAACTGTAGCTAGAGGGAATAATGCTGAATTATGTTTATCCTGCCCAGATTTTAGGCTTTGACATTCTTCTAATGAAAAACCTGAAGCCCATACTACTTGAAGTAAATGCAAATCCCAGCATGAGAATCGAGCACGAGCAAGAAGTAAGTGCGCGGAGTCTCGCTGAGTATGTTGCCCCACAGCTGAGCGCTCCCACCTCTTAGGCTGTTTACTTGGCTAAACATCACCCAACATCCCGAGCTTCACCCAGCAAAGTTTTGCTCAAGTCTAAATCATCGCAGTTTTGTCGAACTCTGAACAGTCTATTAATATAAGACCTATCCGACCTGTGCTAATTTCCCAGCATGCCGTTCTTCCCATTTTTAAGGTCTGCAAACACAGGAGCAGCTGAGAGTTTCCATCCGTTTTTGACATGAACTAATTAGTTAGCCTCAGGAGATGAACTAATTGAAATTCTATGAATATGATTTAGCCATGTCGACATGCTTGAATCAGTAAGATAAATAGTACATTTATAACCGTGGTTATAGCCCCCCCCCCCATTGCATTAAAAAGACTGAAAGGAAACGCACCAAATGTTAATATTGGGTTGGGTGGGGGGAGGCCTTTAATATAGCTTTAATGTTCTTAATCCTATTTTATATTTCCAAATGACCTGCAAGGATCATGTGTAGTTTTGCTAATCAGAAAAACAGCGCAACTGTCTGTCCTCATGGATTTTGGTGGTCAGTTAAAGGACATGACATTTTAGGATAAGGGACACTCTAATTTGAAAAATTCTCTTCTTTTGAGTATTATGAATAAAATCAAAGTGGCCCAAGCACGGGAGCGAGAGGAAGGGCTGGGGGCCGGTGGCACGGGACAGAATCACTGTCCCCACCGTGATGCTGGACCCTTGCCGTCAGCTTTCTCCAGGTGTCTTTGAAAACGTCCCCAGCCTCGTCGACGAGGAAGTGAAAGTGGCCGTGATCAGAGACACCCTGCGCCTCATGGACCCACTTAAGAAGAGAAGGGAGAGCCAGTAAGTATCTGTTGTATCATCTACTTCTATAGACTCGGCTTTCCGCGCCCACAGCAGGTAAGTTAAGTTCTTGGGACTGTGAGCTCTGTACGCATGAAACCATCTAATAAGTCACAGTGTGGCATACGCACCTCGGCGCCAATCCGTGGCTCAGCCGCAGGAGGGGAGACTTGGGTATGAATCCGATCTGGGGCTCAGCTGGTGGGTCTCTAGCTGACTGTCGTCTGAGTCTGGAAAGTCTCATCGAAAAGCCCAGAGATGGCCTCTCCCCTGTGCACAGGTCTCTGTGAAGTTTGGACCCAGGTGTCGGAGTGAGTGAGGTGAATCCCAGGGGGAGGCCCCCCCCCGTCACCTCAGAATCTGCAGAGCTCTTTACTAACCCTCCGGCCGTCCTGCCATATCTGCACTATGATAGCTACAGCAACTCCCCGTGCCGCCCACCCGTGACGACGTTATGTGGGGCTGCTGGTGGGGGGGGGGTCTGTCCCCATCCCTCCTCCAGGGAGTTACCCCGGAACGAGTGACATTTCACTTGGGTATTTTGTTTGTTTTGTTTTGACCAAATTCCTGACTCTTTAAAAGTAAAGGTTGAGTAAATATCATGGTGGCTGCTTTCAGGAGAAAAATCAAAAACAGGCATTTCACATGGCCCTCCCTCACCCCCCAGCAAGTCTGGTGGACCCAGATGCTCCCAGACGAGTGACACGGTCATCAGCTCTGTTCACGATTAGGGCGCTGACTTCCCTAAGCAAGGGGTGTTCTGCAGCTCCTCTGACGCCGTGGCTTCCTCACCGCTTACCAGACGTGGTTAGGCTCGCCCCCCAGTGCTGTGCTCCCCTCCCCTGGGCTGAGCATTAGAACCATCTGGAGAGCGCTCACGGAGGCCAGTGCTGGGCCCTCTACCCATGCTGACTTTAATTAGCCGGGCTGGAGGCCTGGCTGCCAAACGACGTTAACTCCTTCGGTGCCTAGGCCCCATGGCCGAGACAGCGCACTGCCCCGCACGAGTGTCACCCTAAGGGCGTACCGGTCCTGTTCGGAGTCAGGCTGGTGCTGCCTGCTCAGCCCAGCTCTCTCTAGGGCCTTCCTCGCCTGTAAGGCACAGCTCTCATGGTTGGCAGGACTCGGCCAAGAATGTTCACTTGGACTTTGCTCCGCCCGAGCCTGCCAGGGGTGGCCTCCACCCTCTAGAGCTTCGAAGTGGTGGCGACCTCCAAAGCCTTGGAGCCACCCAGACAAGCAGCTGCGGTATGGCCCTCGGGTCAGGGGGCCCCTGCTCTCCGCAAGACGTCCCTGAGGAAAAACAGTGGATCCACTGCAGTTTGCTAGATTAGCTGCAGTGAAACTCACACCCGGGGGTCTACTCTCCGGTGCTTGTCCAACTCGCCGCAGAGAGCAGTCCTGGGACTGGCTGGCGCAGGTGGGTGCTATCGCTGCGGCAGGCGCGTTGGCCGGGTGACCATCCACATTCGCATCGGAGCTCTTTGGTGGGAACACGTTCCAAGGCCCTTGCGTGGCCTGAGCTGCTCGAACCTCTGTTACCAAAACACGCAGGATGCAAAAGACCCCTCACTTGGAGCACCGGCAGAGCCTGTTTGCTCTCGCGCTCGCGCTGGGGCTTTCCTGTACTCGCACTGGGCGTCCTGTGTGACCCGTGCGAGCTGCAGGTCTGCAGCTTCATAGCGACGGGCACGGGGCCAGTGGGAAGGATGAGAGAGGCATTTCACAACTTATCAAGCCATAAGTAACAGCACCTCATTTTTAATTTAAAAAGCATTGACTTTTTTTTATCGATAACCAGGAACAGTTAGAACTTGAAGAACCTGACATCAATTCTAATACAAAAGCCCTTCATCTCACCCTTTTCTTACAGACAATATGAAAGTGCGCATGGTAGTAGCTGAATGTCACCTACTGATATTTTTCCTCGCTTTCCCCTTTTATTTTATAAAAACCGGCGACGAGAGTCCGTGAAAGCACCCTGTAATCTGTAAAGTGCATTTACATGTAGAGGGTTACCATTATCGTGTTGATAACTTCGCCACGCAGAGAAAAAGCCTCGCCCTCAACACGTCTGTGCAAAAGCATCGCAGACAACTTGAAAATGCGCCGCGTTCAGGCCACAGAAAACGCAGGGGCGCCGTGCAGCCACATGTGTCCCAAGCTGAGGCCGTGTCACTCCACGTGCCAAAATCAGCGTCACACACTTCTAGGCCCCAAGCTGCTTTAGACCCAGTTTCTTGCGCTGCAGAGTGGCTGACCTCCCCCTCGGAGTCCTCGCCTTTCTTCCTCGAGGGCAGGTTGTCAGCAAGACCACGCTTTTCCTTGGGGCGGCTTGAGGGGAGCAGCGGCCCACTCGGGCCGTCTTGCCGCTGGCCTGTCTGGGCTGCTCCGAGGACTCCGTGGCCTGAGCCACGTCGAAGCTCTAGTGGCCGGAGGCCGCTTCTGACAGCATCAGCCCAAACAAATTTGAGGCTCTTTACTTTCGCTACAGGAACTGAAGAAACACAGTAGCTAGAGACCCCGCATCCCTCGTATCTCCAGACTTTTCTGGGGGGGCGGGGGTCAGCGGGGGAGAGGGGCTGTGAGGCAGGCACCGCCTGCATTCATAAGTCAGGCATCTTCATGCGCTCTGGGGACTCGGGGCTGGGTGGGTTTCCTGGTGGGACTGAGAGCACCCCCTGATTCTGTGGGCGGAGGAGCTCCTGACAACTGCTCCCCATCTCAGCATGGTTGAAGGACAGCTTTCTTGAGCTGACGAGCCCGAAAGACTGGAATCCTGTCCACAGAGGTGTCACACTGCTGCTGGGAGTCTCCTTTAGCTTTTCCACAAAGTGGGACCATGACCTCTAAGTGAGACAACATGAGAAACTTCGAGTATGCTGTAAGATGAGATGCATAGCCATTAGAGGGTAGATTTTCCAGGGATGAGTTTTATTGTAATTAAAATGCTGAGTTTACTACTCAATAATAAAACTAGACTAGAGCATGAAAACAAAACAATAGCACATGGTTACCACGCTCTTTCCAGGAATTTCCCTGATTATTTTAAAGACAAGATGTTAGTCCCTCAATTGAGTACTTTTTGGAATGTTGGCTTAGCCTGGGGGGAGCCATTTTACGAGTGTGTTTGTCCTTTTCCTCAGGAATCATGACCTTTCAGGACCCCAGAGTAATATGAAGCCAGAAACAGGCTGGAAGGAATCAGAAGGGTTTTGTTAGCACAGTGCCACACAGTGCCTGGGAGCTGGGGTGTAGACGGCCTGGGAGCTGAGGTGTAGACGGCCTGGGAGCTGGGGTGTAGACGGCCTGGGAGCTGGGGTGTAGACGACCTGGATGCTGGGGTGTAGACGACCTGGGAGCTGGGGTGTAGACGGCCTGGGAGCTGGGGTGTAGACGACCTGGGAGCTGGGGTGTAGACGGCTTGGGAGCTGGGGTGTAGACAGCCTGGGAGCTGGGGTGTGGACGGCCTGGGAGCTGGGGTGTGGACGGCCTGGGAGCTGGGGTGTAGACGGTCTGGGAGCTGGGGTGTGGACGGCCTGGGAACTGGGGTGTGGATGGTCTGGGAGCTGGGGTGTGGACAGCCTGGGAGCTGGGGTGTAGACAGCTTGCCTCTTGTCTTCAAAGTGTATATTTGGAACTTGACATGTAAGACACAGAAGCCCCTTTTCCCATGGTAACATTTCACCATCCTCTCCCAATTTCATTTACTTCTTGTCACCATAGCAACCAGGTTTGCTATGAAGGGAGGATGCAGCCTGCCAGGGCAGCCTTTACTCTAATCAGAGGTTTGTCTTCTCAAGTCTTTGTTGGAAACGCAGGTTCTACTTCTTGACTCCAGGCATATCCTCTGATCCCGTGCCACGGTTAGAAGCAATATATAGATGAATCCCCAAATCAGGGTGATTCTACATAGAACCTGGGGTCGAGGTGGAACCATCTATGAGAACAGAGACTAAGGACTTCCCAGTGACCAAGTTCCCAGCTGGGTCTTGTGCTATGACCGTGTCATGGAGCTCTGGCCTGGCCTGGAGAAGAATAGCAACATTAACTAGCACGAAGTAGCCTTCATCGGGGTCTCCTCCAAACCCAGACCCTGCCGGTTAGACTGGCTGAAACCCCTCACTGTGAAGCAGGCTTCCCAAACTCTAGACTAATCACTTCTTCATAGAGAAAGAACACCTTCATTCTCACCAGAGAACGTTCTGGAAACCGACACTTTCAGGGGTGTCAGCTGAGAACGGCCTGTCCATAGGTGCACAGCTGACATTTTGTTGACATTGTGGAGTTTTGCTGATTACTAAGGATGCCTTTGTTGCAAAACCCCACAGATCGACACACACTGACCCCAAGCACCTTTCAAGATTTCACATAAATCAGGAGGCAGGGTTGCAGAGAGGTGAATTATTTGCATAAGCCCTTTCATTTCATTTGCACCATACATAGATGAGAGAAACTGGTTGGTTAGTTTGGCCATTCTTGAGCACCTACTGTGTGCCCCGGAGGAGATCACAGAAGTGAATTAGCTCACAGGCCAGCAAGGGGGGCAAGATCCCACACCTACAATCTGGGAGGCCCAAGGTGCCCTACATGTAGAGACAAGTTACAAGGGAGGAAAATGCAGGGGAGATGGTTGTGAGGAGAAGAGCTACCCTGATGAGAAGAGTTAAAGAATCTGACAAGGAGGAGGTGGCACTTGAGTTGAGGTTTAAAAAGAGTGAGTAGGATTTGAAATATGAAAATGGATGGCAGGACGTCCCCAGTGGAGGGAACAAAGCCCAGAGCTCAGTGGAGGCAAACTGGGGGAGTTCAGTCAGCTGAGAGACAGAGCAGGAAGCAGAAAGGCTGGGCGAGGGAGAGGGAGACCCAGAGGCCAGAGGCCTTGAAGTCCAGCTGAGGGAAGTCCATGAAGACTTGCTGTGAGACCAGAAACCACACCAAGGGTCTGTGTCTAGTTGTATTTTTCTTGGGAAAAAACCCAGAAATTGCATATTTTCAAGAGAGTTGAGAAGCCAACTCTGGGAGCTACAGAGTGCTAAGGCAATTCGTCCAGGCCTGGGCTTCATGGCTTCAAGGCACCGTTGTGGTCTTCCTCACTCAAAGGTCCCACGTGTTGGAGGGCACTCAGCAAGCTGGCAAGTTGTGTGTCTTCTCAGGTAGGCACAGAGAGGAAACAGCCAGAGAGAGCTGCATTCTGTTATGGGGAGAAAAAAAATCAGACAACTCTACCACTTGCAAACTCATAAGCATGTTAAGTTGGAGTGACCTATAGAATCTCTTCTGTGTGGTTTGTTGAGCAAGAACCATTTTGGTGACTTATGGGGAATGTGGGATTTCCTGACCTGCCACGAGGGTGTCATTTCAGATCCTGATAGACAGGGGCCAGTCCCTCCCCCCACAGGGAGCTCCTCTCCCTTTCTCAGGCTTGAGGAGCAGATGGGAAAGTACTTGAACCTCCAACCTGTCCTGCCCATTATGGGGCAGGTGGAATTCTGCATGGGCCCTTCCAGAGTCATTTTGGCTAGTGGTGGGGTGATGCATGTGTTTGGACATTTCCTCACAAGTTGCTCCAGTGAGGTCTGGGTGCTTTGCATCAGTAACTTAGCTTGGGGGAAGGAGGCAGTGCAGTCTGCGCTCAGGAGGCTGAGATCTCGGGATCAGTTCTGCTTGGCCTCAGATGAGTCACTGTACTCTCCTGAACCAGTTTCCTCCTCGCGCTCATGGGAACAGGGCTTCTGCCTGCGTCTCTCACCAGGAGCTGCTGGTGCATGCTGTGGTGTCTGTGTCCATGCCCAGTGCTCCTCACAAGCACATGCAATGGGTGCTGGGCCTAGTCCTAGTCACAGAAGAGTCCACTGAGGCTTCAGGGGTGCAGTGACATGCCCAAGACCACACGGTACAAGCAACAGACAGCTGTCAGCTGTCATCGCAGGAAGGAGGGCGTGAGTGTAGTTAGCACGATAGAGATTTAACATCCACCCCCAGCCCCACAGCCACCCATGGGATGATCATTTCCAGGGTGGGTTCCTGCCCGTACTGTAGACTTTGGGCCACAGACTCACCTCTGTTTCCAAATGCAGAGACCATGAGTAGGTGCTTAGGAGTGATAGATTATCTCCTTTGGGGCAACCAGCTGTACACTTCATCTTCAGTCATGTTCAAAAGCAGAATGAATAAAATGGAAGCCAACAAGCAGAGAACACCAGCTTACAGCAGGGTCGACACAGGACACGAGAGAGTTGTCCTCCCTCTCCTGCCGGGTTCGAAATGGCAAAGAGCCGCAGTGGGGTTTCCTGTGTAGATGCCCATGTGGCAAGAAACCCAGGGCAGCGTGGAGAAACTAAGATTGTCATAGTTTCTGCCTATAATCTAAGTAAACGTAGGAGGGACCTTCCCCAGTCGAGCTTCCAGATAAGAACAAGGCCCAGCTGACACTTTCATCTTGGTGAGATCTGAAGCGGAAGAGGCAGCTAAACTGTGCCTGGATTCCTGATTCAAAGAAATTATGAAATAATTAATATGTTTTATTTTAAGTCACTAGGGAAGAGAGAGAGACAGGACCGTACCAGGCAAGAATTTCCTGTGTGCAGGCAGCTGTACCCCCCATGGGGAGGCTGCCCAGGATGAGAGGAGAGCTGGGTGAGCCAAGGATTAGGCGGAAATGGAGCACATGAGGTTGCCGACGTTAGAAGTCTCTTGGACCAACAGGAGTGGCAGTTCCTGTGACTCGACCTGATAGTTGGGCTAATGTGGTCAAGATAGTATTCTTGAAAGAGGGGGCTTCCGTCTGCTTGGGCTTGGTGGGGGAAGAAATGGGAGGAGACTGGCAGGAAAAAGGGATAGAGCAGGCAGCCAGACCAAGGGATTAGGCAGGGCTGGGTGGTACCAGGCCAGGCTGAGAGCACCAACCTTGCTTCCAGTAGGGTGTTTTGGGGTGGGGATACAGACATGTCTTCCCTGCCACCCATTTTTTAAAAAGATTTATTTATTTGTGCATACTAGAACTGAGGTGTAGGCCAGAGGTATGGTGTGGGGGAGGGTGAGAGGTGTCACCAGAGACAGAGTGGGGAGTAGAACAGGCAGATCTACTGCAATACACTGCTGAGGGGAGCAGCAGGCGAAGCAGGAGAGGTCTGCTGCACCATGTGGGTCACCTCCCTGGCTGGGATCAAACTTGTGCTGCAGTGGCTACAAATAGCTTCATAGTGCTGCCACTAACCCCTTGCACCACAAGGGAGGCCCCTACCCATTTTTTATTAACCTTTTTTCTCATTATAAAAGTAATTTGTGCAGAGTGTAGAAAAATTGGAAAACACTGAAGAGCATATAGCATGAAATAAAAATCTCCCTTGAATTCAACCACCCAAAGTTAACCTTTATTAACTTTTTAATTTCTAAAAATAGCTTCTGACTCTGTCGTTTCATAGTTGGGGCCAGCCTATCTTGTCGTTTTTGTTTGCTGCTTTTTTCTCCATTTTATGTCTCAGCAGTTTTCCCTGCCTGTTAACTACTCTGTAAACATCCTTTTCATCAATGGCTGGAGCAGCGTTTGCCTCTTGTTGGTGAATGCTAAGTCTCTTTCTGGCATCTGTGTGCCATTAGGAAGGTGGTCTCGGGTGGAGAGCATCCTCAGGAGTCAGAACTGGAGAGCCACTCGTGTGTTTAAGGTGCAGAAGAGTGGGTAGGAGTGGGGGCCCTGGCATCGGTGCCTTGGGGTAACTCCTGCCCTTCAAAGTGGCCCCCCTTCTCTGGACTTCACTGTTTTCATCTGTGAGGGAGGGAGCTTGCAGATGGGTATTAAGTCTGTAACACGATGAGAAATTCTTGATGGGGCAGGGGCATGTTGCTTATCCCCAAGAGAATACTTGTGTGCTGGCCGGTCCCATCTGAGTGTATTTAAATGAGTCAAACAATATATGCAAGCTGGGGATTCTTTTTCTTTTTCTTTTCCTTTTTTTTTGAGGAAGAGCTAAAGCATGAAGGTTGAGGTGATAGAGTAAGTGGGAAGGGAGCTATAGCAGTGACAGGTTAATCTTTGGCTGCAAGGATGGATTTGATTTCCCTCTAATTATCTGCTAGATTAAAAGAAATGAAAGATCAAAATTAAAGCCAGTTTTAGCAATCACGGAAAGCCCTGGGTTATCGTGCTGCATGATGGGCAACTTTCTCCAGCTGCTCTCCTTCCTCTTCTTGTTGTGCCATTTCCACTCCCCCCTCAGCGTAGGCCACACAAGGGCCCCTTGCAACTCCTCTCACAGAGGCGCACGTGAGGGCTGGGGAGAGGGTGGAATGTGAAGGTCTGGAGAGGTGGATCCACCCCAGGCTCCTTCCTGCTGGGGGCTGGCGCCGAGGGTGGGAGGCAGCAGCATCCTCGAGGAGCTGGGGTGTGCACTTTCCGCCCCGTGGGTCGGCCCCTTCCTGCCGACCTCCGTGCCCCTGCAGTGCTGGAGGCCAGCCTGGAGAAGCTGCTGGCACGCGTGCGCACAGGGAGCCGGTGCAGGAATGCACGCACGCGTGAACGAGTGTGGGGCTTCCACTGGAGGCTGGGTCGCGGTGACTGAGCCTCAGAGGGGCAGGATGCAGCGGGAGCACCAGCAGCCAGTGGGAGCACCAGCACCAAGGTCGGCAGGACAGAGGAGCCGAAAACAAGTCCCCCCGGGGGCTGTGAGGCAGGACCTAGACCCCAGAACCCCAGGTGTGTAGCCCACAGCGGCTCCTCTGTCCTACCCTCTAGCCATCCAGCAGCGGGGCAATGCGCTAGTGGCGGCGAGTCCCGCGCTGGGTTACTCTGTCCATGGAAATGCACGAACTACAGCTCTGGGCAGTGAGATTGATGCTGAACAAAAGGAGCGAGTCACAGAGAGTATAGTGTGGCTCCAATGAAATGGATTCAAAACAGGCAACACCAAACTTAAGTTATAGAGATGTAACTGCAAGTGGCAAAAAATATGAAGAGAAGCAAGAAAACCACGATCCGAGCATTTAAGTGGCCGCTCCCGGAGCTGGGAGAGGGAGCTGTGGGCTGGAGGGGCACAGGTGCAGGTGGAGGGCCTGGCTGTGTTGTTCCTTGACACTGGAGTGGGAGGGGGGATACCATCTAGGCTGGGCTTGGGGCTAGAGCCCCGTCCTCTTAGAATGGCCAGCATGCAGCACGGCTGGCACAGTGGGCACGGGGTTCTGGCTTGAGTCAGTGAGACCTCCGCGGGCCCTCTCCTGCCGATGCTCTGGGGTCCGGTCTACTCCCGCCGGAGATCAGCACAGGCCAGCGGGCCGGATGGGGCCGGCGTTTGGCTGCAGGACTCAGAGCCTGCGCTGAGTGGGGGCAGAGGGGAGGCACCGCCCAGGTTGCAGGTGGTCCCTGAACTTTAGCAGCATCAAAACCACCTGGGAGTTGGTGGGCCCCGGAGGGCAGAGCCCCACCCCCGGAGTTCTGATTCATGTCCACGTCCAGCTCGGTCCAGAGACATCGATGCTGCTGCGGCAGGCAGGACCCAACAATTGGGGTGCCACTTGCTGGCAGCCTGGTCCTTGTGTCTGTCCCAAACCCCCGATGGCTCTGGGCCGCGGCCCCTCAGCCGCCCCTGGGCTTTGGCACTGTGCCCTCAGTGGGCGCAGACTCGTCCTTAAGCCTGAGCGGCGAAGACGCCCTGGGGAAGGCAGCCGTGGGAGACGCTGGCCAGCAGCACAACGAGCACGGCACCCAGGTTAGAATCACTGCTCACGTGCCCGCAGAACTGGAAATAACTAACAGGGCCACTTCCTGAACTCACATTTTGATTAATCGGCATCCTTGCCTCGCCTTTCTGTGTGGCTTTCTCCAGACAAGTAGAATATTAAACGATGATAAAATCTAACCTTTGAGGCACAATCAAACCCTCTAACAAATAACCCTTCCAATGAGGAAAAGCGTGGCGGGTTTCTCCCCCTCCGCACTCTCCTGCGGCAGGTCTGCAGGCACAGTCCGAGATGCATTCCTAATTTTGACTCAGGCTTTCTCTCCAGCAGAACAAGTGGTGGGGAAAATTTTTTTCTCTAGGCAACAGCACCGTTTCTGTCTCTTTGGTTTGGGTTTGCTCTGTAACACGGCAGCTCGTGCAGCTGCAAATGCGAGCTCAGGTCCTTCTAGGAATGCGCCGTGCGTGATCAGTAAGTAATCAGGTTGCAGATTTCAGCCATGTAATTATTGAAAACGGGAACGCTTCCTTGCCTTGTGAATACTGGAGACGGAACAACAGACACATTGCGTTCCACTCCCAAACTTCACCATCGCTCGGAACCGCATCATATTTCAGTATTATCTGACGGCCGGGGCGACGAGCCCTATTTCCCTTCGGGGAATTTGGTAGCGCAGAGTTATTTTGTTCCAGACCACGGGGAAGACCGAGACTTGGAGAGGGAACAGGTCATCTCGGCACCACTGGGTTTGTCCTTGGATCTACCCATGTCCTTGCTGGAAACGGAACTTGAAGTCATGTTTTATAAATTGCGGATGGAGCGCTGCGTGGTAGAAAGGCTAAGATTCTAGCGTCCTGGGGCCTGGACTTGCGTCTTGACTTCTGCTCTTGCCTGCCCTGAAATGCGGGGTAGTCGCTTAACTTCTCGAAGTCTCAGTTTCTTCATCTGTAAAATGTGAACAGTAGTAATCGCTACTTAACAGGATTCTTGTGACTGTTAAATGGATTCATGCACATAACGATGTAGCCTAAAGCCTGGATGTGATAAGTATTGTGTAAATGGCAGTTATTTTATGATTATCTTTATTGTCGTAATTACAGAAAGTGCCTATTACAGTGCTGAGCACACAGGAGTTCAATAAATGACTATTATTATGATCACTGTCATCGTTACAAGTTTTATAGAGGGACATATATTTAATATGCAGTTTTTCACCATGCAAATGATACGTTTCATTTTTTTAAGATATTTGATCCAACAGGAATTTATATAAGTAAATGGACAACTTAATGAAGTTTAGCAAGATGGAAGTAAATCAGCGGTGCTCATCTGAAGAGTTTAATTAAGATAATCCCTGATGCAAAACATTTGTTCAATTTGTGCCTCAAATTGAAAATGGTTTCCATAAATTTTCAGAAACTTCTCCTCTTTGTTGTGCTACACAACGGGGATCACCTTTGTGGGAAAAGGTGGCTCTGATGGTGACAATGACCTGGGCTGGGAGTCGGGGTCCCCGGCTGAGGGGCTACCGTTGCAGCCGCCACATGCTGCACTTGACCTTGGGCCCCTGCCCACACCCCTCTGGGCTGTGGTTTGTCATCTCTGGAGTCTGCTAGGGTGCAAATATGCTGCAGTTCTGTGCGTGCGTGTGATCAATTTCCTTAAAAAAGAAGGATTAAAAAAAATAAAAAGCACGATTTTATTCCTTAAAAAACCTCAGACTCTGCACATTTTCCCAGTTGCTTTTAAACCACCAGGTATTAGGTGCCAGATATGTGAGGGCAGCTTAATTGGAAGTGGTGTTTATCATTTGGAGAGAATGTGCCTGCGCAAAATGGGTTTTAGACAGCCTCTCGCCACCCAGCCTCTTGCCCCCAGCTGGCATGATTTGCTTCTCCATCCATCGCATTCAGACGAAACACCTCCGTCCTGGTTACCAGCGTTAATTAGTTGGAAGGACAGAGACAGGATTGTGTTTCTAAAAATAGTTCTGATATAGAAGACCGGTTTTTTTTGGTGCCGCAATAATCTGGGTGTTCACGAGGGTGATGTTACTGGGCTTTGCATTCATTCTCGACTGAGTTCATCGCTCACAACTGCAGCTGGGGAGCAGGGCTTGTAATTAGGGGTGGCAGGGGGCTGTCTGTGCGCTTAGCTACTGTGGCCGTGTCCTTTGTCTCCTGGGCCTTGAGTCTTAGCGCTCACTCCACCAGTTATTTGTGAGGGGGTCTCTTCCCTTTGGTCTTGGCAGCCTGTGGACTTGACCTGCGAGAGCCCAGTGATATGGAAACGTGGCACCAGCGAAGTGGACCCAGATGGCCTCGCACAGCAACTCAGCGCGGCCTCATCTCTGGCCGCGTCACTTACTCAGTGAGGAGCGCTGTGGAGGACGCTTCCTTGGCTGGTGACAGTAACATCTGGTAACATACTGGTTACATACTGGTACATACTGGTACATCTGGTAACATACTGGTTACATACTGGTACATACTGGTACGTCTGGTAACATACTGGTTACATACTGGTACATACTGATACATCTGGTAACATACTGGTTACATACTGGTACATACTGGTACATCTGGTAACATACTGGTTACATACTGGTACATACTGGTACGTCTGGTAACATACTGGTTACATACTGGTACATCTGGTAACATACTGGTTACATACTGGTACATACTGGTACATACTGGTACATCTGGTAACATATTGGTTACATACTGGTAACACTAACACCTCCGGTCTGTTTAGGGAGGCATTTTGGTAGCACTCTGGCTGCAGGTCTGTCTCGGGATGAGTGACAAATTAGAGACGCCTCCAAAGAGCAGGCTTAGTTTTTGAACCTTGTTAGAGTCCACACAAGGTTTGTTGTTGGGTTTTTTGTTTGTTTGGGGGAGCAGTTATAAACTGGCTCTTGGCTCTTTCTAAGTGGCTGAGACACGCTGTGGTTCATGTTTGGTTCTGGGCTCTCCGTGGCATCCTGGTTGCCCTGGGTCTTACTTCAGATTAGAAGCTCAGCATCGGCAGGACCTGGCATCTTCTTGGTTTATGATATAGTCACTGAAAGTTGTGTTTTGTTTTTTAGTTTGTTTTATATTTGAGTTATTTTTGGTGATGTGTTCACATTCTCCCACTTTTCTCCTCAAACTGCCTCCTAATCGGAATTAAAGGAACTATACTCATACAGCATAATAATGTTCTGGAGGCTATTTATCACAGATGTGCTGACATTTAAGCTATCTTTTCTTTTGGGAAGTGCTTTATCTGGAAAACAAGAATCGTAGCCTTCAGAATCTTTGAAGGGGCCTTGCCAGCCCTCTGCATCACCTCAGTTCTGAGATTAAGACAAAGGAGTACAGAGGATCGGGCCAAAATGTCCCCTTCATTCTGGAAGAGTCTGTCTTATGTCTGTGGGCACATGAGCTTCCTGGTGTGGAATCCAGAATGAAACCTGAGCAGATAGCAGCCCCCTCCCCCTCCACAGAGGTGTGTGGGGACCAGCCAGTCCTGGCCCAGTGAGCTGCAGATGCCAGCCCCCAGCAGGAGGGAGGGGAAGGACTGATCTCCCTTCTCCCTATCATCTCCTCCCCACTGGCCGATCAAAGAGGGCATCTTGTTTCTTCAGGGAGAGCAAGGGTGGGACAGAGAGAGACTGAGAAGCTTATCTCAATGGCTCTCCAAAGGTGGGGGAACAGGGCCAGCCCCTCTCCGAACCACCAACCTGGCCTTCCAGGAAGCAGAGAGACAGGGGCTGGTAGGAAAGCTCTGGAGCCCGACAGGCACGTGCAAGCCCCAGGCTCCACTCCAGGCTGACCCCAGCCCAACCCTTCCCCTCTCTCAGCCTCCCCTGCAAGGCAGGAATGAGAACCAGTCTTTGTGAATGTTAGGTGAGCTAATGCTTTGAAGTGCTCAATAAATAATAGAATAATAAAGTCAAATGAGAACTATAGAAACGTCCTTTGTAAATGACACCTTTGATTTCAATCACACGTGAAACATAAAGATTATTGCTGGTGGTATTCATGGAAGGCCGAAGCCCCCTTACTAGGCAACACTGCAGGGCTCCTGGCGTGGGCTTGTTGAAACAGGCTGGAAGACTCTGCCTCTCTCGTCTAGCGGCGTCCACAAAGGACAACCGCCCACCAGTCAGACGGAGAGCAGAAATTAAATTAACAGGAAACTTCCATGGGTCAGAACAGCCGTTTTCAGATGCCGGCTATTTCTGCCGGTTCTCCTGGAAGCTGTCAGGAGCCCCGGAGCAGCCATTAGAACGTCTCCACTCCATTTAATTTATGCTGAGAAGTCATTAGTGGGATTTGGCACAGGCCTGGGTGCTCGCAAGCCGGCAGCCCCTGCGTTCAGGCTTCACGGGGCAGCACCACCGGCCACAGGGAGCCCTTGAAGGTGTCTGAGGAATAGCTGGGCGAGGGGGCGAGGGGGCGAGGGGGCGAGGGCGTGTGCTTGGCCCTCGTCCGTCTTCATCGGCACGTCAGGCGTGTGGCGCGTGGGCCCGCCGGCCTCTCCCCTGTCGGCTTCGTACCTAAACGGTGAGGTCCCGCCGCCTCCTGACCAGGCGCCCGCTCTGACGTGGGCAGTCGGGATTCGGACCCGGTGCGGTTCCCTCCCAAGCCCTGTTCTCTCCGTCAGGCTTACAATGGTGAGGCCAGCCCTGGACGGGACCCCAGCTGGCTGAGTCATTCTCGCCTTTACATGTCCACCTTTTGGGGCGGGGGAGCAGTCCCCTGTGAGAAACAGCCTGGAGACCGGGCAGACAGATTCCCATCTGGGTGCCCCGTCCCCAAGGGCTTTGGGCCCTGAGCCTGCTCCCCGAGGCACTGGGCTGCCTCACCAGTGCAGGCAGGGAGGGTCACTGCCCCACGCGCACCTGCGCAACCTCCCCACTCAGCTGTGTTCCCCACTCAGGCTGCCTCAGCCGCAGCGATGGCAGTTAGAGCTGGGGTGTGGACGCAGGAGCCCCGGAACCAGAGTGTCGCTGCGAGAGGCAGGGCAGCGGCACCTTGCCAGCCGTGTGATCTTGGACAAGTGGCTCCCCGAGCCTCGCCTTCTGTATCTGCAGACGGGGACAGGTACTGTGAGGGTCCATGTAAATGCTCGTCTGGCCCAGCACCTGGTAGAGAATGCACTCAAGAGTGACCTCGAATCACCTTCATCGTGCGATCTTTAGACGCCTCAGACAGGGAAGCTACGGTTCCACAAACAGCAGCTATTGTACGTAAGCACCGTAACTAGTCTCACTGTAGAAACGCACCTAGAAACCACCATCTCAGTACAGGGAGCTGTCCAGAATTACTGCTTTTCCAGTTTCTATTCTGCCATACGGTCATGACCATACGGTCATGACCAGCTGATGTGACAGCTGCTGTCGAGCCTCAGATTGCTCACCTGTAGAATGGGATGATTGTAGCTCCTTCCTAGGGGATGGAGAGGACGCGGCAAGATATGGGCCCGCAGGGCCTAGGGTGGGGCTGGGTGTGTAATAGGTGCTCAGTAGACCTCGGTTCACGTCGGTTCTGACACTGTGAAATGCTCGTTGCCGTGCCTGGCGGTAGAAGCAGGCACTCAGCAAACAGAAGTTCCTTTTATTCCTTTTCAATGTATAGTCGCCTTCAACCCCCTAAAAGCGCCGCATCACCAGACTCTCTAGAGCTGAGGAGAACACAGTTCTTTGTTAGAGAGGAGCTGGATGGAGGTCTGGGGGCAAGGAGCCCTGTGGCGTCTCCTGTTACGGGGAGCAGCTCCGACCAGCCTTCCCAGCCTGGGCTCTGCTGATCAGGCAGCTGAGGCAGAGATGGGGCTGCCAGGAGGCTTGTTCAGGGAACGTTTTCTATGCTCCTGGTGTCAGGGACAGGGCGCACCCCAAGACACCGCACTCCATGCTTTTATTTTCCTTTTTCACTGCCGCTGAAGTGACGCCAAATGAAGTGCACCCAGCAAAGAGCAGCGAGCAAAATGCGTTGGTCCCCACGTGGCAGCTCGACGAAAACTACAATGTGGATTTTCCACCTACTGGAGGTTTATCGCTTCAAACTCAGAAACTCGTCCATTTCAACTATTTGGAGCAAATCTTTCTAAAATTGCTACACCTGCTTCATTAATTCAAAGGAACAGCGTCTGGCACTTCCCCCTCTTTTCCTGGTGCCTTGGAGTTGCATGTGCTGGCAAACTGGCTCTGAAAAATCCACATCAGCAAACACACAAGCCGGATCTGCTGTGTTTGCGGCAGATCTACAGCTCAGTGCTTTTTGAGGACCATCTGGAGAGATCCCGAATATTTGTGGGCGGCGTGAGCGCCCCCTGCAGGACGCCGCAGCCCTGAGATCTGGGCTGACCAGGCTCTATTTTAAAAGTTCTTGTTTTTTCCCACTTGAGAACTGGACTACTCAGGACAGAACGCTTAATTTGAGTTTCCTCATGTGAATTGAAACACAGAACGCCCACATCGAAATTGACGGGGATAACTCGGGTAGTTGACCTGGGTGGGGGTCCCAACTCAAGTTCTGTCGGGCCAAGCAGGGACACGGGGTGCACAGGCCTGGAGTTGGGGGGGCAGTATTCCAGCAGACAGGAGATCAGTGGCTCTCAAGCTTGGTGGGGGAACATACCCCGAGGCTCAGCCCAGCTCAGATCAAGCGAACCAGAATTTCTGGGGGAGCCAGGAAGTGGAATGTTTTCATACTTTCCAACATTCCACAGAGAGATCGAATCCTATGGCAGGACCTGTTCATGGGGGCTGACTATGGACTTTCTTTAAAGAACTTAGACATCGACTTTTCAACTAATTTTTCTGTCCATATTGTCCTAAATGAGAACATTAAGTTGAAGCCGAGTTGTGGGGAGCAGTCTGGTATGGACGGAGGGTGTAGGAAGCAGAGGGGATGAGGAGAAGGGTTGGCAGTGGTCCAATTACAAAGGGGCTTGAGTGCCAGGTCAAGCTGTAGATATTCCCTGAGGAGAGGACCCCGGGGACACTTCAGGGGCGCAATGGCAGCGGCACGGTCAGTGACTGGGCACAAGAATTGGTGGCGGTTGCTCCACTGAACAGATTGGATTCCATCCTTCAGCGCAGCCCTCAAACCCCCTCCCAGTCTTGTGTTTCTGCCCTTATCACTTGCATAATTTACCTTTAATTATTGCTTTCATTATTTTCACAGCCCAAACTGGCAGGAATGAACTGATGCAGGGTGGCATTGAATGATGGGTCCCTGGAAGCCATCTTTGTTCATATCATTAACCAAGTACTTTTCAGAGAAGATTGTATTGATGGGGATTATCTGGGGTGTGTTTTCAGCTGCATTTTCCGGGAGAGCAAGGCCAAGGACCACCTTCAAACCTGACCCCCATCCCTACCCCCTGCCCGTGCATTTTTGAGAGCAGGTGTCACTCAGCACTTAAAGAGCTCCGGTTTCTAATTAGTTGCTTGTTAAGCCACAGGCCGCCAGATTGTGCTGCTAAAATTACTAGTTTATTCACTGCAGAAATCCTGATGGTGATATTTTTTCACCCTGAAAACAGACATCCGGTTCTTTGCTGAGGCCACGTCTTCCTGGGGTGGTTGTAGCTGCTGCTGAACCTCGTTGCCATTACTGTTTATGGGGCAGGGGTGGGTGCTTTGCAAATATTGTTGTCTGGTTGGATTCTCACTGCATCTTTGCAAATACTGTTTTTCCAAAAGAAACAATCTTGTCTGAGAGGCCTAAGTCACCACCCAAAGTCACATGGCCAGTAATGGCCCAGCTTAGCCCTAGTTGGGCCCACGTCCTTGTTCTTTGCTGTGACCTCCTCACCACAACGGGCTCGTTGCTATCCACTGGCCTGTGTATAATGGACCAGGTTTTATGTCATGGGCACTTGGATTTTAGTTAAGTAGAATAGGGAAAGAATTAAAATAATTTTAAAATACAGTTTTAAAAAATACAGTGTAGGTGTGGATTAAATACCCATACTACCCCCTGGATGATTGTCATTCCACTTGAGTTTACTTAAAGGAACAAATTCAATATTTCTCTATGATGACAGAGAAGTTCCAACTTCTAAAATGACCCCCAAGGATAAGAGTGTAGCGCTTCAGTGGTCATTCACAGCGTGACCGGCCTTCCTGGACTGTGCTTATGATTCTGTTAATGTGGTCTGAATTTGGTCCTCCTTCCAGGAAATGGTGACTATGCAGAACTGCTTTTGGTTAGGGTTTTGGAACTGTCACATGAATGTGGTTTTTTATTCTCTTACCAAGTTTGCTGTTTACCTTCTTAGAATTTGGGGATAGAGTCTTATTCTTTGATCACACATGAAAACAGAGACAGGCATGCGCATGGACTCATTCATTCATTCATTCATTCAGCACACGTTGGCTGGGCAGCCCCTGTGCGTGGGACAGGAGTTTCCTAGGGGATAGGATGGTGCTGTGAAGCTAACCCAGGTCTGATGTCTTGGAGTTCTCATCGTAAAGGAAGGATGGACGTTTTGCAAATAGTCAAAGAAAGAACAAGGAACAAGTGCTTGGCGCCATTGAACATGGAGACAGGAGGGTGAGGGGCTGAGACGGACCCTTGCACTGCAGTGCTCTCTGTGGGGGACAGAAGTGCTGCGAGGAGCAGACACAAACACTGGCTTCTGGCATGTGTAGCTTTAACACCAACTTTTCTGGACCATTCTCGAACAACATGAAAATCTGTGAAATGGAGCAATTGATCAGATTTTTAAGGTTTAAATTATCTTCCAATGTAAGGAGAAAAAAAATCACCTCCTGGTAAAATAATTCAGGCATCACAGAAAGAAAAAGAAAATTATCGAACGGTTTCACTTGTAGGAGAAATGTAGAGAAACCAAATAAGGGATTGGGGGAGAAAAAGTATAATAAAGTAAAAATCAAAACTATCAGGCAACTATAGATCAGAGACATTCTACAGGGGAGGAGGAGGGAGAGGCTCAGGATGGGGTGGGAAGAGCACAAGAGACCGTAGTGGTGGTGCACGGGTGAGCTGGCGGTGGGAATGTCACAGGGAAGTCATACGTGGTACAAATATGAAGGAGGATATAATAAAAAAAGCAATAATTTGGGCATCAACAAGTAGGTAAGATGGGTATGTCTATCCTGTGCCCATGGTCACAATCCACGTAGGTCTTCTTTCATTCATTCATTCATTCACCAAACCTTTAACTTAGTGTCTGTCGTGGTCTGTATAGCTAGGAAGGAAAGTGGGGCCGTTCTACCCTGTCTCTGGGAAGGAATATTCTTATATGCTTGGCCCCTGGCCGTCCTGAGGAAGCCTCTGCGGACATGCGGAGCCTCTGCGGGTCTTTCCACTGACGACTACTTGCTAAGATGCAGAGATGAACACCCTTTGTTCATCTGGGTTCATTCACTAGTTCAGTCACTTGCTGATTCAGACGGTGATGCAAGGTGCTTGGCACAGGTGATCTAATTGGGGGAGAGGGACTTGCAGGTACAAGAAGTCTAGAGGCTGTCAAAAGGGTGAGACTTGACATCGTGACATTGACATTATCTGTGACGGGACCACAGAGCTGGGTACAAATTCCAGCTCTGGCACCAGTTAGCTACGTGCCCAGGGCCAGTTGCTGAACAACCAACCAGAGCCTCAGTTTCCACAGTGTGTGAAATGGGGCAACAGCAGCACCAACTCTACAGGTGGAGAGAATTGTATGACGTCCACATGTTAGAAATGAGCAAGGCACCTGGCACATAGTCAGTGCTCAATAGATGTTGGCTGCTTCCATCATCATTGCCATTGTCATTACCGATTTCATGGCCACAGCTCATCAGTGCCAGCTGGGGCCAGAGCGAAGGTGAGGACAACCAGGCACTGTGTAGACAGCCCTAGAAGAGGGTGGAGGAAGAAAGCAGCTTCTACCTCATTCTTTTAGAAGCCAGGGCAAAAAGCGTTTTCTAGAATTCTGGGCTCGCTTTTGCAATGAATGCAGCTTGACTTGAAAGTTGGTTAAAATGAATTGCAATTTTAGAAGGTAAGGAGTAAGCCTCGGGGTGTCGCCCTGAGGTCCCCCTTCCACAGCAGCGCTTACGAACGCACGATAATGACACACACGGCACGGCTAAAACGTTTTAATGGAGAAGAATGGATGTGAACAACAGGATCTTAGCGGCATTATTTTCAACATCATGAAATTAATCGGCTCCCAAATATAGCCCATTTCTGCAGTAATTGGAGTTCTGAGGAGCTTCTAATTTTCTCAGTACCTTTAGTCAACAATTCCCGCTTGTTGGTGAATAAAGTCCCGCTTGTTTAATTAGCATTGAATCATGTTTTAAGAAGTTGGTAATGTAATTGAACTTGTATTTCTGGCTCGAGGAGCCTGCGCCATCCCCCGCGGTGGGCGACTGGGCGTCCAGAGGGGAGGACGGCAAGGCCTGGCCTCAGGCAGCTCAGGGTCGGCTCCGGAGGTGCCCTGCGTGCGAGGACAGCCGCTCCAGGTGGCAAACGGTGACAGTTCCTGCTGCTAGCACAGCTCAGAGGAGACAGTCTCTCCTGTGAGAGGCGCTGTTTGAGGTGTATTGAAGAGGGGGAGGCTGAGGAGGGCAGTAGGAGCCCATCGCTGTGGTCCGGGGAAAGGAGGGACCTGAATGAGACTCCCATCCTGGAGAGAGAAGTACTTGCCCTCTCCTGCGGCCGCTGCCAGGTGAGGGATGAGTCAAGGGGATCTGAGAGGTCACAGAACCCCGGGGGGCAAGAATTGCTCAGGAGGAGCAAGGGGGAAATGGGGGGGCGTGGTTGGGAAGGGGTACAGGTTGTCCTGGGGGGGGGGTACAGCTTATGTGATTTAGACATAGGATTCATGACCACCAACCAAACATATACTCAAAAACTCTAACAGCTCTTGCAAGCTTCATGCAAGAGAAATGGGACAAACGTCCTGTGCCATTGTTGAAACTCCCGAGACGAGCCCTGTTGTCAGATTGCAGAAACAAATCTGCTGTCAGACTCCCTTCTCCACAATGACCTCTTCAGGTGGTCCCAGCGATGCACTTGCCTCCCACCCCACTCGCTCTACCCAGCCCCCTTTGTGCTAACTTCCCTGTCCCCACTGCTTGCTGCTCAGCTTCATCCTCTCCTTGTTGACCCTAAGTAGAGCCTGGATGGACTAAATACTTCTTCGAGCTGCAGGGAGTCTGGAGTCTGGGAGGGGCCAGTTGCAGAGAGCAGCCCGGGCCAGGGAGGCAAGGGAGGGCCGGGGCGGGGGTTGGGGTGGGGTGGGGGTCCGTGATTCTTGGTGCTTAGGGTTGAAGCTCTGTGTTGTTCCTTTTTCAAAATCTAAAAAAAATTTTTCATTATGAAACATTCAGAAAACAATATAATGGATATTTTTATGTGCTCCCCTACCAAGTTTCTGCAGATGTGAACAGTGTCTTAATTACTTTGGATCTCTCACTCTCTTTTTTAATAAAAGCAATCATTTTCAGATCAGGCCTCTCTTCCCACATGCCCCAGGAACTGCCATGGCCTTTCACTACATGTATATGTATTTCTAAAGCATCTGTGTGATATTTTATATATCAATTTTTATGTTAAGGACACTGTCCATGTATCTTTTTGCTGCTAGCCTTTTTGCTTCGCATGTTTCTAAAACTTACGCACTGTGATATATTTGGAGCCATTCTGGACCCATATTACTTATTTTAACAGCCATATAATATTTCCTTTTTTTTTTTTAAAGATTTATTTATTTATGCATACAAGCACTGGGGTACAGGCCAGAGGTATGGGGGGTTGGTGAGAGGATTCACCACAGAGAGCAGGGAGCAGAACAGGCAGATCAACTGAAGTACACTGCTGAGGGGAGCAGCAGGCACAGCAGGAGCGGTCTGCTGCACCATGTGGGTCCCCTTCCTGGCCCGAGGCTCAAACTTGTGCTGCAGTGGCTGCGGTTTGCTTCATAGTGCGTTGCTTAACCCACTGCGCCACCAGGGAGGCCCCGTATAATATTTCACTTAGTAAACTGCACTTTATTCATCCCTTCCCTCCTTATCAAATGCTTCTTATGAACAGTCAGGTTGTTTCTCCTCTTTGCTCTCAGAAGCCCAGCGGCAGTAAATGCCCCTGCACACATGTGGTTTTCTCTGAGATAGGCCCCTGGAAGAGGAAATGGGCCCGCTCTATTTACTGCTTGTTGACTAATACCAGACTTTATCTGTCTGCTTTGCTACTGTATTTTTGCACCTGTAGCAGTGCCTGATAAACAAACTCTTGTTAAAAGAACCCATTGACAGCTTACTCTCTGAAGGGGTGGCACAAGCTTTCACTCTCCCCAGTTTAGATGAGTATTTTCATTTCCAGCATTCTGGCCAATACTTAGTTATCAAATCCATTAATGTTTGCCAATCTGATACTATTAGATGGTGTGATATTGTTTTAATTTGCATTCCTGTGGTCACTAATGAGGTTGACGGGCTTTTGCACTTGGCTTTCTCCCTCTGTGAGTTACTTGTTTGTATTCTTTGTCACTTCTGTTTTCTTGCTGACTTATTGAAGTGTGCTTATTTATCTTGGGTAAAAGCCCTTTGATGGTATATGGGTTATACATATAGGCTCCCAAACTGCAATTTGTCTTTTACCTTATTTTAGTTTGCCTTAGGCTAAGCTGAAGTCGTCAATTTTTTCTAGTAGAATTTATCAGTCTCATTATTTGTTTGCTAAGAACAATCGTTTTACTTCTTCCTGTATTCTCCTAATGCTTTTTATTTCTTTCTTAATGTCCTTTGCTCGAATGCGTATGGACATACTTGCCTTGTTCTGATTTTAAGGGGAATAATTTTAGCATCTCACCGCTGAGCACCGTGTCAGCTCTGCTTTTAGCGGACAGCTTTTATCAGGTTATTTTAATGCCATCTTTGCCATCCTAGGATAATCCTTGATCACGGCATTTTTTTTTTTAGACTTTATTGGATTTGTTTCTAGATCTTATCTTTGACTCTTTTCTTAAACTCATTTCTTCTTTCCTAATCATTTTTCTTCCCTTAGGGCTTGCTTTTCTTTGAAATTTTTATTATTTTAAACATACCTGTTTCAGGATTTTGTCCTTTATTTTTTTTTTTCCAGGAAGACACGTTCATCATGTTTTTCAGGTTCTCTCTTTTGCTTTGATTGTCTAACAGAGTCCCAAACATTTCCCAAGGAGTTACAATACACCAGTAGAGCGGGGTGGAGGTAGGGGAAGTCTCTGGATGCCAAGAACTCTTAGTTTGAATACTTGCTCCACAATTAGTGTTTACTGTCCTCAAAGCCTTGCACAGCAAAGCAATATGGGGAGGTGGTCCGGAAGCCAGGACTTAGGGTGAGAGGAGTCTGGGTTTAGATTATGTGTCATATTATAAATAATGAACATATCGTCATGTTAATTCACTTTTCAAAGTCTCAGTTCACCTCTTGCATTAAAGTGGGATAATGACAGTATGGACTGCACAGGATATGTCTCAGTACCTAAGGATGTGCCAGGCTGGTGCCAAGCGAGAGCCAGTTGAAAAGAGCTGCTACTGTTATTTGTGTTTATTTTCCCATTTGATCCCCACCGTTGCTTTATGAAAGAGATTATTAGCAGTATTTGACAGATGTTGTTTTATGAATATGTGGGAATATTTAGCAAAAATGAACAAAATGTTGGTTGTTTATTAATTTATATAAAAGGCCTTTGATAAATGTAAACCATCTTGCAAATGGGAGGGAGTGCCATTCTCTAGTTCGATTTAAACCCCAGTTCTTATGTGCACTTAGAAGTATCATCACAGGGATTTAAAACTATATAGAAGGCCCAGAGGAACAGCCTAGCATGTCTGAAAAGGAAGGAGTTGAGAAAGGATCGCAAATATCATTTAATAATAATATTTAGGTCTTCCTCTTAAATTTTAAACTCTATAGGATGACGTAGTAAAATGTTTCAAAACCATTTGCATATAGTGCCACTTCATTTAAAAATGTATGGCTTTGGTACATAGGATATTAAAATTAAATGATATTAATACTAAAATGTTAAAAAGGTGATTTCTGATTTGTAAGATTAGACATCATTTTAATTCAAGTTTCTAAAATGAACTTGCCTCTGGGAAGGAAAAAACAGAGTCAGGGCCCGCCATTCCGGCCGATGAGGGCAGTCAGATCTCAAGTCCCAGAGGCTCGGTCCAGGAGAGACCCCTGTTTCCAGGCAGGTGCTGGAGCCAGAGGTCTTAGAAATGCAGCTCCCAGATCCTCTAGGGGCAGAAGAGGAATCTTGTCTCTTCAGTTTCCAGGGTCCAACTGGAAATTGATGGCCTTCCTTGTATATGCTCCTGTAGCCTTTGGTGGATGGGTTGTTTTGATTCTTTCAGCTTGCTTATTAGTACCTGCCCAGGTGGTCCTGTGGAACCGAGATGTTACTCTAAGTCCCCATTTGCGGTACTCTTCTCATGCTTCCCCAGCTTCTCCCTCTCTCCATCCTCTCATCTTCAATTCCCCAAGAAGGGGACATGTAAAGGGGATGGCCAGACCACCCTCTGTGCCTGGTCTCTTTCTGAGAGTAATTAGCTCGGTCACAGCCCGAAGCTGCTTTTCTCAAAAGTGACCGGTAGGGGTCAGTGTACCTGACACCTTTTGAGACCTGGTGCTCGGCCCAGGCGGAGGCAGCCAGCTTTCGCTGAGCAGTCTTTGTGAGCCAGACCCCTGACTCTCCATTACACTCATTACTTCTATGAACTCTTCCTCATTTAACGCAGGCGCTTAAGCCAGAAACCATGGGTTTCTCCATGGGTCCTCTTGAGTCTGTTGGGGAGCGAAGGCAATCATCCTGTACCCCTCTGGGTTCTTTTAGGTTGGCAAATAAACAAGCATTAGACAGACTTGATAAGAGAGAAAACCCAAAAGCTGTTTGACACGGATGCATTATGTATGTGATGTTTGATGTGGGCCTCCTGAACACATGGGAGAGAACAGGCATAGCTAAGCAACTCGCCACGTGGCAGAAGCCATCTAAAGTAGCTAAGACGAGAGAGGTTGGGGAAGAAAGGTCAGGTCAGCTAGGGAGTTGATTGAGGGAACAACAGAATACAGATAGAATTTTTGCCTTCTCGATTGAAAGAAGATTAGGTCTTCCTGGGAGAGTCCCTTATAGGGAGAAGTTTACAGATAACTAGCAAAAGCATCTTCACCACAGCCTTCAGAGCCTATCTTTCCCTTGAAGTCAACCTCTTGCCAAAGATAGATTGTGGGTGGTAGGTTCTTCCTACAGTCCATCTCCTGGCGACCTCGATTCTACCATTCTCGCCATGTTCACCAACCTCACCTTCGTCCAGGTCACTGTCAGCTCTAGTTAGGTTAGTTCGAAGAAACTCACAACTTATTTTTTCCTCAGCTACTCTCTCCCCCAACCCCCTCTTTTATTCTTGCAGCAGCCAAAGTGATCTTTTCTCATCTCAGGGTTAGGTTCTAACTTAAGCCACTTTGGTGACTTTTGATTTATTCCTCATAGGAGTAAGATAAAAATGTTTTAAAGCCTGACAACAATTTGCAAGATCTAGTCTGACCCAGAAGTTCTCAAAGGGAGACCGTTGGACACCTCCCTTCCTGCAGGGTCAATACTACTGTCATCATAACAAGACTAAGATATTATTCGCCTCTCCCTCTTCATTGTGTTGACTTTTGCGTGATGGTGGGTGAAGCTGCCGACTCCTTGGCATTTCTTAAGACAGTGGCAGCCATTGCGTTCTTCACGGCCACATGCTCTCTAACAATTTAAAAACAAATAAAACCAGGTTCACTCAAGGGAAACCTCAAAGCAACAGCACAAAGAGTTGATTTAATTCAATCTCAGCCCTTGAGGACACTTCTTTGTAATATTCTGTGTTACAAAATGGCAAGAAACGAAAGCATTTCAGAGCTGCCTGTGGATGCAAGAGGCTTGTCTTGAGGAAAAGCTTTCGTGCGACCGCGTTGCAAGCTGAACCAGTCCCATTTGTCAGGGAATGATTGGAAAATTCCCTGTCATAGAAAGAATGATTGGCAGACAGATGACAGTGCCTCAGATTGGGGCATTTGACAGGCATTTTCTTGACACTGACAGGAAGCTTCTTGTTTCTCCGAGAACAACCAATGGCTTTGCCACCAATGGGAGACTTAGAATTTCGATGAGAAATTTAGAATTTTAGAAAACGTGTGTTTGCCAGACGAGTTTGACAACTTGGCAATATTTAAAGAATTTTCTGATGAGCAATCTGTGATAGTATTGATGAATGCGATTTCCCGAGATGGGAGAATGAGTCACACAGCATTTGGAAGATCTGCTTAAATGTCTGTGATGTGCACAGTTCTGCCTGTGTAAAAGGTCCACTCAAAGTGAAAGATAGATGAATACATAGGTTAAGAGAGGGCAAGAAGTTTATTGAAATGGCTTCAGTTTCACACTGCTGCTAACCTTTTAGAAAACCCCCTTAATATTTGGTGTTCGCCAGATTTCTTCATGTCGTTCAACCCCAGGTGTTGCACAGAGAACCAAACGCAGACACAGATATAAGATCCAAGTGTCTGCCATTAACCCACACATTGAAGAAATCTGCAAAAATGTAAGGCATGCTGCTTTTTGTACTATTTTTATTGTTTTGGAAAAAGCTTTTCTTTTTTCTACAAAAATGTTGTGCGCATGGACATAGAGTGAGTTTGTTATTTAAAAGTTTATTTAAATAAATGTATTTTGAAATGGATAATTTTAAAGTTATTCACTTTGATTTGAGTTATGATAAATTGATAGGTTGTAAGATCAAAATGTTTGAGAACCACTGCTCTAGAGGCTAGATCTAGAGACCAGACCTCTAGCCTCCTCGCCCATCGCTCCTAAGACTGCCTGAGGGCCCCCCACCCCCAAAGTGCCTTCTTTCTGTTACTCCATCAGCTCCTCCAACCTGACTGCCTTCTGCTGCAGGGTCTTTGCACGAGCAAAGGACTGCGAGGATTTCTTCTGCAGGAAATGTGTGTTTCCCACTCTCCAGTAATTCTTTATTCACTTCTACTCACTTTTACCATCACGGTTCAGGAGAGCCTTTCTCTTCCTGGGTCCAGCATCTCTGTTCTCATTTCTCCCTTCCATCAGTTGGCATATTGCGTGCTTGTTCCTCCACTCTCCCTTCAGACTGAACTCCCCATCGTGTCCTTCTTTGTCATTTCCCCTTTGTGCCTGCTTTACCGGTACCACCTCCACTGCTGTCTATTGTGTTATAGTCATCACCACTGGCTGACACTAAAGAGAGGAAAAACGAGCCGACATTTTCAATGCAAAACGGGAGCCAGTTGATCAATCTCGCCCTTGAGATGTCATACATTTTTAAGAGGGTTCTCACACACCTCTTTACAGGCTCCGGTGTAAGTTGCTCTGTGTTTTTTTCAGCTCAGGAAGAAAAGCATCTCCATTTTGTCATTAATGAGGCTGATTTTCCTGTCTCTTGTAGTTGGAAAACCCTGAAGTGTATGCTTATTTTTTTTTTTATCTGCCAGCCTTCTCTTTTTAACAGTATGTCATCTTTCCTCTGGGCTCCAACTTCTTGAAGTATAAGCTCAGAACTTACCTATCCTCAGGATCAGTGGGAATTAGCCTTATTATTCGAGTTTCCTTTGCAAAAATTAGGTTGTCTAGATCTATCCGCCTGCCACACTACTATGAAAGTTGGACAAGATTTTCTTTTTGAGCTGTTCAGGGAGTTGTTTGTTTTTTTTTTTTAAAGATTTATTTATTTATGCATACAAGAACTGGGGTACAGGCCAGAGGTATGGGGGTGAGAGAATTCACCAGAGACAGAGTGGGAAGCAGAACAGGTAGATCGACCGAAATACACTGCTGAGTGGAGCAGCGGGGGAGGCAGGAGAGGTCTGCTGTGTCACGTGGGTCACCTCTCCGGCTGGGGATCGAACTCATGCTGCAGTGGCTGCAGATGCTTCACAGTGCAGTGCTTAACCCCTTGCGCCAACTGGGGAGGCCCCTGTTAAGGGAGTTTTTTTAATAGCAGAGGCGACCCAGGCTGGGGCGAGGATGTCTCGCTGCCAAGCATCCCAGGCAAGCCTCTTGTCCTCTGAGGGCCTGGTTTTCCCATCTGTGATGTTCACTAAAGCTCATCCCACTCGAAGATTTCATAAGCCAAATGCACCCTGAGGACCCTGGCTGGATCCAAACTGTGTCTGCTGCCAAGGAGGGGCACAGATGCAGAAGGAAAGAAGCCAGAGTAGAGCCCAGAATCCTCGGAGGCCAAAATCTACATCTCTGAAAACATGAGGCGCAATCCAGGATGACACCCACGTTATGACACAGTCGTTCCCCCTCAGCTACTGCTTCACTTCCTGCAGTTTTGGGGCCCATCATGGTCCAAAAATACTGTGTACAGTATTTTGAGAGAGCACACACACTTTCCTATTGCCATTATCACAGGACATTGTTATAATTATTTGATTTCATGATTAGTTATTGTTGGTAACTTCTTACCATGCCTAATAAATAAGTTAAACTTCATCGTAGGTATAAGAAGAATCATAGTGTCTCAGAGTCAGTACAATCTGTGGTTTCAGGTATCCTTGGGGGTCTTGAAATGTACCCCTTCAGTCAAGGGGGGACAACTCACTTTAGAGAGACAGGCAGGCAGATCAGTAAATCAGTATTTCTTAAGTCCATGTTATATGTGGGTATTAGATGCCCCTCTTGTGCCAAGCCCTGGCTACTTCTGGGGGCCTGCTGGAGGCCCTCGAAGAGAGTTACGAAGGTCAGCCATCAGGGAGGCTTGTAATGGAGACGAACAGAACATAGAGTCCACTGGACCTCAGAGCCCAGCATGGAAGCCTGAGCTGTGAGGAAGGACAGGTCAAGAGGCCCCAGGTATGCGGATATCTTTGGGAAAAGCTGTGAAGGAGGCTGGTGGGACAGGAACTACCAGGGTCGGTGCCCAAATGCCTTTGTTGAGGGTGCAGTAGCATCAGTGGAATCTTCTAGAAACTGGGCAGCTAGATAGAGGGGTGGGGGCGGGGTGGTGTGAGGGGACAGGGTCTTCTGGAGAACCCTCTGTTGTGTTGCAAAGAGTGTTTCCCATGGTGGTGGGCGCTTTATTTCTCTCTGACATGGAGCTGAACATTATAGGCTGGAGAGACCCACAGGGTGGTGTGGGAGATGAAACTTGAGAACAGATTCCTCCCCCTCAAGCAAGGAGCCTCGTAATAGAGCCGCTAATTTTAACCTTGCAGCCACTTAGCCTCTGTCTTCTCTCTGGGAGAGGCTGGTGTGCCTGCACGGGACTGCAGGGCCGGCGGGCCGCCTGGTGCCATTAGCATGTGCTCTCTGCCCCGAGCGTATTAGATCGGCGCGCGCCCGGCGTTTGATAAATGGGACAGCTGCCGCTCAGGTCACTTCCTCGTGCACGGCCGGCCAGGTGGAGTGGGAAGATAGCTGGCTTTCCCGAACAGGGAGAGCTAATACTAATCATTAAGTCTTTGAACCTTGCCATGTTACCAATTAATGGTAAAATAAAGTGAAACGAGTAATTAGCTGCGTTCCGACCCACTGGCTGTGCTTCCCTGCTTGAGTGCCCCCCACTACCTTACTGTGTGGAGCCGGGGCCAGTCACCAGGAAGAAGGGCAGTGTGGGCTTCATAGGTTCTGCCGTTGTGACCGCCGCCCACTAAGAAGAACATGAGCACTCACTACGTGGCAGATCTGTGCTCGGGAATTTGCACTTAAACATTTACCTTCACAAGGGCACTGGGGGTGTGTATAGAGGACCAGCAGGGAGACACAAAGGGCAAAGGGCAAAGAGGTGCAGTGACTCCTCCTGACCGTGAGTCCAAACTCTCCCGTCCTCCCTTCCGTCCACTCTGCTCGGACACAGAGCGGGTATCCACACCACCCCTTCCAGTCCCCATGCCGCCCAGCGAGCCGGGCAGGGGTGCATCCACTCAGTTCACCCACGAGGCACCTGCAGGCAGAGAGGCAAGTGGCTCGCTGAGCCCGTGCAGGAGCCACAGACAGCCCAGTCTCTGTCCCTCTCTGCTCCTGGAGCTCTGCTGCAAGTGGCCTGGGGCCCTGATGATGGAGGGTCACGTCTGGGCACACCTCGAACCCCTAGTGACAGCAGTGACCTGGGCTTAGGCTGCCCGCGCCTCCATCCTTGGCCGGGTTCTGCTACCACCGGCTGTCGAGTGGGACCTGAGCCAGTCATTTCCACTCGCTGCTGAAGGCGCCCTGCCAGGCAGCGTTCTGCGTTAACGGAGATGGGATTGAGTTCGATTTGTCACCCCTCGTTATTTTATCAGTGAGGGGTGTGTCTCGAGAGGCGGACATGCATTCAGTGATTGTGAAACTGAGAAAGGGACATCACTCGTGTCTGTATTTTTCCCAGACAGCTGATCCCTTTGGGTTACTCCCTTATGCTCTCAAACTGAGGACGGGAACTAGAGGCCACATGTCTGGAAGATGGAAGAACTTTCCCTCTGCCCTGGAGCCTGTTACTGTTCTCACCTGTTTGCCCCGCAGTCTGCAGGTCCCAGCCACACGCCTGCCGGGCGTTCGCCAGGCCCAGCCCCGTGCGATGCTCTTTTACTCTGAATTACTGGGGGTCGTGGCTGGTTTCCTTGGTCTTGTCAGATGATGGAATTTTTTAGGAACACTTTTTTTTTTTAATTTGGAGTCAACTTTTATTATAAACATGGAATTGTATTTACTTATTTACTATTATTTTTTAAATTTTAGCACCTAGGATATTGAAGCCATGGGCAAAATTTAAAAGTAGACAGCTCACATTAGAAAAATGTATTTTAGGAACATTTTTAAGGAACACTTCTAGCTCTCAGATTCTGCGACTGTCTACTTATTGACCCCCCGCGGCCCCTTCTTTGGGGCATGCAGTCTTCCCTATAAGTGAAGTCTTTCCAGAGGACAGGCATTTACTCCACTAGTCACCAAAATTCAACGTTTAGTCCCTTAAAATTGGACGTCTTTGGAAAAGCCTATACAGTTTTCTTTTCTTACTACAGTAACTGCTCAACTTTTTCTTCATGAGTTAAGTTCATCATTTTGAACATCAAAACATAGGCCCCTAGTTGCCCCAAAGAACTGAGACCTACCCCCATCTACTCCAAACGCCCTAAGGAGTAGCGTGACCTTTCCGGGGTCACACAGCTCTGAAGGACAGAGCTAGGCCTCAGCACCCCACTCTGCTTCCTGTCGAGGGCATCTTCTTTCGGTCTGTTGAGTTCTGGAGAACTGCCGCCCCAGCCCGCCCCTGTGCTCCAGCGCCCGGCACAGCACAAGACCCAGAGTGAGCACCGCTTCAGGAGTGAGTGAGTGAGCGCCTGTCCCGTAAAGGGCACTGCTCCCAGCACTGGTGCCTGCTGCTAACTTACCACATTCCTGAATATATGCCTCAGCTGCTGCAGGGACTCCAGCGCTCCAGAGTGGAACCGTAGATAGTGAGGAACCTCCCTGCATTCCCAGGGCCCCTGGGACTCACTTCATGTCCCCAAGGCATGTTTTGTTCGTTGAAATAGCCTGAAGCTGCAGCGTCCTGCTTAAAATCACACAGGTTGTCTCTGGAAGGCGGCAGATTATTTTTTTTTTTAATCCAAGTGAGAATAAACGAGTCACTTTATACCAGTGTGGCATATGGCGAGCGTGTATTGTGTGTCTGCATAAAGTAGCGTCAACGTTTGCAAGATAATCTGTCACGACTATATACAGAAATAGCTTCAAATTTTCTAGTAATGGAGCCCTTACAACTTGGAGGGACTGACCGAGAGGTGATTCTGAGACAGAATTCTTGAGCTTTCCAAATCACAGACACCGTGTACCCCATCTCCATCACCATCCGTTCCATGGTTCTAGGTCATCAACTGTGATACTTTAAGACTGGGGTCCCCTGGAGCACCCTGAGCTCCCCTGGCTGCATGCTCAGTAACGTCAGATCCCCTGGGCTGGAAGGTGGTCACGTGCTGTCAGCAGCTACTTGGATGGGTCCCCAACACACCAGCATCTGAAGGCTCTTGGTCTCTACAGTGGGCCCCAAACCTAGTCTGAGAAATGAGCAAGGCCCCCCCGTGGCCAGGTCTTGCCCCTTTACCGGCATCACCCTCCTCCACCTCCTGCCTCCCAGTATCCCGACCGCGTGCCCAAGAATTGTACCTAACTAGCAGCCCGCCGCTCTCCCTCCTGTTCAGAGCACGCTCCCGCTCTCTCTCCCCAGCTGACTTACACATGCCCATCAAAGTCCTGTCGGGGTGCTGCCTCCCAGGAGCCATCCCTAACCCCCCAGGATGCCCATTTTCGTATGTTCTTGTACTGCTTTTTTTTTTTTTTTTCAGTTTCAGCCAGTGTGTTCTTTCTACCCATAGACTACGGACTTCCTGGGGGCAAGGAGGGGGCGGCCTGCATTCCTGTACCGGCAGTGCCTGCAGCAGGAGCACCTCCACCAATTTTTTTTTTTTTTTTTTTTGACATTCACTGATCCAAAAGCTGGATCAGAATCAAGGAGAGGCAGTTTATAGAGGCTCGCCACGGCACTGAGGTTGGTTGAGCAGAAAATAGCCACCACGAAGGCCAAGTCTGAAGAGAAAGTAGGAAATCCAGAGAGAGGGAAATGATATAACGTGGCTGCAGGTGGCGTCGGCTCCTCAACGGACGCTGCTTTGTGAGAGCTCTCTCAGTGCTGGGCCTAGGTGCGGCTGCTCTGTCCATCAGCTGGGTGAGGAGGCTGGGGCCTGGAGACGTGATCTCGTGCCTACGCACCGCTGAATCGGGGACCCAGAGCTCAACCTGCCTGAGGCCAAAGCCTCTGTCCACCCAGCTGGAGAAGAAAAGCCAAAGGGAGCCAAGGGGCAGCAGGGCGGCCTGGGAAGAGCAGACCCCCGTCACTGACCAGCCCCGAGGTGCGTGTCCTGCCCAGCCCTATTCCTGGCCTGTGCCACAGGTGACCAGAACCCATCCCAAGGGCGAATCACACGTCCATAGTAGACCTTGCGGCACTGGACAAGACAAGGGAGCGTTCTCTTCAGATTCTAAACAAGCATGGGCTGGTGGGGACCAGGAGACCAGTGCTGAGAACAGGCAGAGAGGCCTGAGTTCCTGTGCTCGATGTCTGTGTTGGCACCGGGACACAGGAGCGGCCTGCCCAGGGTAGCCCCTGCAGTGGGCGAAGGCCCACGCCCTGTCTGAAGCCGGTGCTCCATATCTGAAAAATCGTGGCTACTTCCTAGCACATGTGAAGAGAACTTCAAAGCGTGTGTCAGGATCCCCTATGACTAAAGATTAAAAAAACCTCAAGAGACGAAATAACCTCAGAGCCTTCACATGGTAAACTGGTGTCGTTTTCAGAGGAACACAGAACCAGGAAGAGATTGATATGACAGGGTTTCCAGAGCTCCTGTGGCACAAGAAAAGCGTGAAGGAAAGATGAATGCCTTATCTTCTAAAGAGCGGGCCTGTGCTTTTCATCCTGAGATTAGAAGCTCTGGATGCCAGGCTCACCCTCTGCCCCCCTCCCAAGGCTTGTTCTTCACAAAGGGCGAGGCTGGAGGAGGGTGAGGGCGGTCTCCAGTCACTGTTCCCCAGACTTGGGCAGTCTGTCACAGAGACTCGCAGGACCGGCTGTGACCGGGGCCCTGGAAGAACAGTGGAGACCTCGGAGCAAGCAGCAACCTCGGCCTGGAGTGTCCAGAGGCCTTCCCGAGGAGGGAGCCCATGGATCTGAAGAATGAGGAATAGTCTGTGAGAGGAAGAAGTGAGAGGGGGAGTCCCAGGCAGAGGGAAGGCTTGAGCAAAGGCCCAGAGTCCTGGTGTGTCTGGGGAATCGGTGGGAGGGGTCTTCAGGGGTAGGCTGGGGGGTGGTCAGGGACTGAAAAGGTGGAGCCAGGCAGGGAGAGGCCTTGCGTGCCTAGCGATGGGCCTGGGCCCAGGACTCAGCCCGGCCCAACAAGCACCTGAGTGACTGGGAGTCACGTGCTCTGGGCTTTTTTTTTTTTTTTTCTCCTACGCACCCCTGTTTGTCGAGTTCTTTGTTCGGTAACTGAGTCTTTCCTGCAGAAATGTCATGGTAGGGGATAGAACTGGATTCTGCTGGCCTTATTAGAGGGCTATAAAAAGGGCCACTCGAGGAGAAGTGAAGGGCGAATGGCCTGGGCTTGCCCCCACCCCTTCAGCAGAGCTGTTCTCCTTACCACCGTGAGAGAGAATTCGGGTAATAAGACAATATAGTTGGATTACAACAGGTTGCAAAGCAACAAAATCAATATTTAGCCACTTGTTTTATTATATAGCGCCTCCAACTCGCTTACAGACATCTGGGTGAGCTTGTGACAAATGACTGTCTCAGGGAGAGTTCAAATGTCTCTCACGAGCTGGAGGAAATCTCCAGAACGAATTTTAGAAGATAAAAGTAGCTGGGCTTGACGATTTTGCTCAGGTTAGAAAAAAAATGCTTGTTATCCCCACAGGTATTTCTGTGGGAAATTGCCTGGGTTGTTTTCTCTCTCCTCTCCCTGGAAGGGCCCAATTTCACTCTGACCCCTGCCTTTTCATCAGGGCTCTCCCCCTGAAGCCATTCCCATGTCGTCTTCTGTTTCATTTTTAAACTTCCCGTCTCCAGCCACAGACCCTCACCTACCCCTTCCCTGCCATGTCTGGCTTTGTTGCTGGTCTTTCCATTTCCCTCTGAAAGGCTCCCTCTTGGTACCCTCAAACTCGGAATTTACATAGTGACTGGAGCAAACCAGCAGCCAGCCCTGCGTGGTGTTCAGCAGTCAGGAAAGAGGGAGACCAGGATGTGGTCTCTTCCCAGCTCTCTGGCCCCATGTGGTGAAGCTGGGAAGGGAGGAGTGATCCAGTGGCCCATTCCACAGAGTCCTGAGCACCTACTATGCACTGAGTCCCAGGGGAGAGCAGAAGAGCAGGGGAGGGTGATGTCTGGGAGACTGCAGAGCAGATGACCGCCTCAAAGAGCAGCAAAGGCAGAGGTCCCCGAAGGAGAGACCACTCTGGAGGCCAAGCCTACAGTAACACCTCCCCCTGAGCCACAGAGCCTGGGAAGAAAGCTGGGGCTGCAGCCAGCGCATCAGGGCTGGGCCCTGAGGGCCTTTCATTACCAGAGCTGGGTGGGCCCCTCACTGTCCCCAGACTGGCTCCATTCCTGTAAAGGGAGGTGCCTGCCGCTTGGGTTGGGGGGTTGTGATAAGGTGAATGCGTCAGAAACTCCCACAGCTGAGAACAAAATTCTGAAAGAAATTCCTCCCACCCCAACTTCCACCAGTAAAGTTACTCCTCCTCGAGATCCCGTCCCCTGGCAGATGTGGCTTTAGTATTTCCCATAACACGCCAGCGATGAGAGCCTGCTGGTTTTCCAGCGAGGGTGCGGCTGACTGAACTCCCCCGCGCTGCTCTGCAGCCCCTGGCTGCCCGTTCTGGCTGAACAGAGAGAGTCATCAGGTGTGATGGTGCCGCGCTTACCTCTGTCGCCGTGCATGTGTGTGGAGTTCAATTTTGTTCTTTAAATAAAGCTGGGCTTTAAATAAAGCCCAGCTTTATTTAAAGAACTACTGAATTACGGAGTCGAAGGGAATGCTTATCTTTAAAGATCTGGCTGCACAGTGCCATTTTGCTTTTCCACGGGGTGGTGACTGCTGTCCTCGCCACCGTCCACGCCTGCGTGTGCCCAGCCCCTGCAAAGCCTTTGGTGCTGCCTTTAGAGCGCGGCTTGCCAACGCAGCGTGTGTAAGGTGCATTTTAAACATGCGCGCCTTTGGTTGGTATTGAGCATTAATGTTGATGTGTCCATACAACCGTTTCTGTTTACTGTTTACATCTTATTTTCCAAGATTTCAAGATTCCCTGCCTATATCCATTTTCCATTTAACCACTGGGATTTTGAACACACGCACACACGCGCACACACACGCCCTGCACTCAGTATAGATACTAACACTTTGCCCTGAACCCTTATTTGAAGGTGATGAGACACCACCTGGCAAGCACAGGCCCACAGCAGAGGGTAATGGGGACCTGTTTGGGGCACTGACTACAGGGAGTGGGGCCTCCTAGCTATTCTGAGAGGGGATCATCCCCTCTGACATCACAGGTGACGGCAGGGGCTGCCCAAGTGTTTCCTGACTCAGAATCACTTCTTCCGAGCAAGAGACCAAATCCAGTCTAGGCTTAGCGAGTCTCAGACATGCAGTTTGCAAGCAAGGTCTTCCTCCAAGCCCGTGGGGTGGCGCTTTCTGTCTCCCTGGCCCAGGGTCAGCTTGCTTTGAAAATGGTAGCTCATCAAATGTAGCATTTCGCAAACTTTGAGGACTCCTGAGACCCAAAAATCTCACTGTCCGGAACCCTGGTGAGAAAGGCTAAGCTGATAACCCCAAGTGACACAGGATGTGCTCGCTGGACTCCAAGGGCCTGAGTGACGAGTGTGGATGCATCATGGGTGCAGAGATCAGGGGCAGGGCACACTGGCCTTAACGTTTGTGGAAAGGGTATCAATAAGTTGAAAATGGGGATGGCAGAACTACCGTGGGGAACGTGGGGATCTTAGGAGAAACGCTGGTTTGAAGGACACTTGCTAGGGGCTGGTGGTGTCCTGTTTCCTAGTTCAACCTACGGGGATTGGCTTGTGCAGATTTGATTTCCCCTGGAGCGAGGAGGTGCAGCTGAAGAGCAGCAGCAACAGCTGACGTAGACAGCGCCTGCCAGGTAGCACGCTAAGCTCCTTAAAGATGCTATCTCATAATCCTCAAAACACAGATGAAGGGGTTTCAGGCCATGCTGGCTGGGCTTCCCGGGGCCCTCCACGGGCTTAAGACGATTCTGGAGAGCTGGCCATCAGCCCTTCTTACACGGTTCTCAGCTCTTTCTCCTCCTGAGGCTGACCCTGAACATCTTAAGGTTAGGATTACTCCCTTTATTTGGGCCTGGGCTTCTTTGCAGGATTCTCTACACTTCTCCCCTTCAGCTTTGCTTCCACTCTAGATTTTCAGCCCCCTGCTCCCCCTTTGTCTAACCATCCCCAACTGGAGTGCCTCGCAATTGCGATTACTAAAGCTAAAATTCTCAAGGTGCTGGAAAGTACACAGAAATAAATCAGCAGGTGCCAGAATTTCTCCTAAGGGGGGCTCAGCCCTGGGGAGGGATTACTGCGGTTTAATTTACACAACAGCTGTGCTTCTAAAAGGGTGTGTAAATCAGACCTGGGTAATTGAAAGGCACTGAGAAAAAATTGTTACTTAGAGGAATCCTATGGCGAGCTCTTTTGTAAAACAAATCGTACTGATCCTGCGAGGTTCAGCTTCGATGCCACCTCTTCCTTGAAGCTCTCTCTGATCAGCCCCCCTCCCCTGGCTGGATTAATTACTCCTTCCTCTCAGCACCCTGGGGACATTAGCGGTGCCTCCACCTAACACGTGATCCAACCTGCCTGGTGATATAAATAGTTCTTGGCATAAAAAAAAAGGTGTGAAATGAATGTGGGGTCCGTGAAAGAGGGAAGCGGTGACTCCTTCCCTGCAGGAAAGGAGTGCGTCCGCCTTAGCTCCCTTCTTGCGTTGCACCACCAGGGTCTTGCCGTGGTCAGCAGCGTGTGGGTGAGTGACCACTAACACCAAATCAGCCTCTTTTAATCGATCCTTTGTGTAAAGCCCGCTGTTAACAGAGAAAACACTTTCTAAGATTCTTGGGAAATTTCTTGGCAGCAGGCAAAGTAATTCAAAAGCATAAGGACGCCTTCCAGGCTGTTGGCACATTAAGTGGATACCCTCCTTCCTACTGTCCACAGGCGAAGGGGCCCGGCCTGGGATCCCCGGTCTACTCTCAGAGGGAGAGCATGTTCCTCCCCCGTGGGGCTGCTCTCACTCACGTCATTCACACGGCTGATACAGCCACGGCCACCTTTGGAGCACTATACAGGGCTGTGGCCTTGTTACCGGCCCGTGCCACAGCACACACATGTCCACGGGAGCCTCCTGGGTGGCCCTCTCTTAAGGTGCAGGTCTGGTGAGCTACCTCCACATTACAAGAGGATGTCAAGCCTACCTCTCGTTTGACCAACCATCAAAGAAAACACCCCTGGGTACGTAAATGTGCAAAATGGCTTTGCTTCCTGGTGTCCCTGTCCTAGTTTGCTGCAAGGACGCGGGGCCCATCCAGAGATGGTGCATCGGCCAAACCACCAGAAGCTTTGCTCTTGTGTACACTGCTCTGGCCGAGGCCCTTTGCTGGGAGACGTTCTAAGCGGCGCTGATTGTAAATTCACGATTGTGGGTGGAAAGAACGCGGAACAGCGTGTGGCACGTGGTCAGACAGTGCTGAGGTGTCACTGTTGCTGCATCACAGTCATCGTGGGGAGTGTCAGGCTGCAGTTGTGTCCAGGCCATTACCGCCTGCCTTTCTCCCTGCCCAACCACAGGGGAGCCTTCTCTCCAGCATCAGTCCCAAGAAAACGGGGCTTCTTCTGAGCGATGGGAATGGCTTCTGTATTGTCACATCATAGTGTCAGCGTGACTCTTTGAACTCTTCTCTTCCCCGCATTCTTTTAGATAACAAATTGGAGCCCAATCTGCTGGCTCCACAGCAACTGTGTCCCTTTGTGCCGAATTCATCCTCAGCTTTATCTTTTTATCCTGCCCTGTTATTCCTGCATCCCGACTTCCACGTGGACCCATTTTACATCTGCCTACCTATCCATCTGTCACGCAGCTATCTCTCTCTATAAGCCACTTCCTATCCCTTTTCTAAAAATGTGTTTCTTTAAGAAAAAGCAACAATATTTAAAAGTAGTTCAGAGGGATGAGACTCCTGCAGTCATACTGCTGCTATCTTTAAAGTTGTTTGGTACTAATCTGTGAAAAAGCACAAAATGGGTACTCAAATTTATATTCAGTTACTCCCCATCACTTAGTCTTAACTTCTGATCTTTGCAAAACATGCCAGGTTCATTTGACATTTGACATTTGATTTTTACTTAACACATACTATTCAAAGAGAAAAGGACGTGTTTTATAAGCATACCGCTCAGGAATTGTCATACGGCGGACACACAGGGGTAACCGAACCCAGGACATGAGAGGGAGCATTTCTAGAAGCTCCCCTAGAAACCCCCTCCCAATCATTCATGTGCGTCACCATCATATGATTTCTAATCCCACATGCTATTCTTGCCAATTTTAATTTTACGTGGCAATGCAGTTTCACTGTCTGCGTTCCCTTGTGTGTGGCTTCTCTTGCTCAGCCTTGAGTTGGTGATATTCATCTCTGTGGACGCGTGGAGTGGGAGTTCATTCATTGTATGGAATTAAATTTTGCAAATGTATCACCATTTGTTTCTGCATTTTACAACTGATGGCTTGGGTTTATTTCTAGTATTTGCCTGTTATTTCATGTCCTTTTAGGGAACAAGATGGGTAATAAAAGAAATTGAATTAAGTGAGTGAATGAATGCATTTAAAAAATTATCCCAGACGATGCCTTTCCACTCCTAAGGAGCTTGGCCAAGGGGACTCCAGAGGTCCCTGGACAGCCTCTGTATCGTCCCTAGTGCCATCTGCCCTAGCTCTAACTCGGGTAGCATCATTCATTCATTCGCTCCACAATAAGTATTAAAATGTCGAGCAAGCACAAGACCCTGTTTTGGAATGTGGGGATACATCGGTACAGGAGCCCATGCCCAGTGCCACCCTCCTGAAACTGTTCTGGGGGCTTGGAATTTCCCCACCTGTGTTCTAGCATTTCCCGTCACTCTGTGGCCTCTGTCCGTGCTCTGCTGGGCCTCGCCATGCCTATTCAGCCTTCAGCCACGGGCCTGCGGGGTTCCCAGTGCCGCTGCTCCCCTCTGCAGAACTCTGCCCCAGTAGCTCCGAGTCTGCAGCTGTCCACGTCACTGGCCTGTGGTCAGGCAAGTGCCTGTAGGCTCGAAGTTGGGTGACTGGGGTCACCTCCTGGTTCGCTTTGGTGAAGGATCACAGATGTTATGGGCTGTGGCCCCAAAGCTTAAAAGCACTTTTCTCAAAAAAAAAAAAAAAAAAAAAAGTGCCTTATTTTATTGCTGTTTAGGCAGGAGTGTAAGTTTGCTCTCTCTGTCACGGCCGAAAGTAGAAGTGTATGCTGATCTTTTTAATGCCCCCATATCATTCCATTAGAGGGCTGAGCTTAACGCTTGTGAATTTTTTAGTGCAATATATTTCCTACAGAGCAAAAAGAAATGGAAGGCGTACAGATTATGCTCATTCTTGCCCCTAACTCACGCTCGCTCCACCAGGTGCTGTAGATCACCTTTCTTTCTTCTCCTGTTGTGGTAAAATATATATCAAATGAAACTTCCCATTTTAACCATTTTAAAGTATGTAGTTCAGTGTCATTAACTTCATCCAGAGGGTTGTACGAATGTCAATTCAGGCAGATCCTAAAGGGAAGTATATTTATCGAGGCGAGTAATGACTCCTGACACACAATAGGAAATATTTATTTGAATAAATATATGATTGAATCCTGTCAACGGGATGTTTTTTACTTCGTTGGCAGTCTTGGGCTACAAGGAACTCAGCTGGCACAAGTGGTAGGGAAATGCATCGGCTTCTGTGCAGAGCTGCCAAAAGCCAAAGGTATTCTGGGATTGGTCCGCGCAGTAGCTCTGGGACCCCTCGGGGCACCCAGACTCCTGCCACCCCTTGGTTCTTCCAGCTCAGGACCATGGCTTTGTCCCCAGGGCCTTTCCCCAACTTGCAAAGAGACGATTGCTGCAGTTTCAAGTGTTAGACCCCAAATAAGGGGCGTCTCAGGACAGGAAAGGGGCTGTCCCTTGCTCCTCTGTCTCTTGAAGGCCCCTTTCTCAGAAGCGCCTCAGTGGATTTCCCACCATGTCACATTAGCCCACATCAGGGCATTGTCCCAAATCTAAGCCAACATTGTCAAGGGGGCTAGGCCTACCATGATTGACTTAGGCTGACCAGAACCCACTGTGAGGTGGGGGCAGCCTCCCCCAAGCACGTGGCCTTGAGGAAGAGCCTGTGTCCCTCACGGAATGTGAATTCTATTAGGGAAGGGGGAGAGAAGGAACGGCTGGGCCATCAGTCATGTCTGCCTCGGCCTCCCCAAATAAATCCGCCTCGCTTCCAGGGAAGACACTGACCTGGTGAAAAATTAGGTTTGTCTGAATAAAGTAATAAGAATCTTAACTGGAGATCAGGTTTCGTAACACTTTTTCCAACAGTCTGTCATCAGCTATGAATCAAATTCTAACGTGGCCAGCCAGGCTGGGGGCTCGCACATGCCCCCAGAAAGCCGCTGGGATGCTGCTTCTCGTGCTCTTAGGCCATCTCTCCAGGCTCATCTCAGAAGCTACTTCCTTGGCAAACCCTTGAACCCAGAATGAAAACTGTGCTTTCCTTTTCCTATAGTCTCTCTCTCCGCTTTGTATCATCACTACATATCCAGCCATTTCCCCCCTTTATTTTTCTGTTTAAAAAATTATAAAATATTGCATCTTTCCTGTAACTAATTCAAACACTAAGTCAAGTATATAAATTCAAAAGGCACAACTTCCCACTCAGTCTTTCCCTCCACCCCAACCCCACTCTCTGGTGGTAAGTGCTATAGAAATGATTTGCTAGATCCTTCCAAAAATTTTAATGGGATACATAAACCTCCAAGGGGAGGTAATTTTGTTTTGTTGTCTCAATTTTTATAAAAATGGAGTCGGCGCATGTACTGTATCTGCGGGTGTTTTGCTGTGATCTGCTCATTCTGCTTTTCAGGAACCCTGGATCTCCCTGTCAGCGGGTCCAGCTCTGGACAGTGCTGTGTCCGTGGCCTGAGGAGGGCCTTGCTGTGTTTTTTATAATCGGTTCTTTGATGATGGGGCCTAAGTAATTGCCACTTTCCCTCACTTCACACACTGCTTCCAGGAACCCGTGTGTGTGTGTGTGTATGTGTGTCTTTGTCTACACGTATCAATATTACCACAGGATAAATTGCTGGGTCAAAGAGTAGGTGATCTTACATTTTGATAGCTACTTCCAAACTTTATGAGGGTGTTTTGGGACCAGTTGCTGGTATAAGATAAGTAATTTCCAGACTTTCAGACTTTATAACCAATAAAACGTAAAAAAAAAAAAACAAATCGTAGAGATAACATAAAGAAGCCAGCATTTTATTCTTCCTTGTGAAGACATTAAAAAAAAAATTCAGTGCCGATTATTAGCTTGAACCATGTGAAAGTGACAATTTTGTATTTCAAAGTGGTCTTATATCTGCAAGTTCATGCGTTTTATATATTATGTATATATTGATATTTTATTATATTATATATTTATATTATAGCTTAATACTTTCTGCATAATTTCATAAAAAATGGACACACACATTCACCCACTCATGCCTTTATTTTCTTTCCTCAGTTCACCCACACATCCTCTGGGCGATCTCTATACCTCATGTCCAGGAATCATTGGTATATAGAGTCTTCGACCGTGGTCCCCTCCCACTGCCCACACCTGTGCCTGGCTGCCTGTATCTAGAGAGATTTGGCAAGGCGACGCGCTGCAGGGCGGGGAGGGACTAGAGATGTTATGACATAACTTCCCGTCCTGGTCCCTTGCTCTGGAGCAGGGGTGAGGCAGAATCTGGGAGAGGATCCCCTTGGCACAAGCAGGCCCTCTGGAGCCACATAGCACAGGCTTTCCCCCAACCCCTACCCCTGACATCTCCCATCTCTCCAGGGCATCTAGCTCCCTTCAAGGGCCGGCCACCTAGGGGGCAGGGAGAGTGAGCCCCCTGGCTGGTACAGGGTGCTGAGTGATCTGCCATGGAGGATAACAGCAGGCCTGGACTCTGGTTCTTATCAAACAGGTTGAGAGCTACTGAGATAGTGGATGTTTGGACTTATGCTTTTGTTGGAAGGTCCTGCCTTTAGACTAAGTTCCTTGAAGCCATGGACCACGTCTCTATCGATTTTTATTTCATCCATGTCCTTACCCAAACCCAAGTCTTACAGGCAATGGGGGTTCAATAATTTCCTTGTCATGGTTTATTGCCTGTTCCAGGGGGTGGCAACTACTCATCCTGTCCAGGGCCTGATAGAAAATAGTTTGGGCTCTGCCAGTCATACATCTGTGCCACACCCATTCTATTCTGCCTTTGCTGTGTGAGGTTGGCCATAGACGATACCTGATTGAATAGGCACAACTGTTCCAATAAAACTTTATTTATAAACATAGATGGCAAGTTGGTTTAGACCCAAGAGCCATAGTTTGTAGACTCCAGTGCTGCACTGGAGGGGAGAGACCAAGTCTTAGGATCAGATACTACCTTCGTTACATAGAAACTAGGTACCCAGGTAAGCCATCTCACCTCTTTGAGTCTCTGTTTCCCACATGCAAAGTGGGGGTAACAATTACTATCTTCGGGGTGACAGTATGAGCTCAGTGAGGTAGATCGTGGAGAGCATGTGACAAGGCATCACAAGTAGTTCAGTGGGGCTCGGAGCTGCTTGCTTTACCTGAGCGTGAACCTTCGAGAGCCCACCACCCAGCATCCTTTCCCTGACCCTGTCCAGGGAATATGGGAACATGCAGGAGGTAGGATTTTTAAGGCTGACAGACTTTTAAAGCTTGGGACTTTGATTTGATTTCCATGCAAGCGCTGGGCAGAGCATCACGTCCCTGGTCCTCCGTCCTCACAGCCTTCAGGTGTCAGTTCAGCCGCGTCCTGGTTTATTACATCCATCACAAACAGCTTAAGGCTTCCAGAAACACCATCCTAGACAGATGTTGGGCCTGTCTGGGGATTAGAAATATCCTTTTCCATTAAGCATAAATTAACTTAATCACCAGGTATGAAAGAAAAGCAACATAAACAGCATTCCCTGAAGCTCTCATTAAAATTAAAATTCTATTTAAAATTTAGCTTGTATTTTCTAGGACTCGAACCCCTTGAAAGAGATAATATCAGCTGTAAATTTTTACTCTGACAGAGTGGCAGAGATGAATGTGCCGGGGACAGTGATATACTATGTAATTTAACTTTGCCTCCTGGCCTTTTTGCCCTCGGATGAATCTGTACATCTTAAAGAAATAATTAGTCTCGGTAAGACCTGGTCTCTGACCACTTCACAAGCAGTCACACTGAGCCCAGAAAATTGCAAGCCTGGGCCCAGATGACTGAGGGAACCCTCCAGCCTCCTCGTTCAGATCCGTGATGCGGAAGGCCTTCAGGGAAAAGCACACAGAATGGGAGGTGCTGATGGCCGGCCCCCAGGACACCTCCAAACAGAAACCCCGTGTCCGAGAGTGGAGCAGGGTGCACGGGAGCGAAGTGTCCACTCGCTGCGCTCCTTCTGGAGCTTTGCAGTGCGGTCTGCCTTTCGGGACACAGCAGAGCCAGGTGGCGTGGTGCAGAGAACACGAGTCAGACTAAGCTGGCTTCGACCCTGAGTACTTTTTCTGACTTTGACCTGAGGCAAGTCTCGAAATTTCTCCGAGCTTCCCATCCCTAACCTGTAAGAGGAAGGTCTTGGTGAGGGCTGGAAATCATCTTAGCGCCTGGAGCTCGTCACGCTCTGTTCTAAGTGCTTACCTGAGGCGTCACGTTATTTACTCACTTATAAAATAGTTGGCGAGTAGCTGCCAACTAGACTTGTGCTGAGGATATAGGAAGTCGTAGAACACAGACCTCACTCCCGAAGACGCTCACAGACCCCGAGGGCATTAAGACAGACGAACAAGAAAGTCGCAGTTTAGGTGACAAGTCCAGCAGTGGCAGCAAGAGGAGAGCAGAGGTGATGCAGAGGAGGGAGGGTGCACCCTGGAGGAACTGACCTCTGCTGGGCTTTGCTGTCACAGAGCGGCTGGCAAGTCCATGGCCGGGAAGGCAGTGAGCGGGGGCCTCTCACGCAGAGGCAGAGAGGCATGCAGTAGCGGCATTTTGTGTGTGGAGGATTATGAGCCCTGAGGCGTTATCAGACGGGGAGGGAGAGTAGCAATGGGGATGCTTCCTGGAGTATTCTGGATGATTCCACAGGGGCCCAAGGGGTGCCACGTGGTACAGCCACCCCACCCAGGCGTGAAAGAGATCCTCCAGAAAGCACCACCTCAAAAGGAAATTCCACTGTTGGTTTTAATCGCAGGTTTGAGAGGAAGCAAATGATAGGGTTGCAGAGGTGCTGGGTGAGCAGGCGGGCAGCGTGGACCCTGGTCCCGGCTTCATCCGCCGGCCTAAGAGCTCACGGAAGCTCCGCAGAATCGTGGGCACCCTGTCTCTTTCAGCTCTGCGTCCCCAGTGGTGGCCTGTCACCCATGGAAGCGAATGCGCAGAGCTCCTCTGACGTCAGCCAGCGCAGGGCTGGCCAAGCCTCAGGGTTTATTCATCCTGGGCGTGACTGTCATGCTTATCGGAGACTTGCTGTGCACCAGAACCTGGAATCTGCATGACCCTGACAAACCAGCTCCTCCGTCCACCGAGGGGTCTCAGTGTGGTGGTCACCACACACCGACTTAACAGAGCCAGCATCTGGGTGTCTTCTTAAAATTACAGAAATGCAAACCATTTAGTCATATTTGGCGATTTGCCTTTTAAGTATGGCAAAGCTGACTTAATAGTCAAAACAATAATTATACTTGAGACTTTCAAGGATATCCAGGTTCTTGCCTATGTAATGTGAAAAAAAAAAATGTTAATCTACAAGAAAAAAAATCGAAATTGCGCCTACCTGCAAAGCTAGCATTATCTCAAAAGAAAAAAAAAAGTTTTTCTCCAACATTTCAACTGCCTTGACAGTTCAAAACATTGCGTTTCCCCCAAGCCCACAACCGTTAGTTTTCATGAAGAAGTGTTTTCAGGACCCTCACTCCTCTAGAAGCTAGAATGGTGCTGGGTGTGACCTGTAAAGATGCGTTCTGAACTCTTACACCAGCTGACGAAACTGTGAAGGAACCGGAAAGTTCCGTGCGGGGGGACAGTGACTGCAGCAGCAGGTGAGGGACGACTCTGAGGAAACGTCCGAAACCCAGCCCCACTGCTCTCAGCAGCTAGGGCACACACGCTGGTCCGAACAGTAGCTCGGTGATACCAGATGTGCCTTACGAGCGCCAGAATCTGAGACTGCGCCAGGGCGTGTACCCGGTCCAGATCAGTTTGGTTTCTCCAGGAGATCTGTTGCTGGGGCTTTTCAAGTAGTGTCTGAGTCTGTCTGCAAAGCGTGGGAGACCCCAGGTCTAGCCCCGTATGGTATGGACAAAGCTGTTACCCCTCTGGGCCTCCGTCCCCTTGTCTGGACGTCGTGACAGCGATTTCTGCCCTGCTTACCTCACAGCAGTGCTGACGGTTCCGTGCCTACGCTGCCTGCAGCTTACGTGAGGTGAGGGGTGACAGCTGGAGTGCTGAGCCCCAGAAGGCACTGCCAGAGGGTTGTTTGCGCTTCTCCCCAAGCCAGGACCCCACATGCCTCTGCCCCCCTCCTCCGCTGCCCCAGAATACCGCTCTCGTTTGGAACTATCCCGGGTCCTGCTTCTTCAGAGTTGCCCCAAACCCACTCAGAGTTGCCCCTCGCCCTCTCCTGGGACGGCCCAGGTGACATGGCCAAGACAAGCATATTCCGGCTCGGCTCTGCTCCTCTCTCAGGTGGCTTAGGCGAATTCCTGCCCATCGCCGCACCTCGTTTTCTTAGACCTAATGGGAGGATTTGGCCTACATGATTTCAGAGTCCTTCCAACAGAGTGTTTGAAGTCCACGCGCACTGAAGTTGGCTGGTCCTTGTCGACAGAGTGAAACGGGGCAGTTGGAGGCCTGGGGGAGGAGCCTTCAGTTTCCTTTACCGACTCAATGGACTTGCGTTTCACCCCCCAAACCCCCTTCTGTTTTACTGGACTCAGCTTCTCAAACACGTTTTAGTGAACTTGACTTTCTGTTTGAGCCATGTTCTATTTAAATCGCGTTTCTGTCTAAACTGGTGTTCTGTGATGACGGGCCCCCCTCGGAGAGCCCCAGGTTTCTGTGTCTTGTCCCCGAGTAGAGAGCTTCCTACTTCCCCACTGTGCTCTGGCTGCGGCTCTTGCCTCATCTCTGCGGCTGCCTGGTCTGTCGCGCGGCCCCTGTGTCCCTTTGACTTTGCCGGTGGTGCCCTGCTGGGCACGGGCTGACAGCTCCAGGCTCGCCAGAAGCACGGGGGAAGGGGCAAAGGCGCAGAGTGGGGCCTGGAGGCTTGAACTCCTCGTGGCAGGTGTGGGCCTCAGGGCTCGGACTGTGAGACCCTGGTGGTGCCTCCTCAGCTGCCTCTGCTTTTCCGTGGTGACCCAAAGACATGGAGGAGGCTGTCGGGTGCCTGAGCACCCACGGGAGGAGATCTCTTCTACCTGGTGTTCTCCTGGTGACTGCCCAAGGCCCTGCCCCTTGGTGTCTCCTCTCTCGCTGCTCTTCCCCATTTCCTGAGTTCCAGGACTGTGCCTTTTGCTCCCGCATCCCCTGTGGTCACCCAGGCAGTTTTCTGGTTCCTGGAATGTGGTAATTCCTCTCCCTACCTACCACCTCGAAGGTTCTGCTCGAGTCTTTCACCTCTCAGCTACTTCGTGGGGGCCTTGGAATCCTGCCCTGACCTCAGGTGAGCAGAGCGCCCTGTGGTTCCTTTCCCACCTCTTATGTCACACTGAGTGACCTGTCTGTAGGAGACCCCTCTGCCGAATGCTGGGACAGGCCTAGCTTGGCCTCGTGTCATTGGCTTAGCACCCAGCACAGCGCCGGGCACGTGGTGGGTACCTAATTATGGTCGGAGGAATGAATGGACAAATGAATGGATGAACAACGGGATGAATGAATACGTTGACTAGTTGCTATGGGCCGAACTGTGTCACTCTCCCTTCAAAGTTTGCTTGCTGAAATCTTACCCCAAAACTCAAATGTGACCTTATTTGGAGACAGGGTCTGTACAGGGGTGGCCGAGCTGAGGGGAGGTCGTCAGGGCTGACCGCAGGTGGACGTGCTCGTCAGGAGAAGGGACGTGGGAGACCCGCACCCCGGAGGAGATGCCTGAAGGCGCCTGCTCCCCTTCACCATGGACAGCCTTTCAGTGGGGCCACTGGAACCTCTGCTGGCTATTTCTCCATGGTTCTGGGAAGGCAGAAAGAACCTCATACTCCTCCCTGGACCCCCGCACCTAGCACTGGCCTCGTCCCTGGAAGGCGCTCTCTAAGTATCTGTGAAATAGTGAGTTTTTCCTTCGTTTTGGAAACACCGACGCTCTTGAAGTAGTGTTCTCTTCTTCCGACCGTGCTCTGTGCACAGCCTCTGGGCTGGCCTGGACCTCTCGGACCCGGCCCAACCCCAGAGCCAGCCCCCGTGCCCAGTGGCGACGGAGCGTCGCCCGGTCCCGACGGTGGTTTGGTGCCCGTCATACAGCTCTGCTTCCGCCCGGGGACCGCTGGCTCTCGGCGGGTGATCTGAGCGGAGAATTAAGATTTGCTCAAGACCAAAGTGAGTGTCAAATGAGGCCCTGATGACGGGCTATGGGAGGGAGAGTGATTGATACTGCCTGGAGGAATCGGGGCGGGCTCGCAGAGAAGACAGATACTTTTCAAATGCGTTACATAAATGGATTCTGAGCAGCTGACATCCCAAGTTCACATTCTACACAAGAAACTTAAAAATAGAGTTCACTGTTTCCAATTCTGGCTGCATAGGGTGCTGACTCAGATACAGATTCATAGCTCAGAGAGGAGGAATCTACAAAATAATTAGAGATACAAATCTCAATGACTATTTCTTATTATTAAAAAAGTGACTATGGGTCACTTGAAAATATTGCTTAATCTTATTCTAGTTTCACACAGGAAATATTTTAAACCCATATTTGTGTTGAAATTAATAAAAGAGGTGTCACCCTATTTTATTATGACCTCAGCAATAAACTGCATGGCAAACACAAGATCATAGGCAAAAAGAAGCTTTGCATTAGTGACTACAAATTTATTCCCTAACAACTTATCAAGGACATAGATTAAAGCCAGATAATATACCAAGAGCTTTAGAGATGTTAATGCCTGTTGACTTAGAAATTTCACATATGAGAATTTATACCAAGATGTAATCTAAATTTATGAGAAGATTTATTTTATAAATATGTTAATCCAAGTAACAAAAATAAAAATCACCTAAATATCCATTAGCTTAATGATAGTCATTCAATCATAAAAGATTTCTTTAGGTAATTTTGGTGCTTATAATAATAAGATGTTAAATACAAAGGCAGATTATAAGATTATGTTTTTAGTATGACTCAACTATGTGAAAAATTAGATTCATACAAGAGAACTGGGAGGGAATTTACCAAAATGTTAAAAGTGATCATTTTGGAGAGTGAGATGATGTCTGAGAGTTTTGCTCTCTTAGCTATATACGTCTATATTTTCCGTGTCTTCTGCAAAGTGATTTGATGCCCCAATATGACATCGCCCGTAACTTGGATCACGGGGTAGGAATGCACAGCACAGGTAGGCTTGAGGGCCTGGGAGCTGGCGGAGCCCTTACGAGCCAGAGGCCAAGCACATTGGGTCCGTCGTGGTGGGCTGGTGGTAGCCAGGTGTCTCCTGGCCTGTGAGCTGTTTGTTCACAGCCTGGTCCGGGTAACGCGGAGGAGTGTGGAGATTAACACCTGCTGCCTTGCTGGAGGAGCAGGCTGGGCGGGGGCAGTCAGTGGTCAGGCTGCCCTCTGACAGGAAAACTTCTGGAGTTCAGAGCAGGCGCTGCAGCAGAAGCCCCAGTGCGTGGGCCTGACCCACCGGCGTAAGGTGCAGTTGGTGGCTGCTGGCGTCACAGCTTGCTCTCAGGCATGGGGAGTCCAGGCTCAGGGCGGAAAGAGCCCCATGGGGTAAGGTGACAGAGGTCCCACGTACCGGGCCAGGCCAAGCTCAGGGCCTGGACAGAGCTGAGCCAGCTGTGGAGCCCTAGAACAAGGGAGTCCAGGAGTGCAGAATATCAGATGTGAAATACTGTCTAAAAACCAAGTAGGTGCAGATGTGCCTTTGATGGTCGTTACTAAACGTGGAGATATTTTTGGTAGTTAGTACTTTCTCCAAAGAGAAAATGCTATTTGCAAAGAAAGTGCCGTCGTGCATGTGGGAATTTAAGCAATTTATGTTTCATTTTCAGACTTGGCGTGTGAAGCCAAGTCAGCCTGTATATTTAACCCACATAGTATTTGGGATCCCTGAGCTGTGCTGGAAAAACCCGGCAAACCCCTAGCTGTGAAATGACAGGATAGATGTTGTTCCATTCAAAGAGCATAAGAGAATAATACGCCTATGTTTTTCTTTAATGCTGTACACTTACCTAATCCTTTCCAGTACACCACTGTCATTTTGTGCATGACAGATTTATGAGGTGTAGACACCATCTACATGTTGTGGCGTAGACGACGGTGTAGACAGCATCCTTGGCTGCAGAGGCTGTTGGAGACCTAGAGGACGTGTGTTTGTGTCACAGAGTGTTTTAAGACATTGTATTGAGAGAATGCACATAAAAATATGTATATGTAATTTTGTTATATATATTGTATGTATTTATAGTTATGTAAAATACCACTTAATCTCCATGACAATCTTGCAAGGGAGATATCCCCATTTTTTAATGTGCCCTTTTTTAAAACGGACAGAAAATTGATGGCGGTCACATTGGCTTACAGCACTGTGTATGATTTAGAGGGAGAGAAGTGGGCTCAGAAGAGTTACGTGACTTGCCCAGAGTTACACGGCATCTATGTGGAAGAGTTGGGACTTGAACCAAGTTAAACGTCTCTTCCTCTCCTTCGAGCAGAAGGGGGGCGTGTTCCTCCTGCAGAGCTGGGTCTGTGTGTCCGTGATCCCTGCAGCCCTGGGACCCCTCGTTGAGGTCCGGCATCTGCAGAGGTCTGTGGACGCTTCTGTTCCCATAGAGGAGACGTTTGAGCCACGCCCGAAGGGAAGAATTCAGGAAAGGGGGTGTGGGAGCAGGGAGTGAGGTGGACAGGGCGGTGCAGAAGTGCTTGGCTAGTCAAGCCGTGTGTGAGGTACGGAGGCTGCAGAACTGGCCTTCCAGGGGAGTCAGGAGGAGCGGGGTCGCCTGGGCTGACTGGTGGGGGACGTCCTTGACCTGGGCCCCTGCCGCTAGTTAGGGGTGCATGTGGCAGACAGGTTTCCCCTCCTCTTCTGGGGGGTGCCAAGCCCGTCGCTGTCACAGTACCCATGTCTCTGGTCAGACCCTGAAGGTGGAATTAAACCTCCTGGGTGTCCGGTCAGAGCTGAGTGAACCCTTAGATGGCAGGACAGGCACACACCCGCACACACACACCCACACACATGCGTTCACACGCACACATACGCACAGAGCAGAGACTTAACATGAATGCCATCTGCAGCAAGGCAACCACAAGCAGGCATCCTGCTCGAATGGTGAAGGAGAAAGATCCTGAAAAACGTCCAGAGAGCAAAGTGCAGCGACCCTCGTCCTGAACACAAGATAAATTAGATGGAGATAAGTCACCGCTGAGCCCCCTCTTTACTGCTTTATTCTGGTGAACCTGGGACTGCAGTAAAGGGCTTTAATTGACTGGCTCGAGTGCTCTGTCCCCCAGCTTTGCTCCTCAGCCCTGAGTCCTCCCATCATGAACATTTTAGGGATCTGGCCTGGGCTTTTGAGTGACACAGGTTTGTGCGCCCGTGTCTCGGCCTGACTGCAGCCCACGGTGCTCCCTGGGGGTCTTCACGCCAGTGTAGCCGCTGGAGGCAGGGCAGTCTTATTTGTGTCTTGTCCTCCCGTCCCCGTGCTGGCCCAAGGGGGTGCCATGAGGGTGTCTGCTGTGAGACGTCTAGAATCTGCTACCACGACTTTGTTCAAGCCGTCCGAGGTGCTAGCGAGCCCAGACTCCCTCTGGTTCCCCCACCGTGTGTCTGTGGTGCCCCCGTTGGCCGCAGGGCAGGCAGGGGCAGGGCCTTTTGGCCACCCTGCAGCCGCTCTCTAGAAGTTACTTGTATTCTCCTAACGCAAACAGCTTGCCAAAAACCAGTTCCTTATGCTTTCTGATTTCAGCTTTCCAGATATCTGTATGGACAGAAAACACAGATTCCCTCCAGTTTCTGACAGAATGTCTTCATCGAAGCTTCAGCTTTCAAAGCTTTCCGTAGTCAGGTACCGGTCAGTTGAGTCGACAGCAGGAATGACCTGCGTCTCCCATACCAGTGGCCGCGTCTCGGGGTCGAGTGCTGGCCAGCGGGCACGGGCTGGCAGTGAGTGGGTGGCAGGAGTTAGAGATGGGTCTAATCGGTCTGGAATGCTTCCTTCATGAGCCGAAAGCAACTTGGCAGAGTTGGGGAACGGCACGTTTTGATCATAGAAAGGCTGGTTGTGAATCTCGCTCAGCTGTTGGCTAACTGTGAATTTGGAGAGGTCACCTACCCTCTCTGGCCCGGGCTCCTCATCTGTAAAACAGAGGGGAAACAACACCCAGCGCACGGGCCGCTACGAGAGCTCGGAGTAGCTTCTGATAAAATGTGATCACAACAGTGTTAAAACTCACTTCTCGCTCTCTGGCTCACACACACGCACGCACACACACACGCACACACAGGCTACAGAAACAGACAGGCAGGCAGAGAAGACACCCTGGAAAAAACACCAGCATGTTGGCAGGTGTTAGATGTGGGTAGTGAAACAAAGGGTGAATCTTTTTTCCCTTTTTCTGTTCTTTGTATCTTTCAATATTTTTTCCATGAACGTTCATTGACTTTATAATTAGAAAAATAGAAAATAAACCAAGAAGTATAAAATAGGGGGAAAATAATATGCATGAAGTACCGGGTGTAAGTTGGCACTCAGTAAATGGTAGCTATTTTTACTAATTAGTCATTATGCTTAATAATAATCATTAGGAGTAATGATTTCTCTGGGACCACAGGTTGTGAATTAGTCTGGTGGTGGTGGCTCATGACTCACAAGTCTCTTCCCAGCGAGAGGGGGATCTGGGCTCACTTCCAACTGGGGCCACCCTCACTCACCTCCCTGATCCTTCTGCCAGCTCCGGAGCTCCACACGGCAACCCTGCACCTCCCTTCTCCAAGGTGCTCACAGACAGAGCCCCCGTGCCCAGGACAGAGGGGGCGCACTTCCCACAGATGGGGGGACGGCCCACGGAAGGGGCTCATCAAAGGCCGGTGGCCACAGCTGGACGTGCTCCCTCGGTTGATGGGGGGTCACTTGTCTTGGGGACAGTACGAGCGGCAGGGTCAAGAGTCACAGCCATTTATTCTGTTTGGAGAGTAGAGAAGATCCCTGGGGAAGGAGCTTCCCAGCACCTAAAACTAACTGGATGCTGCCAGCTGGAAGATCATGAACTCTAAACTGTCCCTCTATCTTCAATTATTGGTACAGCGATGAGAACGGTCAGGATTTACCCCGGTGAGAGTTTTAGGCAGAACAGCCATGCTCCTTAATCCCGGGGAGAACTGGAACTCTGCACTGGGGAAGGAGGCGGCAGAATCCCTGGCCAGCGGTGCGAGCAGGAGCAAGCCAGGCCATCTCACAGCCGTGTCTGCAGGTGTAAAAGGAGCGATCCGCAGAGCTGGCCCCCCCGGCCCCCGGAGCGTCCGGTCCACTCTGTGCGGATTATAAATACAGTCAGTTCTGAGGATAAAGTGGACATGGAGGTTTTCTCGCTCAGCAGACAAGCTGCCAAAATGTGATCGATAAGACAGGAAAGGACAGGCGTCCTCTCTGGACACTAATCTAAGTGTTGGTCCCAGTGGTGACAAATGATGGCAGGACTTCAGCTGGCGGCTTCTGGAACAAAGGAAGGGCAGCGCCTGCCGAGCCCGGCCAGGCATCGGCGCCGAAGGCGCACCGCTAAGTGTGAGGTGCCCCCGCGCCCGCCTGGCTTGGGGAACACGGCAACGTCCGTCCCCTCTAGCGCTCGCAGCCCGGGGGAGGCGGCCGAGACTACGGAGGCCGGCACGTCGTCCCTCTGGGCATTCTCCGCGCATCTGTGGCGTGTGGCTCTGAGGCTCGGGGCAGAGCGGGGTGGTGCTGCTCAGGGGCGCTGGCGGATTGGGAATAGCCGCAGACAGGCAAAATGGACGCTTCGGTGCGGCATGGAAAGGGCTTCCATGGGGGTCAGCAGAGCCTCCCGCGCAGTGAAGGGCTGCCCGCTCCGGGGTGGGGGGGTGGGGCATTCTGGGCAGCACGTGCAAGGCCCAGGCTGGTGGGCGGCGGTTCTCGGCACGCAGCGCAGGCTGGCTACCTGGCAGCGCTGGGAGGAGGGCTGGAGAGTGTGGAGAGCGTGACCAGGCCAGGGCCTCTGGACCGGGTCCTGCACCCGAGAAGAGCCGCTCCCTCGTGCGTGCGCACACTTGGCCGATGTTCAGCTTGTGTGCCGGGGCTAGGGAGTCGGTAGGGAACTAGACCTGCCTGCAGCTGTGTGCTCGAGGGAGGGGGTCCGGGAGCGGACAGGAGGTGAACAGTAAGCAAGATGCTTGGATGTCTGTGCTGTGCTGGAAGGGAGGCGTGCTGTGGTGAAGAAGGAAGCGAGGTGGGGCAGGGCTGCCGGCGACAGCTGCGGTCACAGCCGTGAGCAGGGCGGTTGGGGCCGTGAGAGGTGCATTTCCACTAGCACTCAAGCAAGCGAGGGAGGAGCCAGGGACAGGTCTCCAGCCCTGGGGTGACACCAGCAGGTCAGCTCCTGGGCTGTGACGTGGAGGATGTGTTGGGAGGGAGGACCGGAAGCCACGAGGCTGGAGAAGAGGCTGTTGAATTCAGGCCAGGTGACAGGTGATGGCAGCTTGGCTGGCTGGAGAGGTGGGTGACAGAGGTGACGGGCCTTGGCCTTCGCTGGGGAAGGGGTGTCCGCCAGTCCCCTCTATCCCGCTCTGGCCCCGGCGCTAAGCACGCAGTGAGCCTCTCCTGGGAGTCGAGGCTCAAGTTTCAGGTGAGGGCCTGCATGTCACGGCCCGCGTGTCCACGCCTCTGTGGCAGCACATAGCAGTCGCTACAGGCGGAACTTACCAGTGGCCACTGCGGGGGCTGGATCCACAGGAGTGGCAGGGCCACACGGCGGGACATCTGCGGACTCACAAGGGAGAGGCTGGGGCCAGGCTGCAGCGTGGTGGGAGCGCTGCCCAGCAACCTGCGTGTCTCCGAGGAGCCGGTCTGGGACCCCGCGTCCGGGCGCCCGCAGCCACCGGGCCCTAGGGAGGGGACGCCGAGGTGCGTGTGGGCCGAGGGGCAGAATGCCAGCCAGCAGTCGTAGGTGCGGAGTTTCTGTTTGGGATGGTGAGAACGTTCCGGAATGGGTGGCGAACCTTGCGAATGAACTTAACCAAACTGTGCCTTTCAAATGGTAACTTTCATGTTATTTACATTTTACCAAAATATTTATGAGTCTTTCAAAGTAATTCGCCCCAAGTCACACAACCAGCAAGCCCAGCCCAGTAGTCGCAAGGGTCCTTAGGCAACCTTGCCTTTGCTTTGGCTCTTCCTCCAGGCTGTAGACTAGACTCTTCTAGATTGGCCCGAGTCACCTGGCAAACTTCCTTTGTACTCTGGGCCTACTTTTCCTCACCTATAAGGGGGAGACACTACTTCTCGGAGGCGTTCGCACATGCCGCACGTCTCACGTGACCTTGTTAGTGTTACTCACTGCTACTGCACGTTAGCTATTACTCCTGCACTGGCGGCGGTTATTTTCCTGTGGAGCCCTGTGACGTTGGTAGAGCACAGGACCGGACTGGAATCTGCCTCCAGCCTGTGGGAGATGTGAGATGTCAGGCCAGAAGCCTGCCTGGGCCTTGGTCTCTACGTACAAAGAGGGCAGATCCTCCCCTCTGGCAGGCCGGAGGGCGGGATGAAATGTCCTTGAGACCCCCATACAGGGTCCGGTTGCCACAGTCTCTGAAAAATAATAGCCACCGGCGTGTGGACACAGACCACAATTATGCAAGGATAAACTCAGCACGGTGTTGTGGCAAGTAAATGCGTAAAGACGTGGGCGCCTCCCTGCTGGCGACGGAGGTGTGTGCAGAGGCCAGAAGGCCCACCTGTGTTGCCTTCAGCCATATGTCCTTAGCTTTAGGAAGGGGACCTGCCTAGCCAAGTCCGAGGAACTTTCCCTGGGTCTGCCCGCCCCCGCTGCTGCTGGAGAGTGAGTGAGGAGTCAGACAGGGCCTTGTCCGCAGAGAGCGGTATTGGCCCAAGAACTAAGGAAGTCGCAGCAAACTGCCACGGGAGCTGGAGGCCTGCCTTCCCCCTGAGCCCAGGATCCCTCTCCTAATTCAAAGAGCTGCGGGCCACGCCCCCGAGGGCCTCACTGCACGACTCACAGTAGCCAGGAGCTGGACACGACCTACGTGCCCATCGAGGGCTGTGTAGATAAAGATGTGGTCTGTGCAACGAAAAAGCTATTGTTTCATCAAGACAACATGAATGAACCTAGAGGGTACTACGCGAAGTGAAATAAATCAGACAAAGACAAGCAGTGTGAGTTCACTCACACGTAGAAGAAAAACAAAACAAATGGACAGATGAAACAAACTCTTAACAGTGAAAACAAAATGGTCCTCACCAGGGGCCTCCCTGGTGGCGCAGTGGGTTAAGCAACGCACTATGAAGCAAACCGCAACCACTGCAGCACGAGTTCGATCCCTGCTGCCGGCCAGAGA
>JAGFMF010011623.1:445936-459690 GCA_019455555.1 Galemys pyrenaicus
CGCTCTGTCTGTGGTGAATCCTCTCACCCCCCACACCTCTGGCCTGTACCCCAGTGCTTGTATGCATAAATAAATAAATCTTTAAAAAAAAAAAGAAAACAAAATGGTCCTCACCAGAAGGGAAGAAGGAAGTGGTGAGGAAACCTGGCCGAGGGGTTAGTTATACACGATAGATGAGGGAAACAACTTATGGTGGTGAACACGATACAGTATCTACAGGTGTTCGTTTACAATGCAGCACACCCAAAACCTACGTAATGTTAAGATAAGCCGATGCTACGTAAATAAAAAATTTTTAAAAGGAATAAAACTCCAAGGGTCAGGAGACTTTCGAATAATCACTTCCGACCTCCAGAGCTCAGTCCTTGTCTACGTACAGAAATGAGGAGGCCGTGACCCAACACAGCACTGGCCAGCCTCTGGGACGTGAAGCCATTTCCTTTCTGAGTACGTCGAGCCTCTTGCCCCATCACTGTCTGTGGGAGCAGTGTGCGGGATCCAGGGTGTCCACGGGAAGTTGGGCCAGTGTCATCGCCTTCTGCGCTACATGGACCTGGCCTGGGAGCTTAGCGGTCCCTCAGGAGGGGCTTGACCCCATGGCTCGCCCCCCAGCAGCAGACTGGTGAGGAAGGGGAGGATGCAGGGGGTGGCGGGAGCCTGCAGAGCACGGAACCCAAGACTGGGGGCACTGGCGGAGGGGGGGCCCTTCCACACCAGAGAGCTCCAGGCTGAGTGGGAACAGGGCAGGGCTGAGTCCAGCCCCCCACTGAGGGCTGGTGCCTCCCTGGCCCCCCTGCCAGCTGCCCTGGTTTGGAGAGCCCACCCCAAGAATATTCTGGGCTTGCTCTGCCTTGGCCGGCGGCAGGAGCCCCTCTCCTTGGGTCAGAGCCCAGCCCGACCCGTGAGGAGGGGGCAGAAGACAACTTTTATGCATTTGCCCTGAGGAGCTCTCTGCTCACAGGCCCTCAGGAGCCTGCGTCTCTGGCCTGAGCTTCCCCTTCACCTGTGGGGCTCAGGGACGAGTGCTGCACCTCCTTGATGGCAAGTCTGCCTTCTGGCCCTCCCCACCGCGCGCCAAAGCACGATCTGTTCACTTCACCCGGGACGCTGCACCGTGCTTTCTTATCTCACAGTGGGTTGAGCCCAATCCAGCAAAGCTGTGTTCAGGTCCTGGGGATCATTGGTATGTGTGCTGGCGTCACGTGTCCCAGGCAAATTCTCAGTAGCCATCCCAGGTTGATTAACATGGGGGGGAGGGTGGGGGAATCGCAAGTTTTTACTCACCGATGCTTCCATCCGTATGCACGAAGCCCAGCGACCTGACTCCCGCGCGTATGTGTCACCGTCAGAAAGGCCGGTTCTAGAGTGTCCACTCCCCCCGCCTGCACCCCAACACTTCCCTGTGAGCCAGTGTTAATCCAGCTCAGGAAACTGCTCACGCTGCCCACAAGCCATATATGCTCTTAGAGAATTTGATGGGCTGCTGCCACTTAAGAAATCGGTCACATTTAGAAATACTCAGCTTCAGTGAACATGTCGTGCCTGTGTATCGAAAAACGTACTATTATCTCCAGAGCTTGCCTGAAACAACATGCTTGTTCCTGAAACAGATGTTTTGTGAAACCCACCGTGACAGGCTCATCAGCGCTGGAGAGGGGCCAGCGCTGCCTTACAGGTGCCCAAGGACACCGGCGCCTCCGCCAGCAACCCATGCAGCCCCGCACCTGGCCCAGAGGAGGCCTCCCTGCAGCTCCACCTTCTGGCTTTGGGTCCTGAAGTTAAACTTTTTTTTTTTTAAGATTTATTTATTTATGCATACAAGCACTGGGGTAGAGGTGCAGGGAGGTGAGAGAATCCACCAGACAGAGCAGTGGGCAGAACAGGCAGATGGACTGAAACACACTGCTGAGGGGAGCAGCAGGCCGGGCAGGAGAGGTCTGCCGCGCCATGTGGGTCGCTCCTTAGCCGGGGATCGAACTCGTGCTGCAGCGGTTGCGGATGCTTCATAGTGCGTTGCTTAACCCACTGCGCAACCTGGGAGGGTCCCTGAAGTTGAACATTTTACAAGCCTGATACTGCAGACAGCAGCCACCGGCCAGGTGTGCCCGGGGACGTTTCCACGATGGTGGCTCTGAACGTGTGAGCTGGGCTAGATGACATTTGCCGAGGGCCAGCTGTGTGCCAGGCACTATCAAGTTACCTTATCTCACAGTGACCCTCAGAGTTTGCCCATTTCAGAGTCGAGACAGGAAACAGACCCAAGCAAGCTTCTTCCTGCAGCCACCATAACAGGGTACCACGAACTCGACGGCTGTAAACAGTGGAGCGTGACTCTTGCAGTTCTGGAGTCCCGACGCCTGAGTCATGGTTGGGCAGGGCCTCACTGCCTCCCAAGGCTCCAGGGGAGTGTCCCTTCTTGCCCCTTCCAATTCTGGGGGCTCCCGGCATTTCTCGGTTCGTGACCACATGGCTCTCTGTCTCTACATGGCCTCTTCTGCACCTGCGTCTGTGTAAGGTATTTGCCTTTCTACGGATACGGTCCCTAGCTGGATTGCATCTGCAAAGACCTTTTTCCAAATAAGGTCATGTAGACAGGTTCCCTATTCAGCCCCTCTGGACCTCTAGTGCCCTCTAGTGTTTCCCTGAGGTCACAGAGTGAGAAAGGGGGCAGAGGCCAGGAGGAGGCGGGCTGCTGGGTCCTTCCGCTCTGTGGGTCCTCACTGGCAGGTGCTCGTAGGTCATCGTCGTGCTGAGACATGAACACGGTGGGCAGGGGCCCCGAAAAGCCCCGTGACTGGTGGGCAGGCACTTCCTTCATGTGTCAGACCTGGTGAGCTTGGGCTCACGCTCTCTGCTGCTGTGTCTTGTAGGGAAGACGTCTCCAATGGACAGTGGGGCCCAGGTTAAGAATAGTAGCAGCCTCAGGGGAGTGGGGCGAGGACCCAGTAGGGAGCATGTGCTTAGCACCCAGGAGTGGAGGCAGCGGCACGGGGCACCCTGACAAGTCTTAGCAGCCCACTGCTGTGCCCCCCGCTCCCACCTGCGAGGCAGCCCCCAGAATGTTCGAGTCAGAGGCTATGGATGGATAAAAGACAGCAGGTATGTGTGTGGGGGGTGGAGGGCTTCTCTACAAGTGTGCCCAGAATCAGGGCGAGGAAAAGGGAGAAGCCAAAGCTGACTTTGGGATTTTGAGCTTGGCTCACTGGGATAGTGACATTGCCAGGAACAAGGTGGAAATGGCAAGAAGCAGGTTTGTGGTGGGGCTGAGGTGCAAATCGTATTCCACTCGGAGGCTAGTGGGACATCTCGGTGGATCTGACTGGCAGGTGGCCTTAGGTGACTTTTAGAAGCGGGGAAGGATCGGATCGTGCTTGTGCCAGTTCAAGTGCTGCCCCAGGTCCAGCCTTTTAGGGGGCGGAGAACAAACTAGAAAAGGGCCAGTGCTGGTTCTCCTCGACTTGTAGTCGCAGTGCTCAGTTTTGGGGGCCGTGCGATGGCCGCGCTTGTCTTGCTGAATTCGAGACTGTGCGCTGAGCCCCTGTTCGAGCTGGCACAGCGGCGTCAGCCCTGGTCCCCCCAGTGGCGAGTGGGGCAACACTGACCCCGGGGCCCTTCCCCGTCTCCAGTGATTCCCCTTCACCAGGTTCCAGCCGGGCTTTTGGGTGGGCTTTAAATCTATTCCTGAGCACCCAGGAGCTACAAAATAAAAACGGGGCTCGTGCGTTCCTGGCGCGGGTGCTCTTCTGCTAATGGTCTTGTAGCATCAGGTGAGCGTCCTCTCGTGCACATCGTCGCCGCGCTGCCCTCATCCCACCCCCTCGGCCCACACGCCCCCTGCTCCCCTCCCCCTGGTGTGCGGTTCACAGGATGGGGTAGGTCAGTTGGCGTCACCATGACAACCAGAGAGGCCACTGACTTCAGCGCAGGCTTCTTAGTAGGGAAACTAAACAACAGACATTGTTTTCTTTCTTAGAGTTGGGGGAGGGTACCCACACTTTCTAGTTGGCATGGAAACCTTATACCCTCACCGGGTGAGCTGGTCAAGTGGGGATATTAATTTACCTGAACAGGTATTCAGAGATGCGACTATGAAAGAAGAGCGTGTCGGGACGCAGAGGTTCTGGCCGGTTTCACAATAAGCTCCTTCCCTTCAGGAAGGGTGGTCCTTGCCTCTGTGTCCTCAAACCTCTGGGGTGCAACATCTAGTACCCACAAAGTCCTATGGGCTGGTATTGTCTTCACCTCTTTAGCAAGCAAGGAAACTGAGGCGCAGGAGGTTAACTACACCCCCTCCCCGCCCACCCAGTCACACAGAGTTGAGTCCAAACCCAGGCCTGCTCAATGCAGAATGCCTGCAACTCTTGCCACTCCGACGCCCTGCCTTAGCCTTGCACTTGAACTCATGCAGTCTTCCCAGGATCCCTAGAGTCATCAGGAAAACATCATCTACAAAAAAAAAAAAAATGTACCATGAAAACTAAACCTTTAGTACTTGCATGAGCTACACCGCTGCAGACTGTCTGGATGTCTGCTTAGGGAATTGCACAGTGACAAGAGAAATTAAATACTTTAATGGATTTTGACAACAACTCTATGTTAGGGGAATTCAAATTGCAGAGAGAAAAAGTTAGTGTTCCTCTCCGGACTTGATTGCTAATATGCATGCCTAATTCATTAGCCACCTTTTTTTTTCCTTTTTTTTTCCTTTTCTTTTCTTTTTTTTTTTTTTTTTTTTTTTTTTTCCTTTTCTTTTCTTTTTTTTTTTTTTTTTTTTTGCTTAAGCTAATTTTGTGAGGGCATAGGGTCTTGGCGTGAAAGAATGTTATAGGCTGGAGGAGGGAACACAGTCCCCACTGATCTGTATCCCAGCCTTTTGAGGTGGGCATTCCTGCACTCTGTGTTGGGTAATGGTGGTGCTTCCGTCTCCTTTACACTCACCACGCCCCAGTGGGGCGCCAGCCCCTGACACCTCTGTGAGTGGATCCTACTGTCCAGCTCCGACAGGGCAGTCCCGCCCTCTCCCTCCAGAACAGACCAGGGTGGAGTGACAGCGGGACTCCCCAAGGCCGCACGGTCAGCAAGGAGCGGGACCAGGATGCAGTGTTCATATGCAGGAGTGATCGTCACAGTATTAACACTCCGAAAAGTGACTATAGAACCTGAAGCTGGGAAGGACACCCAGAGGTCACACTGCCTGGGTTTTTTTGCCTTTGGGCAAAATTACACCAAATTCTTCGTGTTATTTGTCTTAAAGAATACCTTTATGACACGGTCATTTTTCAGCTTTTTCTTCTCCTTTTTTTGGACATCATCATTTAAACGTAGAGTGCTGTGAGCAGGGAGAAAAATGGAAAAGCAGGCCCACAGTCTACGGGAAAACAGTGTGGGCTTAAAGAGCCATTTTCTCTGCTTAGAAATGGGGTGATTGAACAGGAGAAGTGCGAGGGAAATAGATTATTTCTGGGTGGGGGCGCTTGGGGCAGGTTCGGGCACACTTGCATTTGCAGTGAGTGCTGACGGCTGGGTAGGGTCTGCACCCAGCTGCTGCTGCAGGGGTGGGTGAGCTGGCTCCAGCCCACCAGGCGCGAGAGCCTGCCTGTGTCCCCAGGGCTGAGCGGGTGTTGGAGCAATTTCTGTTGTGAAGGAGATGGGCCGGGACGACTGTGTTGGGCAGAAAGCAGGTCAAGGACAGGCTTAGAGGACCATCACCACTAAGAGTTCTCAGAAAAAGAAAGCCAGACAATGGGAAAACCCAGGCGAATGCACGGGCACCGAAACCAGGAAATGAGTTTCAGAGAGTGGGGGGATATTAGAGCCTGAGCTGGAGAAAGATCAAGAAAGCCAGTCGCAATTAGGAGGTCCCTGGTGTGTGTTTAGAGCGGCGGAAGCAGAGAGTGGTGTGCTCATCCTGAGGTCAGCCCGACCCCAGACAAACACTGGCTCTCTCTGGGCCCCTAGGCAGGGCGAGGACTCGATTGTCATCTGCTAGTCGAGGGACAGCAGAGAAACCCCTCTGTGCTGCCTAACCTTGCCAGAAGTCCAGAAAGAACAGACCCAGACTCCCAGCCCATGTGCTGGCGACCTCGAGGACTCTGTTTACCCGAGCTTGGCCTTGTCTGACCAACAACGGCCGCTAACAGCTTGCTCACCACCTGCCAGGTGTGGTGCTGGGTGCTGGACATAGTCCTAGCCCCTGTGATGCTTAGCACGGTGCTGTGACACAGGTAGACGCATGTCCCCATTACACATCTGAAGACCCCAAGGCACGAGCGGGTTATGACTTTTCCGTGGTCACCAGCTGGTCGGGCACAAGGCCAGGACTCCCTCGGGCATCTGGCTCTGCAGTGTCTCCATCTGGAAGTCTCATTCTGGCTTCATTGGGATGACTGATGCTTAGGTGAACTCCTGGCCCACAGGGGGAGCTCACGAAGACCAACTCCTTGTCAAACACCCGTGCAACGTCAGGCTGTCCTTACCTGAGAGAGGTCTGTGGGTCAGCACCCCAAGGCCCCACTCACGTTAGCCGAAATCCCCTACAGAATAGCGCACAGAAAATTGCCCTGCAAACTGGGGTGTGGGTGTCGCAAGTCCCAGGGGCGGTGTTGAGAGAAGATGGTTTCGCATCCAACACCCGGTCTGCAGGGACCGGCCCGTGGCACCCCGGGCGCAGGGAGAGCTGCAAAGGCAAACGAGCGACCAGCGAAACTCAAAAAGGAATGGATTTCGCGGGAGATCTGAAAGGGAAGGCTATCTCACCTGCGATACGGCTACTGAATTCCTGGATGAGGTTTTACTGGGCACACAGTACGCGAAAGAGAATTAGGATTACCATAAAAATGAGCTGGGTTAGATGAAATTACGTGCCAGAGAGAATTACAGTCTAGGCGAAGGGTGACTGCTACACATGGCTTCACCCACTTACTGTCTGTATTCACACAGCCCTATACTTCTGCGCAGAGCTGTGTTTAAACACTAAAATGCTTTGTGTTACAAATAGGCGCTGAGTGTGTAATTAAGAGGATCCCTTCATTAGCAGAACCGTACAATGAAAGCTCAAGTTGGCCTTTTCTGCTAATTTTGGAGGTGGTAAAACAGAGGCTAATACAACCGCTGATTACAATTGTCAGGCAGGCATTGCCTCCAGGAAGTCTTTGTTCTCCCCAAGTACAGACAGGACCTTCCAGTAACTGGGAGGGAAAAAGAGGAAGGAAGATTCATTAGAGTCATTCCAGCAACCAGAAGGGGAGGGTGTGGCATGTGGGGGTTAAGGGCGTGGCCCCCAAGACAGGCCTCCAGTTCCGGTCCCAGCCCATCACCCTGGCGCGGACTCAGTCTCTCCAAGCGCCAGTATCCTCAGGGGTGAAGCCGAGTTCACACTGTCTGATCAGTTGGCTGGTGGCGAAGGAATTCCCCAGACTGGCGTCCTCATCAGATACTCTGAGCACCCACTGTGTGCCGGGAGCTGTGCTGGGGCTGTGGGTACAGTTGTGGACCGGCGAATGACACGGACCTGTCCCCGGGGACGCTGGTCTGGTGATACCACCGGGGCTGCACTAAACACCGCTCAGGTGTGACCGGAGAACTGCTGGGGACACCTGGAGCGTGTGTGGGCTTGGCACGTGCAGGACCGAGTGCTCCATAATACCGTGAGGGTGCACGCATAAGTACCTGGAGGGCTATGCAGAAAACGGTATCTCCAAAAGCTGTGGAAAGCTTTTTGGAAAAGGGGGTGCAGAATGTCAGATGTGAAGGCTGAGCATTTCGGCGGGTAACTTGGGAAGAGCGTCTCCCGGGGGAGGGAGGAATGTGGCCGGGGACGTCCCGCGGGAGAGGCAGTCCCAGAGCTCCCGCAGGTGGGCTGTGTCCTCTGTGCTCCCAGCAGCCGGGCGGCTAGGCTTGGCGTTTGGAAGACCTCTCTCCAGGTTCCAGGGAAAAGTTGAGTACCAGCCCAAGCATCCAGAGAAACAGGCGGCCATCCGCTTGGAGGGTGCAAAGGGGACTCTGAGGCCCTCTAAGCGAGAGAATTCTCCTCCTGCCCGCGGGTGGCCGGAAGCCTGAAGCTCGTCCTTCAGAACCAGAATCTTGGCCGCACTGGTGTTTCAGCTGAATCATCAGATAGTATTTTGTTGTTGTTTTGGGTGTTTTTTGTTTTTAAAGATTTTATTTTTATTTATGCGTACAAGAGCTGGGGTACCGACAAGAGGCAGGTGGTGAGAGGATTCACCAGACAGAGCGGGGAGCAGAACAGGCAGACGGACTGAAACACACTGCTGAGGGAGCAGCGGGGAGGCAGGCGAGGTCTGCTGCGTCCTGTGGGTCCCCTCCCTGGCCGGGGATGGAACTTGGGCTGCGGAAGCTCCTCCGTGCAGCGCTAACCCCTTGCGCCACCAGGGAGGCCGTCGTTTTGCTTTTGTTTCATTTTAAAACACTGGTAGGCAGTCGGGAGCCCCAGGCCAGCCTCTGTACCAGCTTGTGCTTGATGCTTCACCCCTCACGAGTCCATTTGCCTCAACGTCCCTGATATATGCCAGAAGGAGAAGAGATGGTCTGCTAACGCCCCTTCTAGCTCCTAAGTCTAACTCTTTATGTGGGGAGTGCGGTCCTCTGGCACCATTTTGTGACGTCAGCAGACCCCTGCAGAGAAGGACCGTGGCGTGTGAGCAGCCGTCCATCCGGTCCATCCACGGGGCTCGAGCCAGTGAGACAGAGCTGGGGCTTGCCTGGGCTGGGCCCAGAGGCCTACGGAGATCCTGGCAGCCTGCAGCGAGGTGCCCGGCAGGCGGCCCCGGGTCTTGGGCAGAAGGTAAGCCTTCTGCTTGGGTCGAGGAAGCCTCGTATTCCCCCAAGTTCCCAGAAGCACCTGCCACTCTCCCATGGGAGGTGATGAAACCTCTCATGTTGGCAGGTGTGCAACAGAGACAACAATGGTGCTCAGAGCCCCTGACAGGTATCGAGGCGCAGTGCTGAGCACCCTGCACCTGCTTGCGCTGCGTCCCCCGTCCTGTTGCTCAGCCTCATTTTATATGGGAGGAAACTGCAACTCTGAGGTCACAGGGCCTGCCTGAGCCACACAGCCCAAGAGGAGAGCTAGGCCGGACGGCGTCTCCAGGTTCCCCAGTGCCCACGCCCTGGACTCCGCCAGCAGCACCCTGGCTGGCCTGTGTGATGGGGTTAAGGACTCTCTCATCCCGGGCACGAGACAGAGAGAGCGAGAGGGACGGTGGCGGAGGACTCACTCAGCGAGGAGGGGCGGAGTGGAGAGCCTGCCGGAAAAGGAGCAGACTGGGAGGTCTTTGCAAAATGAGCTGTCAGTTCCCTCAACCGGAAAATGAGAGGGCTGGGCCTGGTGACCCCGAAAGGCCTCTCCAGCTCTGGGTCTAAAGGAACAGAGGCCTTGAGTAAGGCCTCTTGTTCATCCTTTTGTGCACGCACTGCCTGGCCCAGCAGGAAGATGCTCCCCCGGCCACCCCAGGCCTGCTGGCTCCTGGAACTCAGCCCCGGCCAGGGCCAGAGACCAAGGCTGCTGCTGTCGCCCTTCGTTAATTCAGACATGCGACAGACACTGTGCAGACGTCTGAGAGTGTGGGAGCCCGTGACTACAAAATCCTATTGATTTGGGACAGTCAAAACACGCTAGGCCGGATCAGGTCCAGGGAAGCGCTGGTCGCTGCCAGCGGGTCACCTCCAGGACGGTTAGGCGGATTCATCCGGATGACCTGGAGGGGGAAGGCTGTGCTCTGGGCCCCACACAGTGAGCAGCTCTGTGCCCAGCCACTGCCCCTCGTGGCCACACCTGCCCCATCCGTCGAGACTTCTCCCCACTGCCCGAAAGAGAGAGCAGCTGCCCAGCGACACTGAGCAGCAGCACGATGGGGGGTACCTGGGCTTGAACTCACAGAGCCGGTTCAAGCCCTCGGTCGGACATTTAACAGCCAGCTAGTGATGTCTCAAGAGCAGGTTCACCTCTCTGGGGCTCATTTTTCACATCGGCGAATCAATCTAATCCACGGGACTGCTGTAGGGCCAGAGGGGAAGTGCCGAGCGCGCGCCAGCTCCCCCCGCTCGGGGCCTGGGTGTGGAGGCAGCCAGGGCAGGGTGAGGGGCCAGGGCTGTTCTGCCTGCTGGTGTCTGTCCTGGATCTTTATAGTATCTCAGCTGGTGTCCTATGCCTTGGCTTCGTCATGGTGAATGGGGATTATAATAACGCCTACTTGCGTTATTATAAAATAACGCCTATTTTTTTAAACATTTTTTATTTATGCATACAAGATCGCGGGAGGTGAGAGGATTCACCAGAGACAGAGCGGGGAGCAGAACAGGCAGATCCTGAAACACACTGCTGAGGGGAGCAGCCGGTGAGGCAGGAGAGGTCTGCTGCGCCCTGTGGGTCCCCTCCCTGGCCGGGGATCGAACACGCGCTGCTGCGCTGCGGATGCCTCACAGCACGGCGCTCAACCCGCTGTGCCCCCAGGGAGACCCTCAAGATTGTATTTTTAAGACGTGGCGTTCCTGGCCCACCGTGAGTGCGACCAGTATCATCGCCGTGTTTGTTGCCGTTGATGTCACAACTTGCTACGGAAGGCAGAGGGGCGGTGGGGCGGGAGTGGGTGGCCAGGTGAGTGTGGACACGGCACGGACGGAGTGGGATGCACCCAGCGTGGGCCGAGGTCTCATAGGCACTGCAGCGCCAGGAGACAGTCCCTCGTTAAGTCCTTTTCCTCTTGGATTCGGAAACCCATGCCTCACCCGCCTTGCGGTCTATCGCTTTCCCTTCAAATTGCGCAGCGTCGCCATCAAGCAAATGAGGCAGGGATTTATCAAGTGACGGCACCGGGCTACGTGGTCGTTATGTTTATTTTTAGTGGCTTCGGTCTCCAACTCTTTAAATTAGCTGCTGGGCTAATTTAAGGGACTTCTTTGGTGCATGGTTAGCAGTTTCTTCAGGAATGCCGGTGTGCACTGAGATCTGATGGGGACGGGGGAGGGGGCCTCTGCTTCTGGGCCCAGCAGCAGAGAAGAGTCCTGCCGGCCTCCCTGTGCTGGGCAGCCCCTCTGCCCACCAGGCTCCCTTTCAATCCCACGCAGACAAGCAGTTGCTAAATCCTTCCTTCTGCGTAGGCCAGAGATTCCTAGACCTTGGCCTGTACCCGAATCAGCGGCAGGACCTGCTAAAATGGCTGCCCCGCCCGCTCACAGGCTTTCTGAGTCTGTATCAGGGTAGGGCCCAGAAGCTGCGTTCCCACCACGTTCTCAGGTGACGCTGCTGCTCCTGGCCCAGGGACTACAGCTGGGGAGTCACTGACCCCGGAGCCCCCCACCCACACCCACTCCCCTGGGGTCAGGACAGCAGCCGCCGTTCAGCCCATTTGTCGGGCCACACTTCCGATTTTGTACCTCCTGCCCCCCAAATCCACCGCATTCTTTGCATCACCCACACCACCAGATCCGAACACACCTGTCAGAAGGTCGCGGTCCTGCAAGACCACCCTGCCTGTCGTTCCCACCCGGTCCTCCTCACACCCGCGAGCGAGACCAGAACCCGGGCCTCGCGTGCGCTGCAGACGCAGGTCTGGGTGCTCGCCTGGCCACCGCCTCGCCGCTCGGTCGCTTGCTTCTAGGTGTCAGGGGCTTGTGCACCGCAGGTGTCCGTGCATGCTGCACCGGGAGGTAAGTGCCTGGGAAATGACTCGTGACAAATGATTGAAGAGACGCTCAACTACAAGGGAAAATGATTTCTCAGAGAGAACCAAGCACCTTTGCTGGAAGTAGAACTGGACCTCAGTTTTCCCGTTTTGTTCATTTCTGGGAATATGGAAAGTTCTTACCTAAGACAAGTCTGGTTTGATCAGAATCATTGTCGCACTCACCTGATAGTGTGGACGGCGCGTAGCGTGGGTAAGGAGACAGCCCTGAATTTAAATTCTGATTCCATTATCGCTCTATAATGTTGGCGAGAATTCAGACTCTCTGAGCCTCAGTTTCCTATTCTGTAAAAGGAACTCGTCTCTACCCACCTCAGATGTGAGAATCGCCTGAGATCACAGGTCAGTTACTTAACGCAGCGCTTGACATTTAGTGACCCCCAGAAATAGTGATTTTTAATAGTCAGTCTTTCCAGGCAGACTAGAGACAGGAGATTTTTCACAAGAGTTTTAGTGAAAAAGAACTTCATTTTATTTGAAAGGCCAGAACAGATAAAAGCATTCCAGGATTCTTTCTTCTACACTAATGAATCAAGGATATACCAAATTCAATAATAAAAAAAAATTACCCCAAAGAACTAGTAAACTGGATTTATATTTTCTTTACCAGTCACTTTTACTTCAGAAACCCGACATTTCCATTAAAATGCCATTAAGTAAAACAGAACTTTACAGTATTTGTGATAGCTTGGATCTCAATGTGATCATTGAAATTATCTCCAGCAAGGATACCATTTCTCACTGTGTTATCCCCTCTTCTATCTCAGCTATATCTTGACTGCCTTTTTCCAGTTGACTAAAAACCTCTTCCCCGAATTTGTGGTTGGGGTCCATGAGAATGACAACTGTGGCCTTGAAGGCCCTTTCCTCTTGAGACAAGAAGACAAGATTGGGTGGGAGCCCACAGGCCGCAGGAGCACCAGCAGCCTTGGGAGAGATGCAGGAGGCAGCCTCAGGGAAGAGGACTCAAACTCCCAGGGACCTGGGGGTGGGGCCACAGCCTCTGAGTATTGTGGGGGAGCCCTCTCCAGCCTGAGAGGTCCCCTGGAGACAGCCAGGCCCCATCACCAGGGCCACCCCAGCTAAAGCCACCAACTGGGCCACCTGCTTCTAAGATGACCCGCTGGACCGAATGTCTCTCTCTACCTGAGTTTAATTCCTTCTCTGAGATGACCTCACTGTGAAACGTTCTGGAACTAGAAAGAGTAGGGATGGACGTCAGGGATGGACGATATGCCACGGAATCGTGCACTTGAAAATGGCTAAAATGGTGACCTTTATGGCAGGTACAGTAAACCACAGTTTTAAAAAATAGATGATGTCGTCGAACAGAATGATCTCCAAGGCGGCTTCTTGCTGTCATGTGCCAGGTTTCTGATAGGGGAGCACATCACTTAGGGGACTAATCACCAGAGTCGACAGGCCGTGTAGACTCCTAGTATCTAAATGAGGGGGGATAGTTAATTAAATTGTAGTTCAGGCATATCATGGAATATGGCCGTGAGAAATTGGGCTTGTGGAGACATTTATGCCGTGGGAAGATACTTGTGATATCGTGTAAAATGTACAAAGCAGAAATTAAGCCCCATGTAGTGTGATCCCGACTACATAAATGTAGGTAAGAAGTCAAATGATAATAGTGCTCGTTCCCGAGTTGTGGGATTCTGGGTGCTCTGGATTCCTCTTTACATTTCTCAAAATGTCCACGAAGAGCACAAATTCCTATGCTAACCTAAAACAACTGTTTAAAACAAAAAGAACCTCCAATGTTGGAACTCCCAGCGTGAATCATGATGTGCTTTAGAATAATGGGGTGGTGGATTCGCTCCCCTCAGCAGTGGGTTTCAGTCGGTCCACCTGTTCTGCTCCCTATTCTGTCTCTGGTGAGTCCTGCACTTCTGGCCTGTACCCAGCTCTTCTATGAACAAATAAATAAACAAGAAACACTGCATTAAAAAAAAAAAAAGAGGGCCTCCCCTGGTGGCGCAGTGGGTTAAGCAGCGCACTATGAAGCAAACCGCAGCCATTGCAGCACGAGTTCGATCCCTGCTG
>JAGFMF010011623.1:459740-550137 GCA_019455555.1 Galemys pyrenaicus
GCCCGCTGCTCCCCTCAGCAGTGTACTTCTGTTATCTGCCTGTTCTGCTCCCTGCTCTCTGTGGTGAATCCTCTCACCCCCCGGCACCTCTGGTCTGTGCCCCAGTGCTTGTATGCATAAATAAATAAATCTTAAAAAAAAAAAAAAAAAGAATGGGGTGGCAGAAGGGCGCGGGCCCCGTTGAGGACTCCGTGTGACTCCGGTTCCCCGAGCAAAGAGCGGTTTCAGCTTGGTGAGCCCTGTTTCTCCATCGGGAGCGGGGCGCCTACAGGCCTGCTGCCAAGCGTGCGAAGACGTGCGCACGTGCTCTGCTGCGTGGAGGCCTCTCACTGCCACGAGTGTGCTCGGGCCGCACGCTCCCAAATCCTCCGCTAACGAAGACTTGATGCGCGCTCACAGGGCCGGCGAGGGCCACTTATCCAGCCAGCTAAGAGCTAATTTCCAGACACAGTGCTGCTCCCCTCCCTCTTTCTTCCTGTAGCCTTAATGGGAAAACATTTCATTTCCTCTGAAAAGTTACCACCTGACTTGTATTTACTGTCTCCAGGCCAAGGAGCTGGTGAGGAGGCCAGTGTTGGTGAAGGACGGTTGCTCAGTTGCCCCCCTTCGCCCCCCTTGCCCCCAACCAAGAATGTTCACTCCCTCCTGGGGAATCAGGCGCTCCCCTTGGAGGAGGGGACATTTGTTCCCCAGAACCGCCCTCACTGTGGAGGAGGGAAGGGCTTTCCTCCTGCCGCCTGCTTCTGCCCTCTCTGCCTGTCCTCGCCTGAGACCAGCCCCGGAGCACATGCGAGCGTGGGCTGGCGCCGGGCCGTTTCTCTGGCTCACCTCTTTCCCATTTAAGAGCGCTTCCGGGGCCCAAAGCATCATAACCTCGATATTCTGTTTGCGGCTTATCTTGCTATTAAAAGCAGACTTTCACAGCTCAGTGAACTCAGTGAAACACTTCGCCAGCGTCTGACATGGGCTCGGTGGGGTGGAAACAGGGCTGAGCGAGACGCGGGCCTGCCTGCAGTGAACGCACAGGGCCAGAGCAGCCGTGCCGCTGAGGCAAAGGCGAGAGCGTGGGGAGGGGCAGGAGAGGCACCTCCAGGCACAGGACTGGGGCACAGAGGGGTCAGGCAGGCGTCTGGGCGGGTTTTGAACGTGGGACAGAGGGCACCGGCATCCTGGCCCAGGGGAGGTCTCAGTGGCCGAGGAAAGCAGGTTGAAGAGACCAAGAGGCCACTGTGCAGGGGATTCCTGAGCGTGAGGCCAGTTACTGCAGAGAAGAGTAGAGAACGGCCTGGGGGTTGAACTTAGCACCATGGAGCTGCTTCTCATTTCCCTGGATCAAATGGCCACTCGGGCAGTGCCCCGGACGCTGCGATCAGGGTTTTGTCTCAAGGACGCAGTGGGCGGTCCTGGCCCCAGATCGGTCCTAGCCAGGACAGGAGCCAGCACGATGCGCCGCAGGAGCAGAGAGGTGCTGAGTGTGGAGGGGAGCGGGTTCGGGGCGGGGCGGGAGGGCAGTGAGGGCAGGGCGGTGGCGGCCTGGAGCATTTCAGACCTTGAAGGGAATTGGGTGCTGTGGGCAGTGAATAGGAAATGAGGAGGTAGAGAAGAAACTGGGGAGTCACTAAGGGGGTGTAGCAGGTGGGCCAGTGAACCAGGTTTGCTTTAACGAGGTGACTCTGCTGCCTGCGTGGAGGATGACGCTTTGGCTGGGGAAGGCCAGAGGCAGGGTGCCCGAGCTGCGGTCCAGGGACGAGTCAGTAGGCCCTGGGCAGGGAGGGAGAGGAGCTGGTTGAAGAGAACAGGGAGGAGGAAGGGTGGGTGGTGGAGGCAGAAGGCTGGGAGGAGGTGCATTTATTCCGTTTCCTGCTTGGGTAACTGACAGATGGTGGTGACATTTAAGGAAAGGGGGAACACAGATTTGGGGTGAGAGGGAATGGTCACTTCTCTCTGGGATGCCTGCAGTCTCCCGAAAGGGTGAATAGTGGTGGTGGCTGATGTGAGTCTGCAGGTGCAAACAACATTCCAAGCTAGAGACAGAGATCTGGGAGTGATTAGCCGCTAATGTTCTCGACTCGCAGGATAATTCCAGAATAAAATCCAGACGAAGAAATCACAACACTGTGATCATTTTCTCTGTATACGCGCCAAGTAAGAAAACAGTTAAGCCAGAAAACGTAATCGTGCCTATTCCTAGAAGTGGGTAACTGATGTGTCTTTGCAAATTGTTCATTGAACTGTGCTGATAGCTTCTTGCCAGCCCTCCATGAGATTTTTATATTTCTTAATTATTCAATTACTACCCATAAGTAGGAGTTCGAAATCCAATCCAGACGGCTCCATAACCGAGTGCGCTCTTGACTCATGAGTACGGTAAAGGAAGCTGTCCAAATGGGGAAGGGGGGGTGCAGACCGGAGCGGCGTGAGTCTCTAGCCCCGCCCGCGTGCCAGGGTCAGCCAGGTGAGCTCAGCAGGTCACTTCTCTGAGGCCAGTTCCTGGCCCCTGGAATCAAACCACCCCGCGCGCTAAAATCTAAAGGAAAGCAGGAGGGGCAAGCGCCCCTCTGCACGCTGTGAAGCCCACCCGAGGTGGCTCTGTCTCAACTCCCTGTGTATTTCAGGTCCAAGCTGCTTCAGAAGCCTGTGGCCGCCGAGGACGACCTTCCCCACAGAGAGCCGAGCAAGGCCTCGGACGGCAGCGCCAACCCCGAAGCCCACCTGCCCTCCATCTGCCTCAAGCAGGTGTTCCCCAAGTACGCAAAGCAGTTCAACTACCTGCGCCTGGTGGACAGGATGGCAAATCTGTTCATCCGCTTCCTGGGGATCAAGGGCACCATGAAGCTGGGGCCGACGGGCTTCCGAACCTTCATAAGGTCAGTGAGTGCGGCCCCCTCTGGCTCAGGGTTCGGGCAGGGTCCGGCCGCATGTCTGGCGATTCGAATCTGCTTCAGGGAGAATCTTGGCCCAGCGGCTGGCACTGGGCCGGGCACGTAGCAGATTCTTGTTTGTTGAATGAATGCATGAGTGTTATGGATGTGACAACGTTCACATCTTCTGCTTGTGGCTAAGGATCAATTCTGAGGGAACTTGAACGAGGTTCTTGAGATACAAATAATCACCCGCCTCCCCCCGCAAGCCAGACAGACCTTGGCTTCTTAAACTAGGGTCGCCTTCTCCCCGTGGCACGAGGCTGTGTGCAGAGCCTTTCGGAAGCCACCGCAGAGAAATACAGCACATCTTTCCAAAGTGTCAATTTCAGAAAAGTTAAATAATTCAGTCGATAAATAATTTAACACATTTGTTCTAATATAAAAATAACATGGTTATATTATAGAGTATAATACAAAATTTGCATGAATTTCAAAGAAAAAACATGAGATTAAGAAGTCGTGTTTTGCTGCAGCCTACAAAGTCAGTCATTGCCCTTTAACCTCCTGAGCTTACTCGTTCTCTCGCCTCTACCCTCCTGGGACCGTGCAGGGGCACCTTCGAGCTGTGTGACCCTTGGGTAAATTAATGGCCATCTCTGAACCTCAGTGACCCTATAAAATGGGGGCAGATTTACCTGAACCCGAGGATGGTGTATATTTTCTCCACCTCAAGGAACTGCCTGCATTCGAGGTTGCTGCTGTTTTTTTCATCTCTGGTTTTAATATTTCTACTTTGCACCTCAAAGTCACACTCTTCACAGTTTTATTTACTAAAACAAATAATTAGAAGTCTTGAAGAAGACTTTTTTGTTGTACACTCTTCTCCAAATGAATTTTATACATCCAAACTGTAGCCTCTGATATTTCTAGCAGGTCGGTAAACAAAAGTTTCTGCAGGAGGGAGTTCACCATTTCCGCAAACCCAAGGTGGTATGTGCAGGGTGGTTTTTGAGAAGGCTTTTAAGATCAGAGTGTTGTTTGGGATTGGGGGCGGGGGGAGAGGGATCCCGGAAAAAGAGCACAGGGGTCTGGTTTCAGAGCCAAGCATGTCACTCAATAGCTACATGGCTTTAAGCAAATCCCTGCCTCACTCCGAGTCTTAGTTCCCTCACCTGCAAAATGGAGATAATTTTTCCTGCCCGGGATGGTTACTGCGAGGTTGCTCCATGAAGACGCTTGCCTGGCTTCCTGCAAGCAGCATTGTGGGCGCTGCAGGGGACCTGCCCCCATGAGTCTGCTCTGTCGTGACCTGGTGCTGGAAAGGGCCTGTGTGGCGTGGCCTAACAACTCTTCCCAAGCCCCTGGTAGCTGCAGGACACCTGGAGACGAGTAAGGGGACCCCACCTGTCCTGGAGGGATCCCCGTCTAACACAGCACACCTGAGCACCATCCTTTAGCAGCGACATGGGGTCATCGTGCAGATTGGGGGCGCCCCGTCTTCTGGCAGAATCAGGCAGGTCCCTGAGAGGAGGCAGAGTCTGTCTGGTATGGGGGTGCGGGGCACTGGCAGTAAAGGGAGGGACGCCCCGTCCAGGCAGCGGGGCAAGCCTGCGATGGAGCGTGAGCGCGGGTCACGTTTACAGACCTGAAAAGGCTGATCACCAGGCTACGCTGCTGGTGGGAACTGGGATGCTTTCTCTCTACTCCTAGTGAGAGGCTACTCAGAGGTGAGGGAGAGGGAGAGCCTTGCACAAACAGCACACCTTAGCATCCCAACCTCAGCGGTCCTGCAGGCAGCGGGAAGCATGGGCAGCCAGTGGACGGTCCAGAGGGTGGGACAGCCAGGACGAGTGCAGGCCCCGGACGAAGGACGGGCCACTGGGGCTAGTGGCACCGCACTCCCCACTTTTCACGAGGAGCCAGAAGGACTGATTTTCTGGAACTCTCAATACGTGCCTAGGAGTACAGGCTGTTCAGAAAATGGCTTTCAAACACTGTGGGTTTGGCCGCAGGGTGAGTGCCTGAGCCCACCCCTGTGAGAGCTCCGGGGGAGGAGCCGGGGCAGGTCCCTGTTAAGAGGACCTATATTCGTACAGGATCTGGAAGAGAACACAGAATTGAGAATGGGTCTGGTTGAGAAGACTCCTAAAATGCCCTCCAATTGGAACAGAGATGTCAAAAATAACACTACGAATCTGTCTCTGTGTGATAGGCTTCATCCCTTTGTTCTCTGCAATTAAAGGCATTTGCATGAAACACTGATTTTTGTTAGGGCCTGTTAGGGCCTGCAGCTGTCTTTGCAGCCTCCCTGGGTGGGGGGGTGGGGGGGGGGTGAAGCGCTCAGGGCAGCTTCCAAAAGCTGGTACCCCTCCCTCTGCACCCCCCTACCCCCCCCCCCCCTAGGCCATNGGGGGGGGGGGGGGGGGGGGGGGGGGGGTGAAGCGCTCAGGGCAGCTTCCAAAAGCTGGTACCCCTCCCTCTGCACCCCCCTACCCCCTCCCCCACTAGGCCATCCCAACGACTTAAGGTCACAGGAAGAAATGGAGAAATAGATTTTGCCCTTTCAGAGGGATGAAGCTGCCCCAACTGCAGCTTAGTCCTAAGAGATGGGATTCTGTGCCTTCAGGTGTCCGTCTGTTCCATCTGGCGGCTGCGCTAACAGCGTGATTTTCTCTCGCCAACAACTCTTCTCTCTCACCTTTCCACTTGGGTTTAGATCTCGCTTCATTACAAACCACTAACATTTATGCCGTATGTTAATTGGAACCGAGCACCCTTCTCCGAGTGCCCTGCAAGGAGACAGCCCCGGCGGGGAGCGAGAGGCGCCTTCCTCGCTCCCCCACACACGGCACAGGTTGAACTTGGCTTTCATCTGCGCTGCCCACACGCTCCCTTGCAAGTTCCTTGAGGAGAACTGGAGGGAACGACATAATAAACACCCCGATTGAATGTATTTTCAGTGACCATCACCCCAACGTGCTGCATAGATCAGCAGTTCTCGCAGTGAGTTATGCTAATGCCGGGCTGGCCGTGTTCAGTTTTTCTTCTCCACCAAGAAATGAGAAATAATGAACCACCGTCCCCTCGTCTAGACTTAACTCTCTCTCCTCAGCTCTTCGCGACCCTCCTCGGGAGGCACACGATCGTAGCACACGTTACCGTGAATTAAGTGCCTCTTTTCTCTTTCGCCTTCTTTTTGGTTTTATAATAATTGCTGGGGTGTGGAGACTTCTCTTCCTCTCAGAAGCAGAAACGATCTGATTATTCAGTTTGACAGCTTTCTTTGCGGGAACTGCATTTTATTTTCCTTCCCTTGGATGACTAATTTGGGGGGCAGCCTGTGTAATTCACTAAGAACACGTTTTTCCAAATATACCCTAGATCAGAACTTGACATCAATTTGCCTAGGCTGCATTTGCCGTTTCCTCGGCCTGGAGAGTAAACGATTCGCCGAAACCCGATTTATTTCTAGGAAACCGAGGCGGCTGGAGCACTTCTCTGCGCAGGCTGGTCCTGCCTGAGGCCCGGCTGGGGCGGCCCCGCTCGGGCCCCTTCTGGTGTCCGAGGCTGGGCAACTTTTCGATCAGAGAATGATTTTCTCTTTTTACCTTTTCTACCCTTCCGCTCCCTTTTCTCATAAAGAGATATTAATACACTTTATAATGGGTAGCTGCGGGGGGCTTATTCTCAGCGAGAGAGCACGGTGTGTTAGAAGGTTCTGGAACAGAAGTACAAGGGGCCTGGCCGCCCCACCCCCACCCCTCCTCATTAACTTCTCAGTGACTTTGAACATCCCCTCTTGGATGACGAGCTCTTTCCTGCAATATTGTGAGAATCTATATCTGGGATCTCAATAGACTTTAAGTATATATAGTAACGTGCAATTGGATTTTTCTCCCCCGAGATCTTTAGATTGTAGTTTGGTGGTTTGTTTTTTGTTTTGGGTTTTTTTTAAATAAATAAATATTACCATTTCTTAACTTTCACCTTATAGAAAAATTCTCCAAGAAAAACAAGCTTCTTTTCTGCACAGAAAGGATGAGCACAAAAGAATTCCTTAAATAGGATTTTATGAAGTGGAAAAAGTTGGTGTCTAAATTTCCCAAGAGATGTCAGTAGTGGTTGAGAGGAAACGGGGATGATCATGTCAAATCTTTCTATACTCAGGCTCCTAATGAAGTTCAATGATTTGCGATTCTCTCCCAACCATGTGTCTGAGTCCCTTGATTCTGGAAAAACAAAAAACAAAAACAATAAGATCATTTCTTCCCACTGGTTCTACTTCATGGGGAGAAGGTGTGCCAGGCACCGAGCTAGTCCCTAAAATAGCTTGTACCAAGTAGCCCTATTTTCCTTGTATAGAAAAGGAAATTTAGATGCAGAGCTCCCTGGTGTCTTGTTCAAGGTCACGCAGCAAAGTCAAGCTTCCAACTCACATGTGTTTGACTCCAAAGTTACTTTTTCCCCTGCACATGTCTGGTCTATCCTTTCCTTCTTGGGTATTTTTCTCATGTTATCAAAATTCTTGGATTTCTCATCTGCTGAAGAAATTACCCTTGCATACATTTAATCACTTGAAGAACTGCATCCCAAGGCAGGAAGGGAAGCTGTTTTCTGTGATTAAGAGTGGCCAAGACCTCATGTTTTTGCGCAAATTCTGGGGTCACCGCTACCCTTCAGAGTGGTCACGGGGAGCCTACATTTAGTGGACAGAGAATACATGCTGTACTGATGCGTGGAGAACTCATTCCAAAGCCTTGACCCTGGGGGTCTTCACGTTGTGAGTCGATGGAGGACGTTCGCTGGCCACGGAGTCAAATCGGGGAAAGCCTCCCTCCAGGTGACCCTGGCGGCCTTTCTTTAGTATCCCAACCTGGGCTTCTGCAGAGCCCATTGTACTGAGCCCCCCCTGACACTGGGCTCTTCTATGACCTTGAGCAAGCCATCTCCCCACGTCTCCCCAAAGCCCATGCCCACCACTCCACCCTGCAGGGCAGGACTGATGTGAACCCCAGTTGTGTGGTTTGGGACAAGCCTTGCCCTTCTCCTGAGTCTCTGCTTACCCGTCATTGAATTGGGCCTGTCCAAGCATCGCCCTTGTAGCGCGGTTATAAAGATGCAGAGCGCTAATGGCAGGAGGGGGTCTGGCACAGATGGTGCCCAAGAAATGCCTACAGAATCAAAATCCTTTGAAGGCATTTCCTGCCTGCTGCCACCAACACAGGCCCCTCCTTCCCCTGTCCCGGTAGCAGATGTTGCAATCAACCGTATTTGCAGGCGTCACCAGGGAGAATGAGTTACCTTGGGAAAGGGATAAATGGGGGATTCTCTTTGGTAAGTTACTGCTCCTGCAAAAGGTTTGGCGCTTCTATTTTCTGTCAGGAAAAAAATAGCTCTGTACCAATGGTCAGTTTGGTCAGTTTCCTCGTTCATACTCCATTAACCTACAGAGCAAGCCAGGCAGCGCTCCCGCCCCTCCCGGGGGTGGGGTGTGGGCGGGGAGTGGGCAGGCGATCAGAGGACACGGTGCGGTCAGTACAGAAGACCAGTGGCCATTCCTAACGAAGCTTTGGAAATGAGCCGTGCAGGTTGTGAGAACACCTCAGGAGGGAGCGGAGCCCTGTCCCCGTAGAACCCGATAGAGATAGTCATCTCGGTGACAGGTGCTATGAAAAGGTCTGCGTCCACTGACATGCTGTTACTGGGGCTCAGGACCGGCGCTGATGTGCTTTGAAGTCTGCCACATCGACTTGTGATTGAAATACAGAGCAGGCGGCTGGGGGAAGCAGGATGTGAATTGATGGCCTGAGCAATGCAGCAGGAAGAAAGGGGTGGGGGCAGGAACAAGTGTGCTGGCATATAAGGCGCACCAGCTTGTCAGGCAGCATGCTGGGCAAACTCCCAGCCACCCCCGCGAGGGGTCCGTGTGGCTCTGGAGAGGTCTGGAACGCCCAAACCCTGCTTGCCAATCATCCCCTGGCCAGTCAGGTCCCTAAGAGAGCTGTTCACACAAGGGATGATGACAAATGGGAAATCAAAGAACCGCTTTATCATTAGCTGGGGTGATGGATGTGGACATGTTTGGAAAGCTGAAAGCAGCACTAAATGCAGTTCAGCCAGACAGGACAGGGGTCTAGCTGTCAGGATTCCCAGGGCAAATCCAGCCCACCTGGAGCCCCACCTCCCAGCACGAGGAGGGCAGGGGTGTACCCCAACAATCCAGGGGCTTCCTCCAGCCTGAACAGAGCCCAAGCCCTGGCACCTAGACTCTGCTCGGCGAGCGGTACTTCCCCAAGAAGGACAGGGGACTCACTGCAGGGACAGCCCCAGATGCACTGAGATGGTCTTAGCTCTGGAAGAGGAAAAACGGAAGAGAGAGAGAGCAGGGAGGGAAGGAACAATCTCCCCGGGCCATCCAGGTGCTGGTGCCGAGCCGCCCCTCGTGCGGTGCAGACCTCATCTCGTCTTCATGGCCGTCACGTGGGCAGGCGGTATCTTCATTTTAGAGCACAGAAAACAAAGGCGCAGAAGATGTCAGTCACACAGCTAGAAAAGCAGTGAAGCCAGGATTTCAATCCCGGCCTTGATGATGCTGAAGCCACGCTCCTTCCAGTGTGCCCATGTTTCCAGAGCTCACCCCAGAAAGCCAGTGGGGAAGCAGAGGAGGATTCTGAGCAGCCCCCGGAGGCTTAGACAGGGGGAGGCAGAGAGCCTGCTATCTGGGCTGCTTTTACCTAAATTAAGGAAACTTCAGAAGCTCTGTGGTCCGCCCCCTCCCTCCTCCTCTTGTTTCCAAGTGACTCCCCTAAAGGCAGGACTGAGCGTGAAAGGCTGTCCCACGTCATGCTGCCTCAGACCCCACAAAGGGGTCTGGCCAGCCCTCAGGTTCTACTCTGGCTGCTTCTGGCGGCTCTTCCTGGGCCCCTAGAAAGTCTTCAGGTGGCAGGTTTGGATGGACGAAGTGCAGAAGCCACAAGCCCCGGTCTGTGGCCCAGGGACTCAGCTGGGGAGCAGTGGTTCAGTGGGGAGTCACTTCTGGACAGCAGTGATGGCCTCAGCCTGTGCCAGTGACATGCTGTTACCCCGGGTCCTCTGAGTGTGCCCCCGTCAGCCTCCAGATGCTGGCAGGTGCTGATGGATGTGATGGTGCAGACAAAGGCATGTTTTGAAATGTGGAGTTCCCAGTTCCCAGTTCTTCTTCCAGGCGGGCAGAGGCCCACCCCAGCATGTGTGAGGACAGGCCGGTGCAGAATGGGGGTAATAAAGACTGCCTGTCTCATGGGCAAGGAGACTGGGGCGCAGGAAGGAGAGAGGGTTTAACCAGCACCATCCAGCTCCAAAGTGGCAGAGCCAGGAGGATTCAGCTCGAGGCTTGCCATCTCATGTCCTGCTCTTTCAGCCCACTCAACCCCTCATGAACCAAGCCACAGAATCCACGTGCTCTCTCCTCACTGACACTTACAGCCTTCTCTCCCTCCACCCCTGCCGTGCCCCCTCACCAGCTCCAGCCGTAGGAAGGGAGGGTCTCCCAGGCAGCGAGGAAGGCCAGGGGGAGGCGAGACAGCAGCACGGCTCACCCAGCAGTAATGTGTCCCCCCACCCCCGTCTCCCGCAGGAACTGCAAACTGAGCAGCAGCAGCTTCTCCATGGCCGCCGTGGATATCCTGTACATCGACATCACAAGGAGGTGGAACTCCATGACCCTCGACCAGCGGGATTCAGGTACCTGGTGACTGGCCTCTGTCACGGCCTGCAGGGTCCAGGTGGGATGGGCGCTGCATTTTCTTGATCAAGGTCAAGGTGGGGGAAGGAGAAAGGTTGTCTGATCAGCTCTTGAAACCCCTGGGGGATCGAGTGGGACTTGAATTCAGGGGCACCATTACAAGGCTGTGCACACCCATTCGTACTAGAAACACTCACTCAGTCCTTCAGCTGTTCATGTATGGGGTGTAAGCTGGGCCAGGCCTTGAACAGACCAGACTGACCAGCGCTTGGTCCTCACCCTGAAGGCACTCACTGTAGAGCTGGGAGGCAGATGCAACACAGCACTAATGCGCTGTGCTGTGTGCTAGGCTGGAGGGAGGCTGCCAGGGAACCTGGCGGAGGACACCCTCACCTGAGAGTCCAGGGAACGAGAGAGAATCCAGGCAGACTTCTTGGAGAAGGTGAGTGGATGAGCCCGTGAACAGGGCGGGACAGAGCCCTGGTAGGGGTGTCCTTTGGTCTAGGCATGGAAGGCTCTGGAGCTCAGAGGGGCCTGCGCCACAAGTCAAGCAAGGGAGGGCGGGCAGGGCTGCAGGCGCTGTCCAGGTGCTGAAAGCCACCGAAGAGTTTGGTCTTGACCCTCCAGGTTCTGTGGGGCCAGTGAAAGCTTCAGTTAGATGAATCCACCTCTGGGTGGAACAGTTGCTGATATTTTCCTCGCAGAGGGTGTTTTTCTAAAAAGTCATAACAACCATACCTGACATTTGTACAGCTCATCACGAAATTGCAGAGTACTTTCATGCATATTCCTCATTAAACGTCCCTGTGAACTGGTGCAGCAGGTAGAACCATTCTCATTTCACAGACGAGTAAACTGCAGCTCAGGTGACCTGGCGCCCAGGCTTCCCCTCCACTGGGTTGCCCTCCCCTGCAAAAGGGACGCCCAGAGGAGGGGGCAGCTCAGGGGGCCACTCTCTCCTGTGGCTCAGCAGAGAGGACTTGAAAGCAGAGGTTGGAGATTCAGATTAGAACTGACTGTGCCGTCCCCTACTGCTACATGCTCAAAAAGCCACTTCGCCTCCTCATCTCCATTTCCTACTCTGTAAGATGGCGCCAGCACCACCTGCTCCCCAGCAGTGTCCTGAGGCAGTGGCTGCGGACGCGGCTGGGGCCTCCCTGACGTTTAAGGCAGTTAGTTCATCTTGTTAGTCAGCACGGCGTGCCGAGGATCCCGGGGCATCTGTCGGGCAGCGGGGCACTCCCCACCGGATCCTGCCCCAGCCCCGGTGTCTAGCCTGGGCTGCAGCCTCCTGACCACAGAGCACAGCAGACCCTTCCCACAGGCACGGTGCTCGGGCACCAGCGGCTGAGTGCCTCGTGCTTCCCCATGGTGCCACTGGCAGGGGCTGCTGGGCGTGTCCCGCACGCCAAGCCCTGTGCTGGGTATTCTGCGTGCGCAGCACTGGCAGGACTCTCCTGAAGGAAGGTTCGATTGTCCTCATTGTACAGAGAGGGAAACTGAGGCTCAGAGGCACGGCCAGCAGCTAAGGCCCCAACACTGGGCTGCCAAGAGACTCTTGTCCTACTAACTGGCCCTGGAGTGAAATGGCCCTGTGCGTCTCCCCTTTCTCAGATGCAAAAGCAAAACCGGGGGAACACTGGTACTGTGGACTCCACAGGGTAGGCACCCCCATCACGTCTCTGCAGTCCGAGCTCCCTCTCAGCCCTCTCTGGCAGCCAGAAGAGGCTTGAGACGGAGCGTCTTCAGGAGAGGAGGCAGATTAATTATCATCTCGAGGACCGAGAGCGCTCATGTGACAGTCAGCCCCGTGCTTTTCGCTGACGCCTTCAGAAAGAGAAGTGTTTGCTCTGCGTGTTGAATGTGGGGAGTCATCGCCGGATCCCGTGGAGGGGGCAGGCGAGGGGGTGGGGTGGCAGTGGAATTATTAAATATTGAAATTGATCAGGAGTAGCAGCAGGAAGCTATTTATCATGTTTTATTGCTTCAAACTAGCATTACCATCTGGCCCATTGTTAATTCTGAGTAGCTTTTCATGTTTTGTTTGCCTCTTAAATTGCTCCCTGGAAGCAGAATCCACAGGGGCTGTACACAGTGCCGGCTCCGGGGAGGTTCTCTGGGGTCTGCCAGGGTCTCTCCATTCTGCTGACCAAACTAAAGAGAAGAGACAAAATACGTATTTTTAGCACACCCCAAGAAGCGAATCGGACTGTGATCCTTCAGGTCTTGACCGTGCCCGGCCTCTGTGTGTGGAGCGGGAGTGTCGTGAGTGGTAGTTGCAGTTTTGAGATTGCCACGTCTGTGCATTTATCATGATGGTTTCGCACCCGACCTTCAAGGTGAATGTGTCCCACTTTTCAGATGAGCACCAGAGGTTGCAAGAGTAAAAAGAGCGACTTGTCCAGAACCCCACTGGCAGTGAGTAGCAGAGAGCAGATGTAAGCTCAGGCCTCCAGCCTCCTGGCCAGGACGCTGCCCAGTCCTTGCTGTGCTGTTCCCATGACTGACATCAGAGGGGGTGGGACTTGTGAGGTCTGGAGGTGAAAGTTCAAGTAACAGACTACAAGGCCTGTCTAGGACAGAACCTGAGTGGGAAGCGGTGCTCTCTCCAGGGGCCTGCCTCCCTTCTCTCAGTTCTCAAGCCCCCAGAATCTCAAGGAGGAGGAGCTTCTGAAGCCATTCGGGAAGCGTTTGGAAGATAAGGGAGGACATGGGTGGTTGTGTGCTGGTTCTTCCTTTTGGCAAGTATCAGCAGAGAGACCAGAGTCATCCCTTCTCCCCTTCAAGGTACAAGGCCCAGGGATTCTCAGGTTCTTGGCTGTGTCAGAGGGAAGCAGCTTTACCTGTCTCCAAGCTTCTGTGGGAAAGAAATCAGAAGAGGGACAGAGCTTGGGTCCTCATTCTCAAGGGGCAGGACCTCGTTCACTCATTCAGCAAATAAAATGAGCGTGTTGCCCAGTATTGGGCCACTCGGGAATATAAAGAGAAATTATAGATCCCACACTCAAGAGAAAAACAAATACTTTAATAACAACAATAATAATAAAGACCATTTACTGAACATTTATGCCACAGGAATTAAAAATGTTTGTTAAGTATTAATTCTCCCACAATCTTGTGAGATAACAGTTGTTATTCCCATTTGACAGATAAGGAACTTGAGGCTTAAAGAGATAAATTGAAACAGATGTGGAAGGTTTCTCACTGACTAGAAAACCTGGGGTTTCCAGAGCCCCTTGCCCTTCCATCCTACCCAGGGCCTCTAATCACATGCATGACGAGGGCAAACACACCAGCTGGAGCAGCACATGACAGAGCGTTAAGAAAGAGACCACCTGCGAAGCATGTAGCATGGCGTGTGGTGCAAAAAAGGCACCTACTATGTGCTCTGTGTCCCCGAGGGCCTAGCACATGGCCCACAACCTAGTACAATGAACCAGTGAATGTTGACGAACAGATGAATGCCAACAGGAAATGTACCCCACACCAGGAGCTGGGTGTAGAGGTTGGGTGTACCAGGAGTATGGTAGAGGCGGTCTGGGGCAGGGTCTTCCTTTCCACTGCTTATTCTCCAGCTTAAAACGCTGGCCCACCACCAGGTGCTCACACACCTCCCCACTTCCAGAAGCCAGCGCACGCCTTCCTCTGCCCTAAGGAGAAGTAGACTCCTAAACTCCAGACCTTTCTAAGCTGTTCTGTAACTTGCACAGGAGGCCCTGCCCTTGAACAGAAGAAGAAAAATGGTGTTTCAAAAGATTAGTGAAGGGGGGAGAAACTAGTAAGGAAAAGCACGCACATGATAAAAACCTAAATCTCAGACCATTCATTTAAATAGGCTTGTCTTCAATTGATTTGTTTTTATTGGACCAGGTGCATAGAATTGGATTAATCATCCTCCTTGGTTCATGAAACACTTTCATTCTGGTCCAGGCAAAGCCTGCTTTTATTTCACTCTTCTAATTAGTTATTTTTAAAGATGAAATAAGCATCCACCAACTCATTACCCAAAACTAAAACCAGGGCATGATGATGACCTACAGCTGACTCGTGATGCTCCTCCACACCAGCCTTTACCCTCTCCCTTCCCAAGGGACCCTCATCTGTATCCTGTGCTCATCGGGCCCTGAGCGGGGCTGGTCTCTCCCTCTGCTGGAACGTCAGTGACGATTTAGGAGCTTGATGATGCCTAGTAATAAGCAATCTCACACGCTCCAGCAGACCAGTGCAGTTGTCATTAAAAAAAAATTAAAGATTTGAATTTCCAATTCGAGAATTTCTAGCAGAACATAGAAATCTAAATGATTTGTTATCAGCAAAACGGGGGTGCGCTGGCCTTCTTGTTGCCTCGAATCAAGTGAAGAAAGACATGTCATCCGTGAAGATGCCCTTATTTCATGTAAATTGAACTCACGAGCTCCTCCGAGCCCTGAGACTTTGCTCTCAGCTCCTTCCAGAGAGGGACGAGGACACACCAAGACGACAGGAAGAGGCGGGTTCGTGGGCATCAGCCCAGAGAGACAGGCATTTCTCGTCAGAGGGTGCATTTGTGCCGAGCCCCTCGGCATTCTGTCCATCTAACATGCCGCTGACATGGCTGGGGCGTAGAGGGGGGGCTGCCCTTTGACAGCCTTCCTCTTTCCACTGCCCAGGCATCTTGCTCTTTTCAGTAAGCTGAGGTCCCTCCCAGTAGCCAAACAAACAAGTTTGCAAAGCAAGAACAAATGGAGAGTCCTTCCCACCATCCTTCTCCTCCCTTGACATGCACAAGCACACGCATACACACACACACGCACACACACCACTTTGCAGAGGGGAATCTAAGCGTGGCATAGTTTAATGTCTGCTAGATGCTGCAGATGCTTTGACCAAGATGAACTTTTCTCCCACTGCCTGGAGAATGGCTGGGTTTGTCCCTTCCTTCCTGGGGTTGCCAGTTTGACCAGCAACATAACCGAAGCCGCGGGACCTGGGGACAGACAGACGAACCTGGGCTCGGTGACTTGCTAGCTGTGTAACCTCCAGGGTCCTCATCTGTAAAGTGGAGACAGTGATGGTGCCGACCTCATAAAAACACTGTGCAGATGAGATAGTCCAAGCAGGGAAAGTGCTCAGACAGGGCTGCCCCAGGAAATGCTGCAGGAGCCAGGCCAGCTCTCATGCAGGAAGTGCTTCCTGGACACCTACTCAAGGTGTCCTGCAGGTGCTGGGAACAGACAGGAAGTGCCACCTGCGTGGAGAGTCCACCGCCTGTGAGGGAATGGGCACGGCAGCAAGGGCCGAGTGCCAGACCCTGTCTCCTCCCGTCCAAGTCTGCCCTTGCCACCTGTGGCTGCACCCCTCCCCCAGCCTCTCGGCTGTCTTACACCTGTTGGGTGGTCTGGGTGGGAGGAGGAACCCAAGCCACCAGCTGAAGGGAGGCCTCGGTGGGACTGTGAGGCTGGGGAAGTCAGGGCTTTCAGCAGCAAGTGCAGCTCACCTGGGGCTCCCCAACCTGGAAGCCAGCCCTGAGCCTGCCTGCCACAGTGTCTGAAGGCCGGCTTCGCCCTTCCTCCCTGCCCCGTGGTCCATGCTCACCTGGGTGGGGGCTGGCTGTCCCAGGCCCAACCTCTGCATCACCTCGCAGCCCAGAGTCCATTGTCAGCTGCCCATGGCCTCTAGTCTGTCAACTTGGCCTGGGCCATGCACCTGGGTTAGGGTCTCCAAGACTGGAGCCCTTCCCTCAGCACTGCCCTTCTGCTCACTCACCCGTGTGCCCTCGCTCCAGCCAAAGTGGGGCCCCCAGGAGGCCCCTCCACCAGGGCACTGTCTCTGCGGGAGGCCCCTCCCCTCGGACACTAGTGTCCCACTCCTCTCAAGGAGCCTCCCTCAGCACTCACACTGGGCCAGTCCCTGCCCCTGGGTTGAGTGGCTGATGTCCCCTTTAGCCAGGCCAGCCTCCACTCAGCGCTGTTCCCACCCTGAGGAAGCCCAGCTGTGCCGGCACATAGTAGGGAGGCACATAGTAGGTAGGGGCCCGACAACACTGCCCGGGGCCAGCAGCCCTCCCTGACAAGCAGCCGCCTCTCTTACTGTCTCACCAAATTCCCTCAGTCGACTTATGCAAATCAGCTGCCTTCTATAGTTTCAGTGGGATGAGCCCCCACTGAAATGGATTTGGTTAGCGCGGTACTGAAATATTTAAAAGTATTTTTACTCGGCATGTTTAGCAAAGCCTCCCTTATACATATACATGGGCCGCCCCTCCCGCGGCGAGATGGGAGGCCAAGGACACCAGGCAGGTCTCACGCGGCGCCTCCCGGCGTGCCTGGCACACCCGGCGCCCCTCAGCCTTGAAATTATCTCCAGTCAGATGGGCCTCTCTGGAGATGTGCCCTCCACGCTGACAGGATAGTCGCGTCAGAATTACTTTTAATAAAAGCCAGCGAGCCCAGCTCTGCCGGCTCGCCCTCCCCTCGCAGACACTGATGGGGTGGTGGGGAGCAGGCTGGGTCTTCGTGGTCACTTCCCCCAGGCGCCCTGAGGGGGTCCAGGGTGCGTTCCTGCCGCTGCCCTGCCTCAGGCCAGGGCCCCCACTTCATTGTCCCCCTCCACCGCCTCCAGGATGGTGGGGAAGGGTCTCGGCCCCAGCTGGCCCCTCCCCTCAAAAAAACAACAAAGAACCGACGAAAGTGTGTTATCACACGCGGGAGAGTGGCCGCGGGGCGGAGCCCCACGGGAACAGACGTGCCGCCAAGCCAGGGGCCTGGGTTCGATCCCCGATCGCTGGCCCCATCTCCACCCCACCCCGTCTGGAGTCTGGAGCCCTTAGAGGGGCGCTCGGCTTCCGTTCACACCGCCCGATGACGCTGGGTTGCTGCGAGGGCTTCGCGGGAATCTGTGGTGGCTCGGAAGGATGGTTTCCGCCCCTGTCGTAACCACTGCCATCGCTCCCGGCTTTTGTGTGCGGCTGAAGGTTGAATCTTGCAAACCAGCGTGCCAGCCCCTTGTCCGCTGAGCGCCACCACCCCACCTGCGGAGAAGCCAGGGCTCCAAGGGTACGAGGGCGTGGAGGGCAGACGGGATCTGGTCCCGACTCTGGGCCTGTCCTGCCTCAGGAGGGACACAGTCATGAGCCTGGGGCCGTGTCCATCCCAAAGTGTCCCCAGGCAGGAGGGCCTGGCTCAGAGCAGAGGCACCCCTCATGGAAGGGTAGAGCTGTGTTTGCTAAGAGGGTTGGTCTCTGATCTCCGCTCAGGAAGACTTCACAATGACTCGCCACACCAGGCGGTTCCTCCCAGCCACTCCCCAAACCCATCTGCTTCTGCTGCTGCAGAAGGAGGAGGGCGCTCAGCAGACAAATTCACATACACGGACCTGCAGAGCACAGCCCAGGTGCACCCCCTTAGCCGGCCAGCAGGGGGCATCACTTGGATGGGGCCTGTGTCTCTAAGCTAAATCTTCTCCAGCTGGCAGCCTTTTAGCATGACTGTCGTGATTGACAGGAATATGAACTACATTTAGCCAGTGCCTGACAAATGCCAGGTGTTCTATAAGCATTTTTTTTTATAAACTAATAGACTATTTTTTAGGACACTTTTAGATTTAACAAAAAAATTGAGCACATAGCACAAATTATTCCCATATACTTCTCCCCCTCACCCCCCTCCCACTGTTTTTTCTATAACATCTTGCACTCCCAGGGTACATTTGTTACAGTGCATGAACACATATTAAAGCATTATTAACTAAAGTTCATAGTTGGCATTATAGTTGACGGTGCTGTATACTTGATGTGTTCTGATAAGTATATTACATTACCATTACAATATTATACAGAATATTTTCACTGTCAAAAAAAATCCTGAGGGCACCTCCCTGGTGGTGCAAGGGGTTAAGTCGCAGCACTATGAAGCAGCCACTACAGTATGAGTTCAATCCCCAGCCAGGGAGGGGACCCACATGGCGCAGCAGACCTCTCTTGCCTCGCCCTCTGCTCCCCTCAGCAGTGTGTTTCAGTAGATCTGCCTGTTCTGCTCCCCGCTCTGTCTCTGATAAATTCTCTCTTCCCCACACACCTCTGGCCTATACCCCAGTTCTTGTATGCATAAATAAATCTTTAAAAAAACAAACCCTGAGTCCCTGTCAACCAATCTTTTTACCACATTGCTAGTTTTGCCTTCTCTAGAACATCACATTGTTGCAATCCTGCATTATGTAGCTTTTTCTGTCACTTAACAATATGCAGAGAAGTTTCCTTCATGTCTTTTTTGTGGTTTGATAAGTATTTCCTTTTTGTTTCTGGATAATAGTCCATTGTATATGCCACAGTTAATCCATTCACCAGTTGAAGGGCATCTCTGTTGCTTCCAGTTTTTGGCAATTCTGTGTAAAACTGCTGTAAACGGTAGTGGTCTGGACATGAGTTCTCCAATGCAACTGAGAAAATTACCTAGGAACAAATTATCTAGGAACATGCGTGCTGGGGAATTGCCAAACTGGCTTTCTAAAATGGCTGTATCATTTCACATTCCCACCAGCAAGGGATGAGACTTCCTGTTTTCCACTTTTTGTGAACACTTAGTATTGTCAGAGTTCTTTTTTAGCCATCTCAATAGTTGTGTAGTGGCATCTCATTCTTTTAATTTCTAATTCTCCAAAGACACATGATAATGAGCATATTTTCATATGCTTATTTGCCATCTGTGTATTGTCTTTGGAGAGGTGTCTGTTCAGATATAATTTTGAGTTTTTTGCATATTTTGAATACAAGTCTTTTATCATCTGTCTTTTACAAATATTTTCTTCCAGCACATGACTTATCTTTTCATTCTCTTAACAGTGACTTTCATAGAGCATACATTTTTCATTTAATGAAGTCAAACCTATCAATTTTTTTTCCTTACCAGGATCTTCTTTTTGGTGTTGTATAAAAAACCTCATAGCTAATCCAGTCATCTAGACTTTCTCCTATGTTATCTTCCAGAAGTTCTATAGTTTTGCATTTTGCATTTAGGTCTAGAAAGCCACTTTAAGTTAATTTTTGTGAAAGTTACAAGGTCTGTGTCTAAATTCTTACTTTTTTTTGCATATGGATTTCCAGTTGTCCCAGCACCATTTGCTGATGCTCTCCATTATTAAAATTCCTTTACCCAAATATCAGTCAATTATATTCATATGAATCTATTTCTGGGCTCTGTATTCTGTTCCATTGATCTATTTATCTGTTATTTCACTAATACCATGTCACTTTAATTACTAATTTAATTACTTTCTAGTAAATTGTAAAATTAAGTGGTGTCAGCATTCTGAGTTTATCCTTCTTCAAGATTGTGTTGGCTGTTTTGGTCTTTTTTTTTTTTCCCACATAAATTCTAGACTCAGTTTGCTACAAGATAATACCAATATCAGAAAATAACTTGGCGGTTTTATGTAGAGTGTGTTGGAATCTGTAGATCAAATCGGGAAGGACTGACAACAGCATTGGGTCTTCTGTCCATAAATATGAGATGCTTTTCGTTTATTTAGATCATTGTTTATCTCATTTGAGTTTTATACTTCTACTCATATAGGTCTTGAATATATTCCGTTAGATTTATACGTATTTTATTTTACTTTGGCAAGAATGTAAATGTGCTTTTAATTTCAAATTCCCATTAGTCACTGCTGGCGTATAGGAAAGCAATTGACATTCATATAGTAACCCTGTGTCCTGCAACCTTTCTCTGTCACTCAGCTCCAGGAGTTCTTTGGCCAAGTTGTTGGATTTCCTACATTGATAATTGTGTCATCTGAGAACAAAGGCAGTTTTATTTCCTCCTTGCCAACCTGTACACATTTTCATTTCCTGTCTTGTCTTGCCTTGTTGTGTAGTTAAGACTCCCGTGCAGTGTTGACTAGAAGAGGCCATGTAGCCTTGCGTGTTCCTCATCACAGCAGGGAAGCATCTAGTTACTCACCATTGAGTATGCTATTGGCTGTGGGGTCTTCTGTAGATATTCTTTTTCAAGTCGAGGGAGTTCCCTTCTATTCTTAGTTTGTGAGTGTTAGGTTTGTCAAATGCTTTTCTTGTGTCTTATCGATGTGGTCATATGATTTTTCTTCCTCAGTTTGTTGAGGAGATATATATGATAGCAATTGATGTTTGAATGCTGAAGTACCTTGCACACTTGAAATAAATCCCACTGGCTGGGATATGTAATTCTTATTATATGTCGTTGCTTTTGTTTTGCTAACATTTTGTTGAAGGGTTTTGCTTCTATGCCCATGAGAGATATTGGTCTGTAATTTTCCTTTCTGACAATGCCATCATCTTGTTGGTGTTAGAATAGCGCTGGCTTCATTAAGTGAGTTAGGACATATTCCCTCTGCTTCTTCCATCTTCTGGAAGAGGCTGCAGAGAATTGGTATCGTTTCTTTCTTAAATGATTGGTAGAATTTACCAGTGAAACCAGGACCTAGTGTTTCCTTTCTTTGGAAGGTTATTTCTCTAGTAGATATAGGCCTATTCAGATTATTTTTCTCCTTGTATATAAGCTTTGGTAAACTGTGTCTTTCAAGGAACTGGTTCATCTAAGTTACCAAATTTGTGGACATACAACCATTCATAATATTCTTTTAATGCCCATGGGCTCAGGGGCCTTGCTGGTGGCACAGAGGGCTGAGTGCTGCACTGTGAAGCATCCACGGCACAGCAGCGTGAGTTTGATCCCTGGTCAGGGAGGGGACCCACATGGCGCAGCAGACCTCTCCTGCCTCACCCACTGCTCCCCTCAGCAGTGTGTTTCAGTCGGTCTGCTTGTTCTGCTCCCTACTCTGTCTCTGGTGAATCCTCTCACCTCCTGTACCCTGGCCTGTACCCCAGCTCTTATATGGGTAAATAAATAAATCTTTAAAAAAAAATCCCACGGGATCAGTGGTAATCAGTAGTGATTGCCCTTCATTCATAGCTGATATTAGTAATTTTTAATTACTAATAGTAGTCTAGTAATCTCTTTTTTTCTCTTGGTTAGCCTGACTAGACATTTATCAGTTTCATTGCTTTCATAGAATCAGCTCTTGGCTTCATTGATTGTATTTATTGATTTTCTATTTTTAACTGATTTGTGCCTAATTCTCATTTTTACTCTTTTGCTTACTTTAGACTTAAGTTTATCTTTATTTTTTCTAGTTTTCTGAGTTGGAAGCTTGAATGATTTTACATCTTTCATCTTTCTAATTTATGTTTCAATGCTATGGATTTCCCTGTAAGCATTGCTTTCACTGCATCCCACAAAATTCATTATGCTCTATCTTCATATTTATTTAGTTAAAAATATTTTCTAATTCCTCCTGATGCTTCTTTTTTAAACCGTATGCTGTGATATTTGACCTGTGCTATTTGATCTGATATTTGGGACTTCCCAATTATCTTTTTGTTGTCCATCTCTAGTTTAATTCTGCTGTGGACTGAGAGCAATGTTTGTGTGATTTCTCTTCTTTTAAATTTGTTACGGTCTGTTTTATGGTTGAGAATGTAGTCTCTCTTGGTGAATGTTCCATGTGAACAGAAAAGAACATGCATTCTGCTCTTGTTGGACACTCACGTTTATATGTGTCAATTAAATTCAGTTGATTGATGGTGCTGTTCATTTAAACTGTATCCTTACCAGTTTTCTGCCTGCTGAATCTGTCAATTACTATTGGAAGAGTGTTGAAATCTCCAGCTCTAATAGTGAGTTTCTCTATTTTTTCTTGCAGCTTTATCTAGTGTATTTTGACACTGTTGTAAACTACGTGCATGTTAAGGATTGTTATGTCTGAGAAAATGGATCTTTAAAATCATCACAAGAAAATAAAATTTCCATAATTACGTAGGGTTAACTAGACTTATTGTGGTAATCGTTTTACAAGGTATACAAATTTCATATCATTATGTTGTACACCTGGAAATAATATAGTGTTGCCCTGTCGGTTAATCCTCAATAAACATATAATAATAATAATAATAAAGGAATACCTTTGGCCATTCAGGGGAGAAAAAAAGGGTTGTTATATCTTCTTGGAGAATTTATCATTATGTAATGTCTACCTTTATCCCTGATAATTTCTGTGTTCTATAATGTACTTTATCTGAAATTGGCTACTTTAATTTTCTTCTGGTTAATGTTAGAATGATATGTCTTTCTTTATTCCTTTATTTTTTATTTATGTCTTTATGTGTAAAGTAGTTTCTTGGAAGTAATATACAGTGGATTTTGTTTGTGTTTTTTTTATCCACTCTAACAGTCTCTGTCTTTCAATTGGTATATTTGAACCATTCACATTTAAAGTAATTATTGATGTAATTAGATTACATCTACTTTTTATTGTAACTACTTTTTATTGATTACACTTGTTCTTTGTTTCTTTTTTTATCTTGTTTTTCTACCTTTTCTAGTTTTCATTGAGTATTTTATGTGATAACAATTTTCTCTCTTCTTTTAATGTCAACTATACATTTTTAAAAATTTAGTACTTGCTCTACAGCTTACAATACACTTTTTCAGCAAATAAGTCCATTTTCAAATAACACTATACCACTTCACAGAAAATATGGGTAGCTTATAACTAAGTCTTCCCAATTTCTCCCCATTTGTAACCCCCTCAATAACATTGGGGTTATTAATTTAATTTATCATTAAGCTATAATCACCCAATATATTGTTGCTGTTATTTTCATCAAGCAGCTACCTACTAGATCAATTCAAAATAACAAAATTAAACAGATTTTCTTTCTCATCATTTATTCTTTCTCTGATGCTCTTCCTTTTTCAATGTAAGCCTGAGTTTCTGATCTTTTTCTTTCTTTCTCTGAAGAACTTCTCTTAACATTGTTTATAGGACAAGTCTATCAACAAGAAATCTTTCAGTTTTTGTTTATCCGGTTGTCTTTATTTCACTATGAAGGCTAATTTTACAGCATACAGAATTCAAGTTTGGTGGAGGTTATTTCTTTCCATTCAAATTTAAATATTTAGCATTTTAAATATTTCACTCCATTCTCTTCTCGCTCACATCGTTTCTGATGAGATGACTATAATTCTTATCCTTAGTAATAGGTTTTTTTCTCTGATCTTTTCCAAGATTTTTCTCTTTGTCTCTAGTGTTCTGCAGTTTGAATATAATATGCCTAATCTCGATTTTTCAGTATTTTTCCTGCTTGCTATTCTCTGAGCTTCCTGGGTCTGTGGTTTGAGTGTCTGTCACTAATTTTAGAAAAGTCTCGGTCATTAGTACTTCAAATATCTCTTCTGCTCCTTTCTCTCTTCCCTTTCTGGAACCCCCACTACCAAGTTACATCTTTCATCAGTGTCTCGCTGTTCCTGGAATTCACTTTTCTTTCATTCTTTTTTCTCTTTGCACTCCAGCCTGTGACATCTCTATCAGCACATCCTCTCATTTTTCCCTTGACCTGTCCAGTCTGTCGATAAGCTCATTGAGGGCATTCTTCATTTTTGTTGGTGATTTTTATTTCTAGCATTTCCTTTGGAGACTGTCTTAGAGTTTCTCTCTCTCTCCTTACATTACCCATCTGTTCTTGAACGTTACCTACTTTTTAAATTAGACCTTAACATATTAGTTGTAATTATTTTGAATTCCCCAACAGATACCTATTCCAGCTGCACCATACCTGGGTTATTGTGAAGCTTACACTGCCTCATCAGATTGTGTCCCCTTTTCTTGCCTTTAGAGAACCTTGTAAATTTTTTTGTTGTTGAAAGCCAGGTATGATATAATATCTGGTATTGGGAACTGGGGTAATCAGGCTGTTACTGTGTAGTTTTATATTAATCTGGTGAGAATTGACTATATATAATGTTTGCTGCAGCTGTCGGTATCACAGGCTTTAGTTTCCTTGGTTTATTTTCTCCCCCTCTTGTCTTTGGGTTTCCCTGAAAACTCCTCTTAAAGCGTCTCTGGCAGCGTTCTGTTCTAATCGACTGCTGTGACTCTGCAGCCCTGTTGATGTGGTGGCAGGTGCCAGAGGCAAAACGTCATAAACCTAGTGACCAAGTCTCAGTTTATTCATGGACTTGAGTGCCTGGGCTGTATCTTTCAGATGTGCTTCTCAGCCTTTTTCCACCCCTTTTTGCGACACAGACAGGTTAGAGAGGTTGAAGTTGTGTAAACGCCGCTCCCTCAAATCAGAGAGGCCTCTGGGGAAGCATTTCCCCTTGAGGGCAGGGCCGGCCTTGGTTATGGGGAACTCCGGGTGCCTCCCCCTGCCCCTTCGTGAAGCATGAGGGGTTTTCCTCCCGTAGTCACCCTGAGAAACCGCGGGGCTTCTGAAGTGCCCGGACCCCGAGCCTGGGCCCAGAGGCATCTTCCCTCACACGCAGCACCCGGCTGTGTTCCCGCTCCTGGAGAGGCCCTGGTAGGTTTGGGGGGCGGGGGGCACCTGCTCCTGCTGCCTTTCTGCTCCCCACCCCATTCTTTCTCCTAGAACGTTCCAGGAGCAATTTAGATACATTCTTCTTGAGGTAGTCAAGCACACATACGCGATGAAACCTGTATCCCACTCCATCCTTCGCCCCATGGGAGAGAGGCCAGGCACACCGTTGGGATGCCCTCCATCTCCTGGGGAGACTCGGGGGACTTCCAGGCCAGACGTCCTTGGCTCACATAAGTCTCATAAGGTCCAGATGGACCAGCAGTTACAGTCTCGAAGGAGAGCGGGTTTTGCCCCCCTGGGGGCTAGCTGGCCACCTCTAGAGAGGTGGTTCTCTCTGGTCGTTACCACTGGGGAAAGAGGGGTGTTACTGTTGGCATCTAGTGAGTAGTGGCCCGGGGTGCTGCCAACCATCCTACACTGCAGAGGGGAGACCCTCCACCCCCACAGCAAAGAATCCATTGGCTCCAGTCTGCAACATGTGGAGGTCGAGAAACCCTGAGGTAGAACACGCCCATGCAGGATCTCTGGGCATGCTTGAGAGGGCCACGTTTTCCCTTCACTTCCCTAAAACACAGCTCCCAGGAACTGCTGCACCCTGGTGGGTGCTGCAGCTCTCAAACACCGGCCAGCGTCTGCAGCCTGGGAGCCCAGGGGGCCTCTGGGGCAGGGCGCACCTGAGCTGCTCCGCGAGACCTTACATGACTGAGGTGCTTTCTTCTTGGGAGCAAGTGGGTGTCTCTGCCCACACGTCCCCGCTGAGCACGTCTGCAGGGAGGAGGAAGCCTTATGTAAGCGCAGCCTCATACAATCTTCTGTCATTTTGGCACCCCAGGGCCTGGGAAACCCCCGCCCTCCCCAGGTCTCCAGGGGAACATATTCTGTTCTGAACAGGCCCCGCTGGGTCTGCTTGCCACCCGCAGAATAAAACCGGAGCTCATCAGCCTTAGCGTTTGGCCTGGCCCGCGTGCTCCCCCACCCCTGCCCACCCCATCCACACACCCCGAGCGGCAGCCAGGCCCGGTGAGCCACGTCCGCAGGCTCTGTCTGTCGGCTGGTGCTTTTCTTGCCTGCGAGGCCCTTCCCGCCCTCGACTGCGCAGTCGCTGCCCGCTTGGGAAACCTTCCTTGGGAAGCTCCCAGGGCACCCCGGCCTCTCTCCGTGCCCTGTCGAGCCTCCAGTGGGGCTGACCTTGCTGGGTGCTCAGGGTTCGCGTTCGTGCGCGTCTCTCTCCACCTCCCCCGTGGGTCCTCCGTGCCAGTCCCTCGTTCAGGGCAGGCCCAGGTGCCCCTGGCGAGTGAGTGGGTGGTGGACTGAACGCCTCCGGGCCCCTCACAGAGCCCCAGCCAGGGCCTCTGAGCGCTCCCTCTTGCTCCGGGGTTTCCAAGACGCAGGCACACGGCCGGCCGCGCCTCTGCCTCCCCTGCCCGAGGTGCTGTGTGGTCTCGAGCAAGTCACTGGCCCTGCACATCAGTGTGCCCGCGGCCGCCGGCAACACTGCTCCACGCTTGAGGAGGTAGCGGGGTCCTAACCAAGTCAGGAATCCCCCGAAGTCTCCGTTTGCGGTGGCCCCAACTGGCCCCCAGACAGCACTGCTCCTGAGCCGAGTACAGTGAGAGAAACATTTTCGTGCACTAATAAAATTACCTTCTCTGAAGAAGGCGATTTGCATGTTAATGTTTTGGGTAATTCTGTGCAGCTCTGATGCCCTCAGGGCTGCAATTTCTCTCTGACAAAGTGACAAAAATAAACTCCCGCATAAAAGAGCATTTCTCTTCTCTCTCATTTGTGCTCCAAAGTGACATTCTTAATGTGAGTCAAGTTGAAACCCACTGCTCTGTCTTATTTTTGACACGGCTCTGCCTCCCCTCACCTCGCCAGGTGACCGCCAGCCCCGGGGTGACCGTCAGCCCCGGGGTGAGCGCCCCGGCTGGCCACTCTCTCCTTGGGGACACAGCTGGAACCTCTGGGGAGTGGGTGCCTCTGCCCCGAGGTGCTGGTCTTCTGTAAATTCTGGAGGGCCCGGCCAGTGAACTGGGGAGCAAACTTGGGGAGCAAGGTTGGGGGCCACCTTTGGTGGGTGAGTTAGGGTGGCCTAGCTCCCCCAAATTGCTTGTCCTCCTGGAAACAAAGAACAAACACAAGGGGGTGAAGGTTCGGAACCTCTGTTAAGGCTGCTGACTTTATCTGTCCAGCTCGGCTCCTCCGGTGACTTTCAGACAATGAAGAAAGAGGCTCAGATCACCTTCCACACGCCAGGCGCCAGGCCGGTCTTACATCTGTGTTCTCTCATTGCGCCCCTGAGGTATCAGACAGGGCAGGCAGAAGCTGAGGCTCCCAGAAGGAGCCAAGGTCACAGCAGTAGGCGAAAGGCAGATTCTGGACTTGGACTCAGGCCCAGGTTCCGGACGCCGAAGGCACGTTCACAAAGCCCATCAGTGACCCGAACAAGGGAAGGGAGTGCACTGACATTCACTGAGCACCCCCTGTGCCTGTGCTCCACCCACAGACTTCAGTCAGTCACCCACACACTTTTCAGGTGCCAGGTTCTGGTGTGACGTGTGTGCAGTGACCCAAAGCCACACAAGGGCCTCGGGTCCCCGGCCAGAGACAGACATGAAGCTCAGACATAAAAAGTGAGTCACATGTTGTGATGAGCTCTGTGACAGTTTTAAGGACGATGACAGGAGACCTAATTGATCTAAGGAGGCAGCTCCAGGAGTTTGGGCAGGGATCCCAAAGTGGGAACGTGGGTGGCACCTGTCTAAGCAAGGTCTAAGAAATGAGAGGCAGGAGGTGGAATGCAGGAAGGGGTGCACTGGCATATGGAGTGGCAGGCAGGGGCCAGACCTTGAAGAGCTTGTTAAGAAAGGGTGATTTGATGCCAAATGCTGGTGAAGAGGTTAAGCAGGAGAAATGTGTCTTCATTTATGTTCCTAAAAGGTCTCTATGGGCGCTGTGTCGCCCTGAAGGGGCAGTGGCGGAGGCGGGGGAGTAATCGCCTCTCAAGCCGGCAGGGTCAGGAGGAGGGTGGAAATGGAGAGCAGGGGCATATGGTCTTGGGGTACTGGGGGCTCAGAGAGCTTTAAAAATGGCTCTCAGACTTCTGTCTTGAACGATGACGCGGGTAGAGATTATTATTTATTGAAAAGCAGGTTTGGGAAGGGAAAATGGGAGATCCGTGTCTAAGAGGCTCTTTGAGACGCAAATGAGAGGAGCCAGTGGCCAAAAAGCAGCTGACTGGAGGTCAGGGTTTGGCCAGCAGTGACTTCATAGAAGATACTGAGTGAGGGGAGGCAGAGTCTCAGCAGAGGGGAGGCGGGGTCTCAGCAGAGAGGAAGCGGGGTCTCAGCAGAGGGGAGGCAGGGTCTCAGCAGACAGGCAGCTGGACCCAGCACAGCAGTGGACAGGACAACCTGCGCCAGGAACCCCAGAAAGGCAAAGAAAAGCAAGAGAGTGGGAAGTTATAGGCACGGGAAGAGAGTGTTTCTGCGGAGAGGGAGTTAGGAAACAAGGTGAAGAAGCCTTTTCTTTGGCACAGCGGTTTAGTGGCGAGAAGGGGATGGAGGTCCGCCCTGTGAGCCAGAGCCGAGGCCAGTGCCAGCCTCGCCTGGGGAGTCTGACCGAGCAGGGAGCAGAGACAGAATGCTGCAGTGGGAGGGCAGCAATGGCAAGGCAGCCTTTCGGAATGTGCGAGACCCAGAGTGGCTCTGATAGCTGGGGAAAGAGCTTCGGGCTGGGGCATCTGCCTGACCCTCACCACCTGCCCGTCCGCCCAGGCCTTCTGACCTTTTCTCCCTCTCCTGGGCGTCTTCCTTTGCCTTCTGCCCCTCCCCACTCCAGACTGCACCTCTTTTTCCCCTCCCCGCTTCCTCCCCTCTATTGGACATTCGCACCTCTTTATGCACCTCAGGGCTGGTCAGGGAGTGTTTGTGGACTGACCTGCCCAGCTGCAGCCTTGCAGCACCTCTCAGAGCAGGCCCATGAGAAGAGGCGTTAGAGCTGCTCCCTGCAAAAGTGAGGTCAGAGATCAGAGGCAGCGGGCAGAGGGCACACAACAAGACAGGGCCTGGGGGTGTGGGGGTGGTGGTGAGCACCCCGTCATTGAGAGGGCCAGATGGAGCCAGAGGATCATTGCCTGCAGCATCGGGGAGGGTAATCATGGCCCAGAGTCGCACAGGGAAGCCACAGGCAGCAGAGACATGGTGCAGGAAACCTCGTTCACTGCACTACCCCTGGGCGCTCCTGCCTCTCTGAGCAAAGTGATGCTGGGCGGCCGTGTGCCCAGGGCCAGACTCCCCACCACTTCCCCGGGGGCTCCAGTGAGTGTGCCTACCCCTGCTCCCGGAGGCCTGTCCCATCCAACCAGCAGACGGAACGCAAGGCCAAAGCTGAGCTCACTAGACACAACGACCAAAGGGTGAGGGAGGTGGGGATCGAAAATGCACCAGCCACCCCACTTTTGTCTGGGGGCTGGCGTGGCAGGCGCCCACAGAACCTCCGAGTGTCTTGCACACGCGCACACGTGCTGTGTGCCAGCTGCGCAGACGTCTGCCTTGCCCCGGGTGCTGTCGCTACCCTGTAAGGGCTGGTGGCGTTTTCTCTGAAGTCCTCTCCCAGTCAGAGGCTTCGACCACGTGAGCGTGGAGACTTAGAAGTTTCCATGGGAGCCATTAAGCCAACAGAAATGTCTGGAACAGCAGGAAGGAGGCAGAGGACGCATTGACCTGTCCGGTAACCCATCTTTCCAGAGCGGGCCTCGGGAGCTAGCGCCGAGTCACGGTGGCATGGGGGGTGACGCGGGACACGGCTGGGGCAGGACCTCGGGTCGCTCTGACCCGGCCGGCAGCCTGGCCTGTGACTGGCGAGACCATGAAGTGGCCGCTTTCGTCTGTGATTATGTTTGCTGTTTGCCACACGTAATGATTTTTCTGCAAAGTCTATTTATGGTTCATTCCTGACACTCATTAATTTTTCCATCTAGCCAAGGACAGAGGTGATGGCGACTTGCTTGCTGCTGTAATGCTCAGCCACGACGACTGTGGCCTCTTCCTGAGCTCTGGGGGTGCCGCAGGAGCCTGGCTCTCCCTTAAAGGCTGGGCCTTTAAGGGAGAGGTTTCCATCTGGTCTGGGGGAGAGAGGCATGTAGAGCGGTGGGGGGCAGCCAGTGCCCCTGACACTGCAACCTTGGGCCAGTGGCCGGGCCCCCCTCAGCCCAGCCTGTGGGCCCCGCGGCGTGGGCATTGTCAGCACCAGCCTCTCGAGTCGCCGTGAGATTAGACGAGCGTTTGCAGGGAAATGTGCTGTGAGTCCTCGGGGTGCTCAGAGGCCACGAACACTGAGCATCTGGGCCTCCTGACACCCCTGTGCGACCTTCTCTCCTGTGATCCCAGTCCATCTGCTCACTTATTCTGCCAACCGTTGTTGAGACCCTCCCCCGAGTGGCTGGAAAAGAGGGTGCAGACGCCCAGGCCTGAAGCCAGTCTAGGGTGGGAACAGGCAATCGATCTGTTCTCTGCTCCGAAAGAAGAAAATGAACCCCGATTACGACTCCAGGCAGAGAATCAGAGTGGGGTGATCATGGAGATGTGGGCCCTGCTCTCTTTTAAAGCATCATCTTGGGCTTTTTCTGGGGGTTCCTTGTGAAGGCCACTCTGCAGGTGAGGAACCCAGAACCTGTGAGATGAGTGGCCCAGCAGAGACTGGCCGCTCGTGAGGGGCACGGCCTCACCCTGGCTGGCCGCACCCCCAGGGCCCAGCACTCCCCAACGGTCGGGTGCCCATGAGGAAATGCCCAGGCGTGAGCTCTGAGAGTGGGTCCTTCGAGACCTGGAGCTGCATGGGGGACCATGCAGCTGCGGACGGGGTGCCAGGCGGTGGCGCCTGAGGATGGAGATGGCGTGGCTCCTTGTGATTCACCGCCCGGAGCTGGTGCAGCCTCACTAATGGCCCGTGTGGGGGCATCTGCCGGCACACAGGAGGCGCACAGCTAGTTGCAGTCAAGATCCCTCAGCTCGTGCACGTACACGTTTACCATCCCACGATGAGACGGAAGCATCTCTTCTAGGTGAGCAATCAGAAAGACCCTGCCAGGCTGGCGAGAGAGACGTCGCCGTCCTGGCCCAGCCTTCCAGCCCTCGGAATGACCAGCCAGCAAGCGCAGAGGTGTGTGAGAGGCAGGTGCATGTGTCTGGGCGCCTCGCGTTCCGTCTGGGGCAGTAACCCTGGCTGTCGACCCTGACCTGGATTTAATCCATTTAATTATATCATAGATGCAGACGTGCTCTGCCAACTGTAAAATCACAAATGTCAGCTGTTAAAGGAAAACGTGGCCCGGGAGAAGGCCTGCGGGTTTGAGGGCCGGCGAGGCCGGGGCAGGCCTTGGGCTTCTCCCTGTGGTCCCGGCCTGCGAGGGGGGAAGCTCCAAGGACGGGCGAGAAGCAGGCTTCTCCGCCAGCTGGCAAGAACTCTGACTCACGGGCGCTACGCCCAGAATAGGTGATGGGATGTGTCCAGAATAGGTGTCCAGAATAGGTGTCCAGAATAGGTGTCCAGAATAGGTGTCCAGAATAGGTGATGGGAGGGGGTGTCAGCCCAAAGTGGGAGCGGGAAGGGGTGTCACCACCTGAAAGTGTCAGAAGTGTGAATTCTGAGGGCAGGGCCCAAAGTCTGTTCTGCTAGGCCTGCAGGGGATCCTCGACTTCCAGGCCTGTGCTGAGCCGATCTCGCTGCAGTCCGCAGTCATCCAAGAGCTGTCTCAGCTGGCCTGCCCTTCGCCCTCGGCTCCCCTCAGCGTGCTCAGCTGTGAAACGGGAGGGCCGTGCCCACATCACACAAGCTACAACCCGCACCCACGACCTGCCGCGCAGGGCTCTGTGCTGATGCCCTGGGCCAGGGACAAGCTGGGCCAGGGACAAGCTGGGACACTGCCCTCGACTGTGTCCAGGAACACAGTGTCCCCCTGGGACACAGCCCCGTGACCGTGGATTTAGCCCGATCTATGGCGGGAAACAAGAGGAAGACCCAGGAAGGGCCAGGACCTCCTCGGGCAGGCAAACGTCACGGAAACAGGGACCTTGGAAGCCGGCCGGGTGGTTTTTAAATTGTGTATATAACAGCTATTATACTTTTATTTGGAAAATACAGAAAAGGCAGAAAGAAGAAGAAAACCCTGTGAGCTTTGCACCGCTCTCCCCTCCCCACCCCCGCGACTGTAAATAAATTGGCAACAACGGACACCGATGTGTTTTGCCTCAGAAAGAATGTTCTGAAACACTTAAGTGGCTCTTAAAACTTGAGCCAAATCGCTCCTCTGAAGCCTGTGGCCACCCCGGCCACCACCTCGCATGATCGTGGCTTCACGGTTTGTTGGTTTATCAGCTCATGGCTATCCCACAGTGCTGGTTTCGTGGTGGGGAAGCACCCCTGGGGACTGGGTGTTTGTCCTCCCACTTGCTGGTGTCTGTCTGTTGAACTGTCACTCAGGAGCTTCGTCCATTTGGAGCCTCGAGGAGGCTTAAAATGCTTCATGTCCTTATTTTCCTCTCCTTGTGCTGTCAGATGTGAAATTAGTTACCAAACCAACCTTAAATTTAAAAAAAGTCAGATTCTGAGGGTTCTGCAGGAAAGGATCAAACAATCCAAAGTAAAAACAGTGATTCTGAAGTGTTTACCACACTTTTCTCAGTAACAGTGGAAAATGCAACTAGGCTCAGTGTTCAGCCATGGGGAGCAGGGGAAATACTGTGCAAGGCCAGACTTGGCAGAATATTATGCAACCATTAAAATAATGTTTCGGAGGCTGCCTGGCAACTTACAAACATGTTGATGATATAATTTTAAGCAAAATAAATGCAAAGCGCTGTGCCTATTCTTGTTATAGCTAAGTGAAGACATCTCCATGGGAAGAGAGTGACTGAAGGTCGGGCTGCACGGGCTCGGGGGCGGAGGTGAACCGGGCTGTGCTTTCTCAGACGCCTGCTACACTTTATAACAAATAATAAGGAAGGAGACGGGCGGGGACAGAACGTACCGGCTGTGCAGGATCTGAGAAAGGCTGGGGTCACTAGCCGGGTGGGGCTTCTCCTTTACCTGAGCCCCCCTCACAGCTCAGGCAGGGACCCCAGCCCAGAAGTAAAGAGGGAGCCCCAGGAAGGGCCAGGAGCTCCACCCTGGTGGGCATCACAGAACCAGGGGCCTTGAGAGCCGGCTGGGTCTTTTTACATATAGATATGTATATATAAAACAACTATTATATCTTTGTTTGGAAAATATAGAAAAAGCAGAAAGGACAAACCTTAAGAGCCCTGCTCCCGACATAATGTAGGTTAACTAGCATGTACTCGATCCCTCCAATTCTCCTCCTCCTCCCCTAAAACCAACCACAGTGGCTCCCTGCGCGTGTCCCTGGTCTCCTGGCCCTCTCTAGACTCTAGTCCAGCGGGCCTCCCCACCTGTCCTGCCCCAGGCACCGGGAGCGCCCCTGGGCCCTCCTGCCCTGCCCCTGGCCCAGCCTCCACCCTGGCTGATCATCCCTCGAAGAGCTGCCCATTCTTCAAGACCCAACTCAAATGCCCCTCCCCCACCACCCCCTTCTATCCCCTCGACCCTCCAGGCCCCCAGAAGTTGGCGTCACTGCTCCTCACAGGTCCTGTGCATTCCCACCGAAGCCTGTCTGTCCTCCTCAGCCGCGTGCTTACACCACCCGCTGCCCCTCCTCGCCTGCCCCGAGAGCTCTGGGTGGGGACGCTAAGTGGGCTCCCGGGAACAAGGGACAGAAACAGCAGTGCTGGGGCACACGTGCTCGTGCGCGCACTATACACTCATGTATGTGGACACACGTGACTCACACGTGTGCACATGTGCACCCCTGGGTGGGGCCTGACCTACATCGGTGATTCGGGAACCACCCTCTGAGGTGCAGCTTTGATCCCGACCACCACGGTGAAGAAATGCGGATGCAGGGGTTGGGCTGCAGACACCGCCTTCAGCTCCCCTTTGCCCCACCCCACATCATTGAGTCAACGTCTTTAGCGCACGCTCCTGACGCCCCTTAGTTGAAGGCAGAATGTGATTAGAGCTCTAATGCATAGAAGTTCGGGAATGTCTTCTCTTGGGTTAGACCGAGACCCCCCTCCCCTGCGCCTCTGTCCACACCAGGGCTCTGTCAACATTAACGGGCTCTACCCAGGGTTACTGTGCCCTGGTCACCTCCCCATCAGAGCCAGACTGACCAGGGGCTGGCGAGCACCTGGACCCGAGGCCGCTGAGCGAAGGCTTTGATGGTCTCGGAAGGACACTGAAAGCAACTTCTTCGCTCAGCCCAAGTTCCCCACACAGAAAGAGCTCCGAGGTCCCAAGCTCCACGCAGTGCTATCGCCCGGTGTACAAACGCCAGCCAGACAGAAGCAGGTGTGAGGTCCCCCAGGCCAGGCGAGGCTGCTGGGACGGTGTGGTCAGCGGAGTCGGCCAGCTTGTCTGGGGCGCTGGGTGGCGCTGGTCTGGCTTCAGTGTCTCCTTCCCCGGGGGCCAGGAAGTTCCACGAATTTGGTCACAGGGTTTTTTTTTTACCTGGACTTTGGGAAGACTCAGAACCTTTCATGTAACACCATTCAGTGAAAAGACTTGGGCGTCAGGTTTGAATGTCTGGGCCACTGCTCTCTGGCTGTGTGACCTTAGAGCAGTTACTCGACCTCTCTGGGTGCTTGTCTCCTTGCCTGCACCCAGGGATATAAAGGTGTTGTGAATGAGAAGTGCAGGCAGCAGCTCCTTCGCTTGGCCCCTCACTTGTGCACCCTGCGCCCTAAGTGCCTAGCTCGGCTCCTGCACAGCAGTGAGCTAGGCTCGCACTGCAGCAGGGAAGACAGTGTCAGAAGTGTCACACACACACACACAGAACGAGGCGCTACAAAGAAGTGTGAGGGGCTCGGCGGGAGCTGGATCTACTCTGGGGTTGGGAGTTTTTACTAAGCCGGTGCTCCTACACGAGTCAGCACTTAAGCTGCAAAGCCTGGAAGAACATCCCAGGTGGGGTGGCTCCTATCACCTTCCAGAAGGTTCTGGGCGCTAGACGTACTTCTCCTTGCTTTAAGTTGAGAGATAACTGACTTAAAGCATGTTGGTTTCTGGAGTACAGTGGAACGATTCCACATCGGCCTGTATTGCCAGAGGGCCACCACACCACCTCACAGAGTTACACAACTTCTTCATTGTGGTGGTGACGGCTTTTAAGACACACTATTTGACTTTTTGGAGGTAGAATTTACACACAGCTCAGCTGCAGTCTGAAGGCGCATTCTGACGGGCCTTGAGAAGTGCACGCGCCCCGTGGCCCACTCCTCGAACGACAGACAGTCAGCGCCCGACTCGCGGACCTTGTAAACGTCTCCCCTTCTTGTGAAGTCAGGGCTGGCTGCTCATGGGAACTCAACCGCCAGGCAGAGGAAAAAGGCCTGGGCTGGGTTCAAGACCCCTCCCCCACTTCCCACCCATGACTTTGCCCAGGTGTCTCCACTCCCTGGGACTTGTTTCAGCATCTGTAAAGTGGGGTAAATTAGGGCCTCCCTGGTGGTGCATCGGGTTAAGCAACGCACTGTGAAGCATCTGCAGCCACTGCAGCACGAGTTTGATGCCGGGCCAGGGAGTGACCCACATGGCGCAGCAGACCTCTCCTGCCTCCCCACTGCTCCCCTCAGCAGTGCATTTCAGTGGATCTGCCTGTTCTGCTCCCCACTCTGTCTCTGGTGAATCCTCTCACCCCCCCCCACCTCTGGCCTGTACCCCAATTCTTGTGTGCATCAATTAATTAAAAAAATTTTTAAAAATAAGGTGGGGTAAATAAAACCTGTGACCCTGCAAATGCCCAGAACAGAGGGTGCCAGAGGAGGTGCTGGGGGTGACCCTGTTTAGTTCCAGAAGGGACAGAGTGGGCGGGGCACGGGACCGGAGCCCGGCCTTCTGGGGCAGTGCGGGCGCCTCCCCACCCACCGCTCACGCTGCTCTCTCTGTCCGCAGGGATGTGCCTGCAGGCCTTCGTGGAGGCCTTCTTTTACCTGGCGCAGAAGAAGTTCAAGATGCTGCCCCTCCACGAGCAGGTGGCCTCGCTGATCGACCTGTGCGAGTACCACCTGTCCCTGCTGGACGAAAAGCGGCTGGTGTGTGCCCGGAGCGGCACGTTGGGCGGCCGCCTGCCCCCCAGCAGCACGCCCCAGGACACCCAGGGAAACGCCCCGCCCTGCGCCAACGGCACCCCCAAGCTCTCCCACTCCAGACACACTGTGTCCTGAGGGCCACTCTGCCCTCTGGGGAGAAGAGAGAGCCCAGGGAGGCCCCTGCCTGGGGAGAGGGGGCAGGCTGCTGGACACGCCGCAGCCACGTCTCAGGGGTCCTGCTTGGAGGGAGGCTGGCTGACCCCGCCCCTGCCCGCCCGGCGCCCCCAGTCTGCGAGTCATGGGCGGACGTGCGGCACAGACGCGGCAGATGGCTCGCTCTATTCTGGGCTCACCGAGAGCCAGCGCCGGGTGAACGGTTGCATCTGGGCACGTGGCCCCACCACCCGAGAGGGAGGCCTGCGGACGGGCCCGGAGGACGCTGCTCGAAGCCGAGTGCATCATGTTGATTTCCGACCGCCCCCTGCGAAAATGAAGTGGAGAAACCAGGCTGCACCCCCACGCTCCCATCCCGATCATGTGCTACACGGTGTAGTTAACAGATTAGCCTCATTTATTTCACTAGCTTGCCATTGCCGCAGCGTTTGCTTTGTTATTAATTAAGAAGTAGCTAACTAAGAGGGGACGGCCTGGGGTTCCCCGCATCCTGGAGTTGGCGGGTGCCCAGAGGTCCTCTCTTGGATTGTGGTGACCGGGACCCCGAAGTGGGAGTGCCACGGTCCTGTGACCCCTGATCGGAGACCTCCACAGGTAGGGGCTCCCCGCAAACACTGCCGCGGGCCCCTGAGTCCCCAGCCTGTGCTCGGTGGGACTTTGGAGGGGCCAGGACAGGGAGGGCTGGGGCCTGAGCTAGGCGTGCACGTGCCGGAGGCAACGGGCCTTTCCTGGCCTCCCTCTGTGTCCCGAGGCGGCCCCTCTCTCAGGGGAAGCCTCAGAGACAACCAGAGCTGGCCTTTGGAAATGGCCACGGGCACCGGAGGGCGGGGGGGAGGTCCAGGGCTCCAGCGACGGGCAGGTGGACACTGTCCTTGCAGAGCCAAGTCTCCAGGGTGCTGCTGGACTTGAGGACGCAAGCGGCCCTTTGCCAGAGGCTCCCCTTGGAGGGTCCTGGGAGAAGAGCTGGTCTCAGGCTCGAGCGAGGAGCTCGAGAGGGCTTTGGAGCAGAGCGCAGCCTGGCGCGAGGTGAGCCCGGGACGCACTCCCAGATGGAGCACGAGGGGAGGGCGGTGCGGGCAGGAGCGTGTCCTAGATACATGTCCTCCCGCTCCTCCTGCCGCTCTCGTCTCCCCTCTGACGCGCCTCTCCCGCCTCCTGGTCCGAGGCCTCTTTGCTCAAACCCGTGAGCAGACGAACCGGGGCCCCACACACAGCAGGGTGCAGACACACGCAGGCTCGTCTGCAACGAGGGACTTGGAGTCCCCTCCCGGGAGTATTCTTAGGCCCAAAGCGAAGGTCGTTCCTTCTGGCTCTCCCCTCTGTTGTGGAGGTGTTAGCACAGGGCCCTCTGGCCCCCGGCCCTGCCTCTGGCCCCAAGCTCACACTCTCGGGGGGAAGCCGGTCCGGCTCCGCTGCCAGGCCCCTGCCCACTGCCTCTTCCTCCTGCTCCTTCCCCAGCCCCGGGGGCCCCAGCAGTACCCCAGCCCTTACTGCAGGAGAACTTGTAACACCATTATCTTCCCCTGCCATGGGCAAGAAAAGTTGAAGATGGGGGTGGGGGGAGCCTGATGTGGGCCCAGCACCTCCCACGGGGCACAGGGGCCGGGGGACCCTCTGATTCGGGCTGCGTGAGCCTGCAGCGCCTGGGGCAGCTGCCCGCCCGGCGGGTTTCCACCTTCGGATGAGGAGGCGGAGGCCCGAGCGGCCACAGGGCAGGGCAGGCCCTGGGCCAGCAGGCCTGTTGGCCGCTCCCTCTGCGTGAGTTCGCTCTGTCGGGCTGAGAGCCCTCCCGCTCCAGGCCTCTGCTCGCGGCCACGCGACCCAGGCCAGAGGTGCGGCAATCCGCCGTCCCAACAGGCGGCTGTGAGCAGCAGGGTTTGCGGACCCTGCTCCTGCTCTTCCAGCTCACGCCGGCTTGCCAGAGCCAGAGGGCTCCACAGTGGAAGAGCCAAGCAAAAGTGCGTGTCACGCCTGGGCAGCCACCGGAGCAGCATCTTAAACAAAGCTCCGGCTGACCCCGCTCTGACGCTGATTCCCAGAGCGTTCCCCTGCCTGTGGGCGAGTGCCCAGGCCTGCGTCAGCCAAGCCCTCCGAGCGGGCTGGGGAGCGCGCAGTGATTTCAGCCGCACTGTTCCCGGAGATGTGGAAGTGGAGGCTCGGAGGGAGCATCCTCTCCTGGCCCTCAAGCGTCATCGGGCCTCGGGGCTCGGGAAGGGCCGTCTGTGTCCCAGGGGAAGGAGGCCGCATCTCACAGTTGCACAAGAGGCCAGGAAGGGGCAGGCGGGGTCCTGCTTCTCAGTGCCATCCGCAGGGGGATCTCCAGGCTGGACCCCTGGGGTGCTTGGAGACCCTCCTCCTCCCTGAGCCTGGGGGTGTCACCCCATATTATGGCTGCCAGCTCCTGTGCAGGGTGTGACGGAAGTGAGAACAGAAGCAGATGGTCTCGGGAAGAGGGGAAGTGGCCGGGACTGGGTGCGGGGGAGTCCAGCAGGGCCAGCGTGTGTGCCGCCTGCAGGGCGAGCCTATTCCCGGGCAGGGGTCCCGGCCTGCTCGTGGCCCCCTCCTCTTGCCCTTCCTCCCCTCCTTGACACCCCCACCTACACCGCCCAGCATGCGGCCCCCTCACTGTTTCCCAGCCGAGCGAGTCCCTGGAGGGCCGGCACCAGGGCCCTCACTCGCGGGTGAGAAACCGGCCCTCAGCCCACCCCAGCTTGGGGTGCGTGCATCATGGGGGGCTGCCAGCCTGGACCCTCTGGGGCACCAACAGCTCCCTTCCCTCCCACGCTGGCCTGGCTCTGCCCTCCTCCAGCTCAGACCTCACCCCGCCTGCCCTCAGGCTCCCGTGTGCTGGCAGCGCCCTCAACCTGGGCTCCATCCCTGTCAGCCCAGCTCCCCGTTGTCCGAGCTGGGGGACAGCCTCCCCCTCTCCAGGCAAACTCACCTGACTTCGCAGGTCCGCCCAAACGCCCCCATTGCACCCCCAAACGAATGAGCCCACACCCTGGGAACCTCGAGTTCTTTTACCCTTTACCCTCGCCCACGCAGCGCGCCACTGCTCCCGCCACGCAGTTCTGTCGGTCAGGCGGGTGTGGGTCCATCCGCCCGGGCACCGAGCAGAGCCCAGCGGCTTCCACGAGACGCCAGGAACGTTCAGCGGCCCCGGCGCAGCCCCGCTCGCAGCTCCGCTCCTCTCCCCTCGGCCCGCGATGCCCTTCGTCATGGATTTCCGAGCCTGAACACCGCCACACCCCAGGTGGCCGCGCCCCACAGCTCTGCCCACGCGGACCAGGACTCCCCGCCCCCTTGTCTCGGGGTCCAGGCGGAGCCCCGGTCCTCTACCTGGGGGCCCCTCGTTTGGAGTCCAAGGTCTGTGGGTGCCTCGTCCTCCAGCCGTCTCTTCGAGCCTCAGGCAGCCCAGGAGGGTGTGGGGTGGGGGTTCAGAGGAGGGGATGCGGACGGGAAGATAGAGGGGGGTGGGGCGGGGTTGGGGCGGGTTCTGGGTTTCCAGCGAAGTCCTTTGCCATCGAGGCCCGACTGCCTTTCCCTCCTGACAGCCCTGCGAAAGTTAAGGCTTCTCCCCCCACTGTCTTCACAGATGTGGGGAGGCTGATGTGCAGTGACCGGGGTGTTTGAACCCCGGCTCTGACCCCCCCCACTCCTTTCTGGCACCATAACCACTCTCCCGGGGCCTCGATGCTCCAACCACCCAGTGGGAGACGGCTTGACCCCATTTCACATAGAAACACATCTCAGCAACTCGGTGTGGGGTGGGGCGTGACTGTCAGTACTGGGGTGCTGGCGGCTGATCGGGGCTGTCCCTCCCGCTGTCTCTCACCGAGCTCCCCAGGAGGGACACGGGGTTATAGGTCCTTCCTTCCTCGACCTCGGGCAGCAGCTGGGGAGAGGCAGAAAGCGTGACAGACACGAGAGTTGTATGCACCAAGTGCTGCTGCAGTGCCGGATTATTTCCAGAAGGGCTTCTGGAATGCTCTAATCCCCCAAGACCAAGGAAGCTGGGACTGTCAGCATCTCTCTCTACCCCTCCCTGTTTCCCTCACACGTTGAAATTTCACAGGGTGCAAAGTGGCTCCTGTGGTTCCTCTGTCACTTGGAACTGGCCCTGAGATTAGCAGAGAATGACACCGAACAGCTTAATTTGATGTTCATTTCTTGATGCAGGCCTCTAACTCCTTGACCCTCTCCTTGAGAATTGGGCTTGAAATGCTGGACTTTCGAGTATGTTCCCCAAAGCTCAGAAATGAGGAAATCCCCCACCAGGGTTGGGGAGACTGCTCTGCTCTGCTCTTGGCTGATGCCCCCAGCAGGTGAACACACCGTGTGTCTTCACCTAAACCCACCTCGCCTGGATGGATGTTTCTACCAACCCACCAGGTAATCTGATGGACTCTAGAGAAATCGTCCCACGTGGCATATGAATTTCCCCCTCACAAGATAAGTCCATCTTTTTTCTGTTCCCTGGACAAAGAGGCTTTGCAGAACAGTCCGCATGTTCAATCACCTGCATCTCCTGCCGCCAAAAGTCTTGTTTTTGTGTAACTAGAAAACCCACACAGCACACAGCTTGCAGCTACACCCGTGTGCTCTCAAGTGTGTGCGTGCGTGCGTGTGCACACGCAGCACCACTGAGCTTTCATATAAAATGGTGAAATTATGTGTTTTTCTCATTTCTGATCATTTGCTTCTCTGGATGTGGATGACCAGGGGCTCTTTGCGGCCGTGGCTGACATAATGTGCTCACCCGGAATTTGGTGGGGAACATTTCCTCCGGTCCCAAGGGGCTTGCTGAAAGCCCAGCAGCACTGGAGTCTTGGGCTTTGTGGCTCAGGGGGAGGGAAAACGGGGGGCTCCCAGGGACCCTGGGCTGCAGCAGCAAGGCAAGGGGCTGGGCCTGGCAAGAAATCTGGGCGTTTTCTGCTCAGAACCTCTTCTGTCAGAGCAAGAATCCCAGAGAAGGCTTGAGGGAGCAGAGATCAGTCCAGAACTTCACCTCCATGCCCCATTCCTGGTCTGCACGGCGGGAACCATTTTGTAAAGAAAGACGTGGCACCCGGAAGTGTCTTAATAAACGTCTACCGGAGAGGGCCGGACCGGTCTCAAGATGCCGACACCAGACAGCAGGCCCCCAGGGGACACCGCGCCCACACGGGCGTCCTGGCCGGGGCGTCCCTGGGGTCTGGGACAGGCCCCACGTGCGCGGCCCCCTCCCTCCGCTGCCGGCTGCAACTCCTGCCTCTTAAAAGCCTTTCAACATTCTTTATTAAATTTTCATGGCACATAAAGTCAAGGTTCTGTTACTTGGCCTCAGTTGTCTTGGTAACTTCGTAAAACGCAATAATAAAACGAAGCTGAGTGTCGCTACACACAGGCCCCTTGTATAACTGGCTGCCAAGGGTTTCTGTGCCGTTGTTTCTGGCAAAAGTCCACCAGCATGGACGAGCTTTGCTCATTTGGGGTCGATCAGTGAGAAGAGGGCTCCTTTTTCTTTCTTTTCCTCCCCTTATGGTTAATATTCACCTGGGAAACTACTCCCTCGGGGAGAGATCTCAGGCGAGAGGATGGGGGTTTGGCAAATCCCCTACCCTGGAGCTGCTGGGACAACTTCCTGCAGGGACAGAGGGCTATGTCCACCTGTTGGATGGACGCAGGGGCTGGGGGGGGGCTTCTTCAGCTTCAGGGGTCACTGTGGGCAGGATAGGTGGGCGTCCCAAATTCTACCCTCAGAAGGGAGGCTGCAGGCTTTGCTAGAGAACTAAGCTGAGTCCTGCACCAAAGAGGCCATTTCTGGCGCTGCTGGCTCCCCGGGGGCGCCCTACCTGGGAATGCCTCCCCAAGCCACCCCACACCCGCCCCAGTTCTGGTGCCGCTTGGCTGTTTGAGAGCAGCTGTGTCCACTCTTAACAGTGCCCCGACTCTGGACAGCTGGTGGTGGCGAAAGCAGGTGGCCTTGAGTCGGAGGGGGACCCCTGCCTCGGCCCCTAGAAGTCACCACCCCGAGTGCAGAGATGTGCTGTTCCATGGGGTGGACTGTTCCCCCAGGGCCTCTCTTGGAATAGTCCCACCCCGCACCTTCCTCTGCCCCTGCTCTGTCCCAGCCCCTGGGCCTCAGACGCTGGAGACTACGGGTCACAGCATTGTGGGGGTGAGCTGCCATCGAGCCCCTGTCCTTCTTGCTTTCTTAGTTGGGGGAAAGGGCACCCCCTGGCCTTGGAGGTCGGAACAGCCTCTGCCCTCCACAACCTACCAGGGTCTGCTGGGCTGCAGGGCCTACCTGGCCTGGCACCTTGGGGTGCTCCTGAGGGCTCACACCCACCACTGTCTCAATGCCAGCTGCTCCCGTTTTGTCTCTGGTCAGCGATAAACTTCATTAAAAAAGTGTGCGCAGCACCTACGCTCCAGAGCGTCGAGTTTGCAAATGAGCAGGAGGCCCAGAGAAGGGAGCAGCCTTGCCTCGAATCCCAGCAAGAGGGAGGGCACGCAGGTGCCCTGAGTGAGGGGACCCTTTCCACCCGCTCCATCAGGGGATGGAGGAGAAACTCGCTCCAGCCCTGGATCTGCTTGCTGAGGAGTTTCAACTAATTCCACCTGACCCAGAGCAGCTCAGCTGCTGTTTTATCTGGTGACGTGTCAGGAAAATGCTTCAAAGACCATCATCGTTGCGTCTGGTTTTCCCCTGGGACAAAGCAGGGGACCAGGGAGAAGTGGCTTGCTGGGCATCTCCCCCCCACCCGAGCTCCGCCGTGGCTCCGGCCATGGCCATGGGCAGGCAGCAGGACACCGGGCTGGTCCACGCCAGAGCCCCAGTGAGGAGCGGGGCCCCACGGGCAGGCCAGCTGCTTCTCACCCCAACACAGGCCCTCACCACAGGGCCCTTCACTCACTGCTGAAGTAGATGTGCTTGGGGTACCCCTGAGTGGGCTGCTGTGGCCTGTGGGTGGGGGGTCTGCATCAGCTGTGCTGGGTGAAGAGCCCAGACTCCGGAGAGCCTGCGGGCGAGACCTAAAGAGCCGGCTGCCAGCGGCCACTTCCTGACGCCTGGTGCTCTAGCCCTGGAGTTCTGTCAATGCTGCCTCTGCTCGCGTTACAAGCACGTTAACCAGGGAGATTAGGAGATGCTGAGATAAAAACTAAGCCCCTGGATCACATCAGGGAGGCTCATTTCTCATCCGTGCACAGCTGACATGGCCAGCGGGCCTCCAGCGTGAGTCTCCTCAGCACTCAGCCCGACTACTCCAGCCTGCGCCCCTCCCACTCTTGAGGCCCAGCCGCCTGGGGAGAAGAGCAGATGGGAGGACGGCAGGCCACTGGCCTGGGGCCAGGCTTCACCTCCACCCACTTGCCCTTGACCAGAGCCAGGCCACACACAGGATGCTGGGCAGCGTCTTCTAGACACACAGCCAGGAAGAAAATACAAGATGTGTGTGTGTGTGGGTGGGGGGAGTGTTAAGCACCACACTGAAGCATCCACAGCCACTGCAGCACGAGTTCAATCCCTGCTCCTGGCCAGGGAGGGGACCCACATGGCGCAGCAGACCTCTCCTGCCTCCCCGCTGCTCCCTCAGCAGTGTGTTTCAGTCAGTCTGCCTGCTCTGCTCCCCACTCTGTCTCTGGTGAATTCTCTCACCACCACCCCCCCCACACACACACCTCTAGCCTGTACCCCAGCTCTTGTGTGCATAAATAAATATATCTTTAGGGGAAAAAAGGGGGAAGACTCGGCCAGCACACAGCGTCATTTTGCTGCCGTTCCTACTGGTTTTAACATAGATGTTTCTCTTCCATATTGAAATAACACCGCTGCTCCAAGAACAGCGCCGTGTCACCTCCCAGCTGCGACACCACTGCCTGCACCGCCCTCTCCATCGAGCAGCTCAGCAGGACTGGGCGAGTTGGCCCTGAGGCCCCTGAGCCACAGGCGATGCTGGGGCAGCTCACACCTTCCCTCCAGGAAATCCACTTGGTGACTGCAGCAGGGCATCACCTTGAAGTGGGTTAAGGGGACAGCCCTTAACTGCCCCAGGCTGGGCCTCAGGCAGGGCTGCTGGAGCTGGCTGCTGCACCACTTTATCTGGGCCGGATGGCCTCCGGGGCTTGGGCAGAGCTCTCTGCCCGCCCAGAGGGACAAGCACTGTCTGGGATCTTCAGCTGCTCCGGGATCTAGGCCCCACTGCCGCACCCTTCGAGGGGAAACTCGTCTGTGCCCACTCTGCATGTTTCCTGGGAGGTGGGAGGCTGCCGGCTGGGTGTAGGCTGAGTGTCAAGCGGCGTCACAAGGCAGGGCGAGGGCGGAGCCACCCCCATGGCTCCTGGTCCCTGAGCCTCCTGTGTGACCAGACCACGCCGCACGTCCTGTGGAGCAGCTCCCTCTCCCGACGATCACGTTCCGGAAATAGGCGCTCTTACTGCGGCCCTCTTCACAGCCGGGGACATGGAGGCTCAAGCCCGGGATGAAGTGACTGGCCCGCTGGTCTGGGGTCTCGGGCTCTCCAGGCCTTCCCTTAGAGGCTGCCTGCGTCCTGCGGGGAGGCAGCTGGGAGCAGGTGGGAGCGGAGGCTCCGGGAGGCCGCTGAGGGCGCCATGTGAGCAAACATTTCTCCGAAAAGCCCTTGAGTGTAATAACGTCCTTGACGGGAGGCCTCGCCCGCCCGCTCCCGGAGGTACTCCAGCCCAGCCAGGTTTACACAAGGGAGGCCTTGAGAACCTCTGACAGTGTGTCTGGTCGGGGTGCATGTGCCAGCAGTGGGGGGTGGGCAGTGGGGTGTGGGGAGTGGGGGTGGGGGCAGGGAAAGCCGTGGCTGTGTGAAGGATCAGCTTCCTCCCAGGCGCCCCTGGCCACGGCAGTGAGGTGGGCTCCCGGCTCCACTGGCCAGAAAGAGGCTGCTGGCAAGCCTGCAAGGAACTCTCAGTCCCCTCTCTGACATGGCAGTGAAGTGGCACCTGGCGGGACAGCAGGGGACAAGGTGTCCTGAAGGGGTTGGGGGCAGGGTGTCCTGAGGGGGTTGATCTTTGGTGCTGGGCCAAAGAGCCTCTGCCTCCAGGCCACCAGGAAACATCAGCACTTTCCATGTTCTTTACCTGATAAACCTGGGAAGACTATTGACATGCTCCATAGGTTTCCTTTAAGTCTTTAACACATTCTGATCCTCGTGATCGAGCTAGAAGATTCACATCCATGGAAAATCATTCCTCAGGACAATGTGTGAACTGAGACCCCACAGCCGGGGAAAGACTCAAGCATCTGGCTTCTTGTGGTATCATTTTAAAAAAATACACAACAGAGATAGTGGACAGACACACAGAAATGCACACACGGTGCTGATACACGTGACTGAAACAAATAAAAACAGCAAAAGTGAGGTCCAGGGACGGTCCTCCTTCCGCCAGGCCCCGTCTGGCCCCAGGGGCCCCAACTGCTGGGGCTTTGCGTGCTCTGTACAGACGGGTGCCTAGGCCAGCGCACTGCCCCGTGGGCATCCCCTCTCCTCTTTCCCCTCTTGTGCTTTGTTTTGTTTTCATTTAAGGCTGTTTCTTGGTGATAGTTGCAAGATCCGGCAGGGTCCGCTGGGTTTAGCTGTCTCGAGGCAAACCTTGTACAGTGGAGGCGACAGTGTGCTGTTTTGTTGGCTTCTGGCTCTGGCAGAGGCACCCAGGACTTTCTGTTACTAAAGTGTAGCCCGGGGCCTCCCTGGTGGCGCAGTGGGTTGAGCGCGGCACTGGGAAGCTTCTGCAGCCACAGCAGTGCGAGTTTGATCCCTGGCCAGGGAGGGGCCCACACCGAGCAGCAGACCTCTCCTGCATCGCGGCTGCTCCCCCCAGCAGTGTACTTCAGTCGATCTGCCTGTTCTGCTCCCCACTCTGGTGAATACTCTCACCTTCCCCACACCTCTGGCCTGTACCCCAATTCTTGTATGCATAAATAAATAAATCTTAAAATAAATAAAGTGTAGCTGGGACTATTCCGGTGCGCTCTGTGTCCGAGGAGTAAACTTCTAGGTCACAGGGTGTGTGCACTGAAATGCCATCCATATTGCCCGAGTGCCCTCCCGAGAGCAGGACGAGAGGCGAGTCACCCTGAGTCCCAAGGACTGGCTCAAAGAGGGCCCCACCCCCCAACACCACACACTGGCGAGCCAGTCACCGCGGCCTCAGGTGGCGACGAGCGCGGCATCACCGACGTTAGAGTTCACGTTCCTGCTCTTCAACCAGTGAGGCTGCGACCTGCGTGTCTCGTGTCCAGACACGGGGGTACTTCCCTCCATCTACCGCTTGCTCCTGTTCTTTGCCCATTTTCCTGCTGGTCTTTTCCTTGTTGAGTTGTTGAATCTCTTTGCAGATGAAAATAATTAGCCTTTTGTCTTTTTTTTTTGCAAAATATGTGTTCGATATGGGCCATTTCTCAGCAGCCAACTGTCTCTGCTTCCAACTCATTCTCCACAGACTGCCAGAGTGGCCTTTGAAATGCCGCCTTCGTAACGAAAGATGCAAAACGGCTTCCCGCCACCTGGATCCAGCTCAAATTCTTCATTTGATTTAGGGGGTGCTTCCCACTTGGGGTCCAGCTTTGAGGGAGTCCCAACCAACAGAACCACAGGGTGCAGCCATGAAGTCTGTGCACGGCTCATCGGGGCGCCCCCTAGAGGTGAACCGCGGAGCGTGGCTGAGCCGCTGCCTGTACAGGGAAGGCTGTGGCGTCTGGGTTTCACCCCGCCTTTTGCTGTTCCCCAAACGCCCGGTGCCATTCAAGCCTCCAAATGTCACAGCCATGCTCTTTCTTCAGCCACTTAACACCCTTATTCCTCTGTGGACCTAGTAAGCGTCCTACTTCTTACTAGTTGACAGGCCACTCTGAAAATCTGACCCTGCTCCCAGGCTCGCTCACCCCCCCAAGAATCCCACGGTCTCGAGGACACACCCCCCTTCAAGGTTAGTCTGTCTCTAGCGCAGGGCTGTGTTCACACATGTCTGATCCCACCCCAGCCAGGGTCTGGCTCACAGGGAGTGCTTAGCAAGGGTGTGTGGGAGTGAGTGAATGAAAGTGAATTAATGAATGAGAGTACGAGTGAATTAGTGAGTGAATGAATGAATGAGAGTGAGAATGAGTGAATGAACGAGAGTGAATTAATGAATAAGAGTGAATTAGTGCGTGAATGAACGAGAGTGAATGAAAGTGAGAGTGAGTTAGTGAATGAATGAATGAGCGTGAGAATGAGTGAATGAATGAACAAATGAGAAAGTGAATGAGGGATATAATGAATGAGAGCGTGAATGAATGAGCAAATGAAAAAATGATTACAGGCAACCTCTGACTGCGGAACCCAGTGGGCATGAGGGCGGAGAGAGGAAGCCCCAGGATCCCCTCAGCCTTCGCAGCCTGATGTAAAGTGCGTTTATCCAATAGGCGATTCTTTTGTAAAAACACTTTGTAAAATGCAGATTTTAAAATGAGCTGACTGTTCTTCCCAGGTAATTATAGTCTGCCCTGTGAGTCTGCAGCGAAGGCCTTTTTATTTAGTAGGTCTATTACTCCTTGCAGATTACAAATTAGAGCCCTTTCAAGGAGCAAGATCTCCTCCCTCCCCGCTTCCCCAGAGGGAAGTCGCAGGAGCTGCTGGGAGGCAGCGGCTGCTGCCATCAGGACTGTTGGGGAGCGGGGAGGGCCCCAGAACCCCCTGGGCCACAGGCTCTGATGGGATGCAGGCCCCAGGGCAGTTTCCTCACTGTCCACCCCTCCCCAAGAAAGTGCTGAGAGCTCCCAGCTATGCGGGCCTCACCCCTGGGGGCCGAGGGGCGCTCCTGCCTCTCTGCTGACTTCCGTCCACCTGCATCCTCGGCCCGTAAAAATGCGCGTCAGAGGGTGGACTTCCCAGTTACATGCTGCTGCGTGACGCCCCCCTCAGTGGAGAGCAGGCCACTGTCCCTGCCCAGCCCCATGCCTGCAGCTCCCTGGGCCGGGGTCCTGGCATGGAGCCCTCTCGTCCCTTGGGGCCACGTCAGCCTCCGCCCGAGGGGGCCGATCCCCCTGCGGCCGCTCTCAGGGTCTCCAGCTCCTCGCTGTGCACAGGGCAGGTGCGACACTCTGGGAGCGAGTGGGTGATGCCAGGTGAGCAGGGATAATGGACCAGAGGGCGACGATGCTCTTTGTGAGTCACCCAGGAGTCTGTCACGAACCAGGGGTGCGGGGGCCGGGGGAAGGCCCCGGGCTGTCGGCCCAGGCCCTGAGCCACTCGGAAACCGCCTCTCCCTGGCCGGCTCACAAATACCTGTTTTCACAACTAGTCATCTCCCCGCACACCCACAGACAGGAACACGCATTGTCCCAATAAATAAATCTGAGCCACTTTTCAGCATCGTTTAACGTCCCCGGGAAGGTGGCACCACGTGGCAGGCAGCGCAGCCCATTAGCTGGCAGGCTGAAGCATATCATATTGAATTCCACGGCCCGCGGAGCCCGCGAGACCCCGTGCTGTTCTGAAATCTGCGCTGATTTATTAGAATGCGGTCGTGCTGCTTATTTCCCATAATGAACATGCTGCCCAGCCTCGCCAGGGAACAGGAGTGGGAGGGTCTTGAACTCACTCCCCGTCTACAGCTCAAGAAGGGGGCCACGCGGGAGGGGACTGCGAGGGGCTGAATGTGCTGCTTGCAGACAGACAGACGGCCTCAGGGGACCGGCCGCTTCCCAGCACCCTCTGCCCTGTGAGTCCCCACTCGCCTGCCCTGCCCGGGGTCCCCTGGCTGTCACCACATGGCAGCAGGACCTCAGACGGGCCAAGAGGGACTCAGCCCCCAGGCCCAGGGCCTGACCACACAGGTGCATCTGCCTCTGTCACCCTGCCCAGGGGCCCAGGGCCTGGCTTCTGCCCTCAGCCTCGGCCACACAAGCAAGGCTCACACGCCCACGGTGTTCTCCCAGCCACCCGAGACAGCCCCAGGTGCCCACTCACACCCATCTCTCTCTCACACACACACACACCCATCTCACACACACACACACACACACACTCTCACAGCAGAAGCGACTTCTGTTGCTTCCCTTTCTGAACCTTCTCGACACCAAGACTGATCCAGAGTCACAGGACTCGGCGCCCACAGCCTACCGTAGCAGCGACAGCACCAGACACCAGCGTGGGCGACTGCGAGAGACACCGGCCCCGGGGGAACCCGGCAGCTCCCCTGGAGCCGTGGGCAGCACCTGGCCTGGGCCCTGTCCACGTTTCGGACGGACAGCGCGAGGTCTGCTGTGAAGTGACGACCGCTGGGGCCAGCCGGCACCTGCGTCCTCGGGTAGAGCCACCTGAGGACAAGGAAGCGGAGACCGGACCTGCAGGCTCTAGTGTCACCGTCCCTGCGGCCAGACGCGCGTGCCCGCGCTCCCGCGGCTTCCTGGTGTCTTTCTCGGCTAACGTGGATTCTTTTCTCCGACTCCATTTCCTAAACGCTGCCGGACCCCAAACATCTCCTTGTCGCCCTCACTCGCCCCTCTCGAATCACCCAGGAGCGCCTCACTTACCGCCGTGCCCTGGCTTCCTTTCCGGGACTGGCGGTCCTGCCGGCGTCTCTGCTGCGGTGCTTGAATCTCTAACTGCGCTTGTGTCTGTCTTTTGCCGCATCCTGGGGCAGTTCCTCGAGCTGACGGCTCCTTCGTTGTTGGACACGCGGTTCCCACCCTCACGATGATATTCTTGACCCCCAATTTTCCATTTCAGGGCGATCCTTTTCCTTGGCCACAGCCCCCCGTTGGAGAGGAAGCCTCCTCGGGTGGGTCAGGGCCAGACAGGCCTCGGAGGCCTCCCGCACGCACACCTGGCGGGCTGGAGTGACCCCACTGTTGTCCGCGGAGACAGAGTCCCAGAAGGAGCATCGGGAGTCTCCGCTCCAGCTTGGGGCGCTCGGCCACGCCCAGGCCAGTCTGTGCCTGTGCTCGCCCTCGGGGCTGGGGCGGACAAGCGTGAGATGAAATGTGCCCGCGGTAGCTCGCGGATGGTGCCAGGTGTTGTGTGAGTCTGTTTCTGTCTTAAAAAATATTAGTTCAGGCTTCCCTGGTGGTGCAGAGGTTAAAGTCTCAGAGCTATCACGCTACCCGCAGCCACTGCAACACGAGTTCGATCTCCAGCCAGGAAGGGAACGCACATGGCGCAGCAGACCTCTCCTGCCTCGCCTGCTGCTCCCCTCAGCAGTGTGTTTCAGCCTGTTCTGCTCCCCGCTCTGTCTCTGGTGGATCCTCTCAACCCCTGCACCTCTGGCCTGCTCTTGTATGCATCACTAAATAAAATACATTTTTTAAAAATAATAGTTTGGGGGGCCTCCCTGGTGGAGCAATGGGTTAAGCAGTGCACTGTGAAGCAAACCGCAGCTACTGCAGCACGAGTTCGATCCCTGCCTCTGGCCGGGGAGGTTACCCACATGGCATAGGCAGACCTCTCCTGCCTCACCCGCTGCTCCCCTCAGCAGTGTGTTTCAGTCAGTCTGCCTGTTCTGCTCCCCACTGTGTCTCTGGTGAATCCTGTCACTCCCCACACCTCTGGCCTATACCCCGGTGCTTGTATGCATAAATCAATAAATCTTTAAAAAAATATATTAGTTTGCATGTACAGGAGTAAAGTCCCTTCCAAGCCTTGACAAAACGTGAGTAACGTTATCTGCAAAGAGGAGCATTTGTGAATGAGGGAATCCCTTTTAACTTGATGTTTGTTTGTTTGTTTTTTCTAAACAGGTGTCAAGCAAGTTGCGAAAGATTTATAAAATAAGGCAAAGATGTTCACTGGGTCTCCTGAATCCGTAACATGCTTTTCGTTGTCCTTGAGTTACTTCACAGCTCATCAGTCATAGAACACTGGCCAAAGGCAGGCGATTTCTCTCCTTCGGCATGCAAGTGAAAGGTGCTGTGGAATGTTCTGGATGCTGGCCCTGTGGGGAGGCCAGCTGAGCATCTGATGGCCCGTGGACACATGGCTCTTTGTTCTTCTCTGAACTGGTTGTGACAGTCGACTCACCCCTCACTCACTGATGCGTTAGCTAACACTAAATGTATGTTCATTTCATGCTGGCTACAGTTGTGGCTTTGCCATTAGGAAAAACGTCCTTTAGCGCCAGCATTTGTTACTTTCACAATGAAAGGGAAAAGCTAGACACAATCTAAAAGAAAACCAGTCCAGGACCCTCTAGAGACTTAAATCAGAAATTTAAGTTCTCCCTCCTGCCTCCGAGCTCTGGCTCCCCCACCAGGGCTGGGCTCCGCGGTGGGCAGGGGGCAGTGTGGACGGTGGGGGCAGTGTGGACAGCACTGTGTGGGCCCTCGGAGTCCCCGGCCCCTGCCGGGGTCATCTGCCTCAGGGGAGCGGGGCCGGCCCTCCTAGTCACCACCAGAGCTGCTGGCCATAAAAAGACCCCCGTCTCTGGGCAGAGAACTGTTTGCTTCTGACTGACTGGGGCTCTCAGAGGGAGAGACCTCCAAGGCTAAGCTGCTTTGGAGACCTTTCAAGGATACCCAAAAAAGGATGCCAAAACAACACCTAAGTAACTAATTGTACGCATCTGTGTTCAACGCGTGCGTGCTTCAGTATGAATTCAGGGCACGGTAACAGGTAATTGTGCTCTCCATCTTGCAATAGGACTGGGGAGCAACGCGGCTGGGCCCTGGGGTGGGCTTCTCCCCGCCAGGGGTCTGGTCCCCGTCCCGTCTGTGGGCGTCTCCTCCCTGGGCTGTACAGACTGGGGTCTTCCATTCGTTCACCGGCCAGTCCCTCAGCAGGACCCACGGCGTCTGGGGAAGCGGTTTCAGTTTCGTACATTTATTGAGTGTTTAGCCACTTTAGTGACCTGGGATCATTTTGTTGTTATTGTTGTTGCCTCTCTGGGAATTCCAATTCCCTGTCTTCAACCTTCACTTTCTTAATACTTGGTTTCTTTTCTGCCTTTTTAGGTTGAAATGTGGCAGAGTCCTGCATCCAAAGCTTCTTTCTTTCTTCTTCTTTCTTCCCAGTGACCTCACTGGGAAGGTCACTTATGTTTGACTCTTAAGCCTGATGTTGACTATTTTGAGATAGTCTTCTTTTATTTTTTTAAAATTTTTAAAAAAGATTTACTTATGCATATAAGAACTGGGGTACAGGCCAGAGTGGGGGCGGGGGCAGTGAGGATTCACCAGAGACAGAGTGGGGAGCAGAACAGGCAGATCCACTGAAGCACACTGCTGAGAGGAGCAGCGGGCGAGGCAGGAGAGGTCTGCTGCGCCATGTGGGTCCCCTCCCTGGCCAGGAGCAGGGATTGAACTCGTGCTGCAGTGGCTGCAGTTTGCTTCATAGTGCATTGCTTAACCCATTGCCACCAGGGAGGCCCTGTTTTGTTTTTTAAATGTGTTTTTTATTACAAAAACAAAAGCATGTTCAGGAAAAAACTGAGAAGATACTGATGAGGAGGGGCAAAGGGGAGGGGGAGAGAGAGAGAGAGAGAGAGAGTTCATTTTCTCCAGATCACTAGGTCAAGGTTCTGTTAACACCTTGGTATAATATCCGTAATTACTAGTTCAAGATTTTAAGAATATTATTGCCCCATAACAGGTGACACTTCTTTCTTTATGTGTAGTAACTGGGCATTACTTCAGCAAACCCGTACTGAAGAACTCTCTGTGGTATAGATACTGTTATCTTCACATCACAGTTTGAGGAAACTGAAGCTGAGAGCATTTCCCCAAGTAACCTAAGACCATCAACAGTGTCTTTAACACTGAAACCAGAGTCCCTCATGCTTTTATCCTCTACTTCGGTCCTGCTTTTGCAAACATTTTTTTTAAAGATTTATTTATTTATGCACACAAGAGCTGGGGTCCAGGCCAGAGTCCAGGGCCGTGAGAGGATTCACCAGATAGAGCGGGGAGCAGAACAGGCAGACTGACTGAAACACACTGCTAAGGGGAGCAGTGGGGGAGGCAGGAGAGGTCTGCTGCGCCACGTGGGTCCCCTCCCTGGCTGGCGGCAGGGAGCGAACTCGTGCTGCAGTGGCTGAGGTTTGCTTCACAGTGCATTACTTAACGCATTGCGCCACCAGGGAGACCCTGCAAACATATTTTTTAAACTAAACAAGAATCCTCCTGGACAACAGTTTGGTTATCAGTTTTTATACTTACTATAACATCTTTCAGTATCATTCATTCTACAAATTTAACTGCTACATAGTGGTTCATTATACAGCCTATTTTCAAAAGGTTCCACCCCAAAATAAGAAATTAAACCTGGTTGTAAAATATTCAAACAATTAGCAGAAAATGCAAGTCCTTTTTCCATTCCTACTGGGTCCTCCTCCTCTGAGGAAGTCACCATTCATCACATGTATTATCATCTCCATGGTTTTATGTGAGTTATCAGCTATAACATGTTTTCCTTTAAAGAAATGGGGCACTCTGATCTGCTTGCTTCTCACACACACGGTATCACTGAAACAGGGGTGGAGGGGGCTCTGTGACCAGAGAGCCACCAAAAAGACCCCAAAGGCCATAAGGCCACAAACCAACCAAGGGCTATAGCAAGGCAACACCCACACAACAGCACAGTGCCTGATAAGTCAACAGGTCACTGTCGGTGGGTTCTCACCCACACACACAATTGCAAGAGACCTCAGGCTCCAGGAACAACCACCACGGGTTTATTTTACAAATGGGAAACAAAGAGCTTACTGTATCCACACGTGGCCAGCTATCTCACCCAGGTAGCATCAGTGATGGTCGCCAGGTGTGCTGGACGGCACTGACCAGTAGTGATGGCCACTACTGGTCCCACAGAGCTGGTGTCAGAGACACCCAGTGCTAATAGCTCTCTGTGACTTGTTGGGTTATACCAACGACAAACAGCTCTTTGAGACACCAGGTCCAGGGCCTTTGGTGCTCCTTCTAGGCGAAGTCAGAGACAGGACCAAGGCCCAGTCTCTGCAAAGGTCTTGAGCTTCTCTTCCCTCCTCAGAGGCAGCTACTGGATGCTTCTTTCCCTCTTTCTTCAGAGGCCTGGAACAGTCTTCTCCTTCTTTCTCCTTCCTTCAGAGGCTGGAACTGTCTTCTCTCCTTTGGGGGCTCTCTTCCTCTTCCGGGGCTCTCCATCTCCCTCCAACCCTGGCTTATATCCTCTTTCAGGCTGGCCTACCCACAAATCTGACTGGACCATTTTTCAATCTTGTGGCTGATTGGACCATTTAGCACCAATCAGCTCATAGCTTTTACCTGATTGGTCCATTCCACAATCCAGGACATAAAAGTTCTCTGAGGAGCAACTGCCACAACCGACTTGCAGTGAAGCAGCAGACTGAGCCAACACCGCTGCTCCTGCTGACTCCCACCGCTGAGGCGGCTGGGTTCCGGTAACATCATGAACATCATTTTGAATCTTTCCATCCTTTTTAAAACACAAGAAGCAAAAAGCCACATTTTGCTTGCTCTTAGCTTGAGCAACCAGGAGGATGGTGGAACCATAATTTGGGAGGGTCAGATGAGGAGGGAAGGAACAGGTTGGGTCAGAAAAGTCAAGCTCTCTGTTTCAGACAGATCAAACCTGATCCAGGCATTGAGGCTGAGAGGGTCTGTGGCTCTGTGAATGAGGAGCTCAGGGAAAGTGGAGCTGAGTATACAAGTGTGGGCCTCAGCAAGAAGAGAATGGAGGGTCTGTAAATACATGGCTATGTTCCCTGAGGAGCCACGCCTTTCGAAAGGACACGTGCTCTTCACTTCACCCTAGTCCCCAGCTTTCCCTATTCTCTCTCAGCACTGAAGTGGGCCTGCTTCAGTCACCTCCTCACTTAAGCCCATCTCAGCCTCCTCTGCTTCATCTGGGTTCCTGGCTGAAGACAGTCAGATCTACCAGCATTGGCCACAGCAGGGAGTTTCGATGCTGTGCCCGGAGGGCATCTTCTTTTTCTTTTGCTATGGTTGCTCTGGGTTCTTTCAACCTGGACAATTGCGTCCTTCCTTCAGTTCTGGGAAGTTTATTTTTATTCCTCTTTTGATCATTTTCTCCCTTCTTTTAACTCTTTTGTCTCCTTCAGGAATTCTAAACAGATGAATGATGGAATGCCTGGATGGAGCCTCTCGTTCCTGTTTTCTATTTTGGCATTTTGACTTTCAGGAAGAACACCTCAACTTTGAATCCTGTCACCTCTGTTGAATATCTTATTTTTGTAAAAGTATCCAGTAGGAGTTCTTTCTCAATGTGGGTTCTTTTTTCATAGCATGCTATTCTTATTTCCCTGCAGACATTATAATTCATTATTTTTTTTAATGCCCTTTTCTGTATTGTCTCTGCTTCTTTTCTCTTATCTTGGGTTGATTTAGCCTCTCCCTTTCATGTTAGATGCGTTCTTTTCTGCTGAGCTATTATATGTGCAAATAGGGGTTTTTGTTGCCACCCATGTAGCAAAGCCCCCAGAAAATTCATTATCTAATTTCCTTTATTTGTTGAAATCTTCCCCCAACTGTCTGTAGGTCCTGGTTATCTGTGCTCTTCACATACATGTGTGCATGTGTGTGCATACACTCACTTGTGTGTATGCATGTGTATGTGCTCACAAAGGACATGAAGGTTGATGGGTGCTATTATGGGACAGTGGATGCTGGAACAGTTTTTGCATCGAAAAGTATTTGGAGGTCTTTCTCTGAAGCCCATTTGTCTAAATAAGAATACTACCTGGGTGTAGGTGCCCCGCTCTGGGCGTTATGGAAGCAGAAAAGGCACTTGGCGGCAGCGCTCCTAAGGGCAGAAGCTCATAATACCACCTCCCAGCTGCTTTCAGCCCTGTCCCTGAGTCCCCTGCTCTGCCCCGTGTTCCCTAGTCCAGAGCATACCTGGTTCCATTCCTCTAGCGAGTCAATGTCCAACTCCTTACTAGGAAATGAGGCTTGGGTCTGGCTTCCCACTTCTCGTCTGGCTCCCTAGCTCTGCCTCCTATCCGAAGGCTTCTGGAGGTTCCTTGGGGCTGATCATTTCTGATTAATCTCCCTCCAATTTAGCTGACACTCTATCAGCTCCCATCCATCCAGACCTTTGAAATTCTCTTATTTACTGACATCTCCTCCCTCTTTAATTCTGTCCTAAGAGGTGATCATCTTTTCAGTCCTTTCCTGTCAGTGCAGTGTTGTTTGGGAGGACAAGAGAAATGCCAGGACCTGGTTTAATTAAAAGACTAGTTTCTTTCAAAAATCTAATTTTATTGATTCAATATTTATTTTCTAAACTTCCCGATGGTAGTTTTTTCTTAATTAAATATTTATGACCAATCTCTAGTTTTATTGCTTCCAGCACAGAGTGTGACCCAAACTGTTTCTTTGGGCAACTTTTGAGCTCTTCATATCTCACCATATAAGCAACGTGGGGGAAGGTGCCAAGGATTAAGCAGAAAAGGTGTGTCTCTGGATAAGAACCTGAGAGACCCTTGCTTATTACATCTTATCATTTATTAAAAATCCTCCGGGTTCTCCTCTCTCCTTGATCTGGAAGAAGCCAGTATGGTGGGATGTTAGTCTCAAACGCGCTGTATTTGTTGTCTTCTTTCCTTTGCATTTCCAGCCATCTTTGCTTTGTCTGCTGCTCTCCATCCTGCTGATGGAATTCAGCTTCTGTGCCTTCGTCACACATGCCCTCTGTCAACCTGAAATAATCTCTCCGTCCGAGTCACTGCTATTTCCTTGAGTTCTACGTTGCTTACGTGGCATGAGGCCAGTGGAGGGATGGTGGTTCCTGAGCTTGGGGTCGGGACGGCGGTGAGGACGCACAGAGGGGCTGTGGGTTTGGAGTAGCTGCTAGGGGCCGCTGTAATCCTGGGAAGAGGGGAGGCTGTGGTCTCTGCACACAACACACTTTACAGAAGGGTGTCAGGAGGGGTGAAAACTCACACAGGGATGGTGAGGAGCAAGTGGAGACTGAAAGTGCCATGGGCTGGAACAGGGGGAGGCTGCAGACTTGGGACTTGGGGCAAGAGGCAATGGTGGCCTTGGCTGGGCACTGCCTTGGGAAGGAAGGGGAGCAAGCGAGGGCTGGGTAGTTGGGCTGATGCAAGCAGGAGGGAAAGAGGGGCGTTGTGGTGACAGGCATTGGGCAGAGGACACGGTTGATTGAGCCCCGGTGAAGGGAAGGAAGGCTTAGCTCAGAGTGGAGACAGGCCCTGTGAGGTCACGGTCTGGATTCACATTTCCTATTGGCTGAGTTTAGAGGAGCTTGGCCAACAGGATACAGCGCCCACCAAACCCCTCTCCAAGAACCACATAGGTTTAGAGCTCCCCAGGGCTCAGGAAAGGGCCCTGGGCATCAGGTTGGTCTGGCACGTGGCTCCCTGGCGCCCTGCCCTCCCCCAGGCTTCCAGAGCCAAGCACACAAGCCCTGGGGTGTCTCCCTGGAAATATGGGACATCTGGGACCCTAGTCCCTACAGGAGCCAGAAGCATGTGCAGGTAAGACCTGAGTCTCCGACTGGCGATTTGCTCACACACATGGCCTGTGCCATGGGCTCACAGCCCTGCGTCCACGTGTTTCCGAGGCATTTGGACTGCCTGGGGTTGCGGCAACCCACAGGGGCCAGTGTGTGGGGCTGCAGACCAGCTGTGGAGGACCAGGCTGCAAGGCCCTTGGCTTGTCCCCAGAAAGCCTGAGGCAGGGCCTTGCAGTGGTTCTGGCTTGGGAGCCCCGTGGCTTGGGCCTTCCGGGCGTTGGAGGGTTGGCTTTGGTTCAGCTGGGCCATGGCCCCTGGTGACCTGGGCGTCTCCCCTCCTGGGGGCGAGTTCAGCTGCAGGGAGTGCAGGGGCCACAGAGATGTCCCGTCCTGGCCTGTCAGTGATGAGGGGCGTGCGGGAGCCCAGCAGGAGGGGGGACAATCCCAGATCACTTGTTGAGCCAAGGCCACCGCTACCACCATCCTTAGGGCACCCCCTGTTCACAATGCCGCCAGGCAAACGAGTGCTGGGGTCCTTGGGAGAGAACACGCCCACGACTCCAGAGTTACCCTCGGACAATCTCCCCGAGACAGCTGGATGGAGAGGCGAGTCAGGCTTAAAATAGCTAAATAAATCTTTAATATTTCTAATTGCAAATGTACAGAAATTGCACAGCCACACAGTCTTAGAACACCAACCACTTTCTTTGTACATTATTACAGAGTCGGAGTCACAGCTGGAGGGGGGCTCCGGCGAGACACCAACGCATTATTTCCTTTTCACATACTTACAAAAGGGGGAGAAGGGGCGGCGCGGGGCTGGGGTCGGCGAGGGGGGCCTTCCCCAGGCGCTGGGTGGGGAGGAGAGGTGCGCCCGGGCTGATGCTCCACCGGGTGGGGGGCGTGGGAGCTCTGGTGGCGCTCCCCACCCCTCTCTGGGCAGTCGGAAAGAGTCTTCACTTAGAGAAGTTTGGCAGTTTCCTTCACCAGAAACAGAAATTAAGCAGAGTCAGGCCTTCCGTGCTGGCAGGAGAGTGGAGCGTTTTCTCCAGCGGAGTCTGGGCCCTTCGGGGGCAGCCCTGACACCAGCACGGGTTCTTAGTGGCCCCTGCGGGAGCCCCGTTTGCCAGCCTGGCCGGTCAGGGCGCGGGTCTCACCCGCCTCCTCCCGGACAGCGGACACCAAGCCAACAGGCCAGCGCCGGGGCCGGGGAGATGCCCCCAGACGCAATTCCCAAACCGCTTCCTCCTGCTCAATACTGTCTTCCAGATTAAAAAGTAAAATAAAACCCACCGGAGAGCAGCAGTCCGGGCAGCCCTCGGCAGCACCAGGACGAGAGTGTGTACAACCACAGGCGAGAGAATTACATTACAGTCAAACACCAAGAACATGTACAAAAGTCGGCAACTTGCATTTCAGATAAAAATCTGGGAAGAGTCTGTACACTTTTACAGTTTTTGCACTATGTAAATAAGGCTCTCGGCCCGAGAGCTCACCGCCCGTGCCAAGGGCTACCTGCTCGGCCACCTTGTGGGGCCTCCCGCACCCCGTGGCCCGGGCCCTGGGGACCTCCCCTGTATTGCTAAGAGGCGCTCAGTCAGAGGTCACTGGAGGCATGGGCGGGAGAGGGGTGGGGGTAGGGGGGGGCTCCCTGGACAGTGGGGGACAAGACTGAGACAGAGGAGGACAGCCCTGGGCCAGGCCCTGCCTGTGTGGCCAGGAGGGGCAGGGCTCAGCCCCACCCCCTCCTCCCTGAGGTCTGCACCCTGCAGGCCCTGCACCCGCACCTGCGCTGGCCTCGCTGACTATGGGCTCCATCTACGAGCCCCTTCCAGAACATGCAGGGCCGGGTGCAGGGCAGGCGGCCCCCTCCCGCACGCTCCTTCCTGGTGGGCTCTGTGGTCAGCCCGGCCTTGGGGCAGGGTCAGTGCTCATCCCCGGCCTGCTCAGCTCCCTGAGGCCGAGGGGGGGATGGCTCGCCCGGCCTGGCTCTGCTGTGGGCAAATGCCCCAGCTCCTGCCCAGACTGGCGTTACCCAGGGCTGGGGCTGCCACCTGGAGGGCGGGGACAGGGAGGAGCAGAGGGACCACGCTCCTGCCCACCTATGGCCCGCCGGGGGAGGGGGCTGGGAGCCACAGAGCAGCCTAGAGCTGAGGAAAAGCGGCCGCGGCGGGTGCGCCCCTCCCCTGTCTGCAGCGCCTGGTCCTCGGCTGGGGTGGGAGGGGTGAGGAGGAGGCCGGCCGCACACACGGCGCGGCGGGCGGCTGCAGGCTGCTGCTGTCTTGGAGAGGGAGCAAGTCTAACATCCTCCAGGGCCGCTATTTCCCATGCAGTGCGCACGCTCAATTTAAAAGGCCCCTGTGTTCCAGCAAGCGAGCAAGCGGGCTTTTGTTTCTAATGCATACTGTGAAAGGAAAAAAAATCACAGTTATCCACCTTCTCAGGGCCCATGGGCATTAGAATATCTTTTTTTTAACCCAGCAATTGGGAAAGACCAGCCTTCACTCAAGGCGGACACAGCTCCCAGGGGCGTGCCGTGCCCTACTGCCCGGGACCCCCGGAGGGCAGGCGCCTTGGGGCCATCTGGGCCAGCGCTGCCCAGATCTTTGGCTTCAGGAGCCGCAGGTACCACCTGGGCCCTTGTGGCAAGTGGGGAGGCTCTGGGTCCTCAGGTGTGAGGACCCAGGAAAGTGAGCTGTGGTCCCCGCATGGCCTATTTGGCAGAACAAAGGAGGGAGGGAGGGAGGTGGGCAGAGGGGAGACGGGGGACAGGTACAGGGTGGGTCCTCGGCTCCCTGCAGCCAGGAGGGGCCCGGACAGGCCGCATGCAGCAGGGTGGAGGGGGCAGGGCTTGCAGAACACTGGCAGCGTTGCCCCACCCTCTCCCTGCTGGCTAACAGCTCCTGGAGCTCGAGGGGGCGGTCCCACAGAGCAGGGCCTGGCCGGGGAGTCCTGGCCCTCCTGGCCCTCTGAGGCCAGGGGGCGCTCAGAAGAGGCCCCTAGCGCTTTACTCCTCCATCTTTCCAGGCAGCTCCCTCCCCGGGAGGGTGCCGGATCCATGCACTGGCCAGGTGAAGGTGGAAGGGTCACAGACACCGGATTTGGTAACGACGGCACGCGCTGGCCGCCGCCCCCAGGCTGTCCCGCTCCCCCGTGTGCAGTCTCTTCCGCCTGCCCGACACGCTTCTCGGCCGGAGAAGGGGAGCAGGCTGCGTCAGTCTCTCGAGGCTCCCTCCGTGGCCGCCTCCGGACCTCGGGCGGAGGGGAGTGGGGCACGCGCCTCGGCCTCTCGCCCCGTGCGGGGCTGCGACTGCGGGGGCGCTCCTCCCCAGGCCGAGACCCTGCCCCGGGCCACTGGTCCTCCCCGCTCCTGGGCAGGCTCCTCCCTCCTCGGGCAGGTTAACAATTGCTGCTGTTTCTGAACTCGCCGTTCTCAGTAATCTGCAATTTGGTGGGGTTGGTGGGGGAGATGCCGTTACGGGCCTGCATGCTGTACCTCTCTTTCAGCTGCGTCAGGGCGCTCATGAGGCGGGCGTTGGCGGCGTCCAGCGAGGCGATGCGCTTCTCCTGTGGACAGAGGGGGCGCCAGTCAGCCTGGGAACGGGCGCCCAGGCTGAAAGGGAGGTGCTGGGGAAAGGGCTCCCGGGGGCTGCATGGGCCTGCAAAGGCCACTGGACGGGGCGGGGCAGCTGGAGACACAGCGACCAGGGCGCAGCGTCGGGGGACGCACCATCACCTCGATGAAGGCCTCGGGGACCGGGGGGAGGCTGCCCTGTGCGCACGTGTGCAGGGCTCCTGGCCCGGCCGCACCACCTGCTCCTGGGAAGGGCCCCTCCCCTGTGCCTGTGTCACCGCCTGGAGCTAGCAGCTCCGGGACCTACTCCAGGCCCGCGAGACACAGGGTGAAGAAGGAGACTCAAGGCAGTTGGGAGTCCCTTGCTTCCCCAGCCCACCTGCTCTCACCCCAGGCTTGTTCCGCCCCATCCAACATCCTCCACTCCCCGGTCAGCACCCCTGGAGAAAGGCAGTGCCCACAAGCACCCCAGCCCCAAGGCGCTGTCCCCCTCTAACTGTGCTAGTGAGCTGGCCCGAGACCACGGCCTCTTCCGCCTCCTCAGCTTTTGCAGTGAGGAATGACAAGACGCGCACGAGCCCAATCACACCCTCTGCGCCTGGGTTCTCCGGCGCCGCGGCCACCACGGGGCCAGAGCCCCCACCTGGGCATCGATGATCTTCTGTTTGGAGTCCACAGCCGCCTGCATTTCTGCGTGGTCCTTCTTCAGCTCCTCCTCCACGGACATCAACCTGTGGCCGGGGAGGACAGTCAGGCCAGCCGGAGAGGGCACGAGGAGGCGGGTGTGGGGCCCGGCGGGAGCAGGCCGGCCGACCCGCACAGTGCCCTCCCTCACTGGCTGGACGGAGGCCCCTCCAGCTGGCCCGAGCGCAGTCGGTGGCTGCGCCTCCCTTCACTCCAGCCTCCCCGGATGCTGTTCCCCAAGTTTCCCCCTTTGCCGATGTTCTTCTAGGGACCAAGGTGAGAATGGGTGTTCACCCCTTAGCACCCCCAGAGCCAGGACCCATGGGGAGGCAAAGGCCTAAGGAGCTCTAGGGCTCTCCCGCCCGGGCCGGCGTGGGGCTGTGCTGGCGCTCGGAGGACGAGTGCAGCGTGACCGCCCCTGGGCTCCCGGGGTGACCACCACGCGAAGCCCAGCCCGGGCGTGGGGACAGGAACGGAAAGTGCTAACTGCCCGGAGGGTGGGTGGGGCACGCACTAGGTGGGCATCTGAGGACACGCAAGGTCCCGGGCAGGGGTGGCCACAGGGTGGACAGGAGGCGCGAGCAGAGGTGCTCGGGGGCAGGCAGGTGCGCTGCCACTGCTGCCCCTCCCTGGGGCCGCCTGGCCTCGCCTTCCGCCTCCCCACCCGCTCACTCCACGCGCCGACTGTCTCCCTTCACTGCCCACACCCCATACTCCCTGGGCTCGCTTCTGTCTGCAGCCTCCGGGTCCCGTCCGCCCTGGACCAGAGGCCCCGCAGCTCTACTCCAGCGAGCGCCCCCAGTCCTGAGCTTCACGGCGGCCACCACCCCGCCCCGCTCCCCCCAGCAGGCAGTGTCCCCCCGGGGCCAGCACCTGGCTACGTCCCAGGAGCTCCACACACTGAGGCAGAGAGTACGAGTGCAGGGCTGTCGTGAGAAGGCAATGGCGGTGGGGTGAGGGCGCTGGCCAGGGAAAGGGGACCCCTTGTTGCAGGAAGCTGAGATGCTGAGCAAAGTCAGCAAGGAGGGGCTTGGGGCACTGGTCAGAGGCGAGTGCACTGGAGGGACAGAGCTCTGCTTCCACGATGGGGTAACGGGGCTGGATCTACCCTCCTGCGTCCAAACGCACGGCCCACTCACCGCCTGGAGCGTGTCTAGGCCGAAGGGAGAAAGGAGGGTGCAACCTCACGCGTGGAGGGGCCCAGCGGGCAGGGAGGTGGCCGCAGGGGCCTGTGGGCAGGACTAGAAAGGAGGCTGGTGCGGAGAGCACGAGTGTCCCAAGGGCCCGTGTCTTTGGGCTGCACGAGTGTGAGACACAGCCGGGGCTGGGGGGGTGGTGCTGGCACCAAGCCTCCCAGAGCAGCTCGGGACTGGGAAGGGGTCCTGGCCCAGAGGCGCTGCTGAGGCCCACTGCAGGGCCCGCCCTGACAACGCAAGTCAGCGTCAGTGTCACCATCAAACTGTTTCCAAGTAACCTCCTCGGGCCGGAACAAAGCCCAGATGCAGTGAAAGGAGCACAAAACATCCACCTCCGCAACATTCACAAGGCCCGGCCCCGCCCAAGCCGCCAGGCACTCAGAGAAAGGAACACCCAGCCGTGACCAGGGAGAAAACAAGCGGATGTGAACAAAGCTCGCAGGAGGAGTCGGGCCGTAAGGACGCCTAGGAGAACAGAGCGGCCGAGCGAGGTGCGAGGAGACCTGGGCGGGCTTGGAACCAGACTGAAGGTTGAGGGGGAGACAAGGCATCCAAAGTGAAAAGGCAAAAGGACAGCACGCAGATGAGACAGCAGTGGGGTGTGGCGGTGCCCAGAGGGGACCCAGGAGCTCAGGGACCCAGGATGTGGAGAAACCAGGCAAGCACCCCACAGCCCCGCTGCCAGATGGGCCACGCCCCGCGAGCGGGCCTCAGAAACAGTCCGGGCAGCCCAGGGGACAGCCCGAGGCCCCAGTCACAGCCAGCCTGGTGGCCTTGAATGGGGCTTCCACACCCGGCCCTGCGGCAGCGTAAACAGACACAGGGGCCCGAGCTGGGTGTGGCGGGGGTCTCTGCAGTGGACAAGCGCGACCCAGGTGGGGCAGCGCCCAGCACCTGTGCTAACCTGTCCTGCTGACAGGCGGGCTGCAAACCGACCAGCTGCAGGCCCGCCCTCCTCTTGCACGGACGTTACTGTGCGAGGAGCCACCTGCAGGCCACGCTGGCTGGCCTGGAGGCTCCCTGGGCTGCACACCCCCAGGGACATGGGGACACCCACCCACGGGTGGGGAGAGGGATTCCACACAGACCCTGACAGAAGCCATCGATAAAGATGAGAGCTGGCAGTGAAGCCAGAGGCCCCCGAAGTCTCCCCGGGTAACCAAGGGTACCTTAAAATTCAACACCTTCAGAGCTGGCATCGCTGCCCCCCACTCCACACCAGACCGCTCCTCTCCCGGACTCCCCTGCAGCAGCTGGCACACGACGCACCCTGTTCCTGTCTTCCTCTCCCCTCCCGCCTCCCCACTGAAGGTAACTGACGTTCACTCCGCTTTCCCCGCCCTGAATCCTCAGTCTCCCTGGCACCCCGACCTTAAAAGCTCTCTGGGACTGTAAGATAACCAGACTCCCTAAGGGCCTGCGGCCCCCCACCCCCGCCACCCCCCCCACCACCCCCCCTCCAGGCCTTGCTGACCTCAGTCCTCCAGGCCCAACACCGCTGTACATGCCCAGCCCGGGGGGCCACTTTCCAAGGCCATCTCGGGCCTCCAGGCCTGTGCCCGCTGCCTGCCGCCCCCACCCTGGCCAGAGCACGCTGCGCGGCAGGGGGGCCCGTCCTGTGTGCCGGCCCGCACCTGCTGATGATGCCCTTCATCTGGATGTCCTTGTCCTCCTGCTGCCGCCGCAGCCGCTCCTCACCCTCCTCCAGCCGCGCCTGGTACTCCAGCACCAGCTTCTGCGTCGTCTCCTCCTGGCACTTGAACAGCGTCTCGTACTCCTCCAGCTTCTTGGTGGACATGCGTAGCTTGTCCTGCAGCACTGCCAGGTCCTGCTGGGAGGCCGGCGCACGGGCACAGCACCCAGGACAGAGAGCAGCCTCATGAGCCCGGCGGGGCGGGCGGGCGGCCACTGCTCGCCAGGGCCCCCACCCGCCCCCACCACGTGCGGAGGACAGGCCCAGCGAGCCCGCCCCGGGCGCCGTGCTGGACCCGTGGCCCGTCCTCACACGGGGCGCTCCGCAACGCCCACCTCCCAGGGTGCCCAGTGGCAGGAGGGGGCGAAGACGCAGACCTGGACTTCAGAGGGTTTAGCAGACTCGGAGCTGTCTCTAATAAGCACAGGTTCAAAATAAACCTTGATGATAATATGGCATGACTGACCCGAAGGGAGGGGAACCGAGGCCTGCAGGGCGAGAGAGGTGCAGACCCACTAGGAGACCAGCCAGCGGGGAAGACCCCAGCGCCACCTCTGTTTGCACCTACTGCCGGGGCGGTGGCGTGGGGAGCCGGGTGGAGAGGCAGAGGCAAGGGGTCCCAGGCGCTCTGGACCTGGGCTGGCCCAGCACCCTCCGGCTCCAGGGAGACGTGGAATGAGAAAAGCAGCGAGAGCAATAGCAAGCCAGGAGCTGACGGGAGCGAGGCAGGGCCGACGCCATGGCCCAGGGCTGGGGACCAGGGTCCCATGAGAACACTGGGACGGGGGACAGGAGAGCCTCTCACGGAGTCCCGAGCGATGGGAGACCAACCCACTCATCGGCAAGTAACCAGCCAAAGGGCAGGAGACCACGGATCCAGAGATGGGGAGACACCCGCCTGCCCCACTGCTAACCCCGAGAGCCTGACTGTGAGGCACCCCTGGCCCCCGCCAGGTTTCTGCCTAGCTGGCCAGAGCGGTTGGGAGCCCCGAGCCGAGAGGCAGCACCACGTCCCCAGGAGTCAGAACACAGTCCCCTGGGCTTGCCGGGAGTCAGCGGCCCGAAGACGGGAGAAGTGGCCAGGGGACGAGGACAGAGGCCGCCGACAGCCTGCCCTTCGCGTGGTGTAGGCCGCTCCTGCTACGCGGGGTGTGAGCCCGAGGGTGCAGGGCAGAGCCCCACAGATCCCAGGTAAGGCTGAGCCTCCCCTCTCCCGAGACAGATTCTGGGGTTCAGAGCACTGTGCGCCCGGGCCCCTCACGTCAGCATGGTGAAAGCAGGTGGATGCAGCGGGCAGAACGCAGCACGGATGTGGCCCTCACCCTGCCGGGAAGGAGGGGCTACCCGCCTGACTCCGCCCAGGGCGGGCGGGGCACGGGCTGCTGCCCCGGGGCCCAAGCTCTGTGCGGAGCGCCAGACACACGCGTGGCAGCTGTCGCACTGGGAGAGTTCGAAGGCGGAAGCGCCCACTGTCTCGTCACGTATGTGTGCAGCGAGGGTGGGGTTTGGCTACTTTAGGACCGAATTTCCCCCTGCAGGGAGGAAAGCATTTTAGTTGCATCTGACCATCCTCACCCTGGAAACTCCGCTTTTTCCCCCAGACCCCAGGCGGGAGGAAACCCAAGGCAGCGGGGAGGCACGGCTGTTCTGGGGAGCCAGGCCTCTGCCACCTCGCCGTGGGCCCTGCCGAGGGGCTCAACGGCAGTCCGCAAGTCCTGACCCTCAGGACCGCTGCTGCTCGGAGACTTGGGGGTGTGCACCCCAGGTCCGAGGACAGATCCCAGCCCTCGGTTCGGGCGATTCCCGAGGAGACCTGCACGCGGCCCAGTTAGAAACTCAGGCCTCGGCTAACGTCTCAGGCTGCTCTTGTGGCCACTGCTGCCCTCACACGGATGGGGCGGAAGGGACGGGCCGTTCACTTGCAGGAGGGAGCAGCGCCCTTCTCCAGGGCCACGGGGAGCAGCCTGCCAGCCAGCCCGGGGCGGCCCGCCCTGCCCCAAACTGCCGGAGTGCAGCTTTACCTTTTCCGCTTGGCTGAGCTCCTCCTTACTCCTTAGCCTATCCCTGTGGGGGGGGTCTGGGCCCAGGCCCTCGTCTTCTAACAACTGCGCGTTCATGGTCAAGAGCCAAGCGGCCGTGCGGTCCAGGGCATTGGGGCTCACGGGCGAAGGGCCCTACAATGAAACACAGCTGTGAGGGGCTGGAGGCGGGGGCGGGGGCGGGGGTGGCTCCGGGAGAGCCACGGGGACACGTGGCTCAGACACGGCAGGAAGGGAGGGACCTTCAGTTCTCTGGGCACCCACTGACGCAGCTCCCGACCTGGGGGCTGGAGAGCCACTGCCGCCCAGGTGGGGCGGGCCAGGTGTTCCCAGAGCACGCGTGGCCCCGGGAGATGGGCCGCCAAGCGCCCTGGCACTAAGCCCGAGGCCGGCTCGGAGCGGGAGGTGCCAGGGCCTCCGCGGAGACGGGTGGGTCCAGTTTGGGCTGGGCTGTAACAGGCCCGGAACCGGAGATGGGCAGCCCCAGCCCTTCTCTCCTTGACCCAGCTGTCCCTGGGAGAGCTGGCCGAGGGCCCTGAAACCAGTGTCCCTGCCTCGCAGGACTCGGGCGGGGCCAGTGGGCGGGGCGGGCGGGGTGGTCCTGCAGGTTGGCGGTTGATGCGGCAGCTCAGCATGGGATGGAGCCGGGTGCGGGTGGAGGTGGGATGACCGGGGGCAGCGTGACTGGCGGTGGAGCCTGCCGCCCTGGCGCACTGACCTGCTTGTGCACGGCCCGCGGCTTCAGCTCCGGGCTGTCGCCCTTGGAGGAGGAGGACTGTTGGCGCAGCCGGGCGCCGGGGCCGGCCCAGTCCGGCGAGGCCGACGCCAGGGTCCCGCTGGAGGGCCGTGGGTACTGCAGGGTGCTCAGCAGGGTGGGGGGCGTCCGGCCGCGGGGAGCAGGAGGTGGCGGCGGGGGCGGGGGCGGGGGCTGGTCGATCCTCCGCTGTGGGCCGGCGCTGTTCTGCCGCGGCACGGTGGGCTGCCCGCCCTTCTCAGTCAGTGACACCTGCCGCCGCGCCAGCTCCCCGGGCCGCCGCGCCAGCTCCTCGGCGGCACTGCTGAAGCTCCCCAGCTTGGCGGCGGCCGCCAGCTCCTCGCTGTTGCTGTGGGAGCTCAGGGAGCTGTGGCCTTCGGAGCCGGAGTCGCCCAGGCCGCGGGGCGACAGGGGCAGGCCGGCCGCCATCTGATACACGGGGTTCTGGAAGGACAGCGGCGCCAACAGCTGGGGCCGGCCTGGCGCGCCCTCCGAGGTGCCCGGCGTCGTCGGCGTCTGGCCTGCCCGCCGCACGGTGGCCAGCCCAGCCAGGCTCCCCGGGGCGGCCCGGGCCGGCCACCCAGCCACCAGCTGAGCGGCAGGTGCCTGCGCGTCGGCGGCCAGGGCGTCAGGGCCCGCCGGGGAGCCCGCCTCCCCGTCCAGCGCGCGGGCGTCTTGGAGGTCCACCATGGACAGGCTCTTGCCGCCGTTGGCCATCTGAAGGTCAGGCTCGTTGGCTTCCGAGTAACTCGAGCTGCGGGCAGGTGAGGGCTGGACCCCGGAGGACCTTGTGACAAAAAACAAGTCCTTGTTTTCGGGGGTTGGAGACGGTAACCGGGTGAAATCTATCAGACTGCAGGGAGACAAGCACACACAGGGAAAGAAGGGGAAAGAAGAACTGTGAGTGCAGCCGAGGCGGGTCCGGACCGAGAGCACCCGCCAACCTGCCGGGCTGGGGCCTGAGCCCCGAGGCTGGGCTGGGGGAGAGAGGGGCGGCTGGGGAGGGAGGCCGAGGGGGAGTCCTGGGGCCCAGCAGACCAGTGACAGAACACCCCACGCCTGGGCTGTGACCCAGCAGAAGGCACCCTAGGACGGAGGGGCTGAGCCGCCTACTCCTGCACAGACCCTCTCTCTAGGGGCCAGCCCAGCTAGCCCCAGGCCAGGCCGTCCAGCAGGCCCCACTGCAGCTGCATCTTGGGACCATGGGTGCTAGGGCCAGGAATGTTCTGGAAAGGTCTCCTTAGCTAGACCCCAACCCCAGTGTCCTGCACCGAGAACCCGATTTCAAAGCCATGGTTTCCCTGTGCCTCTTCCCTCCTGCTCCGAACCAGACTGACAGCTAAAGAGGGCGCCTGCTGAAGCTTCTCCCTGCCCGGCCTCCTGCGGCCGCCCCCTTGTCTGACTGGCAGGCGGGGGCTGGAGCTCCTGGCAAAAACAAGGAATCAGAGGAGGATCCTCAGGCATGACTCAGGGCGGGGAGGGCCTCGCCGCCCCCGGCCTCCACACTCAGCACAGCCTCCCTGTGTCTCCTGGTCCCTGCCCTGGAGGGAGGCACAGCTGCGGTGGGGCCAGGTGGGCCCTGGAGGGGAGGGTCCAAGGATGGCTGAGTGGGCGGGAGGCAGCAAGGACCTGGGGAGTCCAATGGGCTAGAAAGGAGAGCGAGGCAGCTGGCCTCCTCGGGAGGAAGGATGGAACTTCGAAGGGGCAGCAGACTGTGGCTGCCGGGGCTGCAGGGCTGGTGGAATCGAGAGAGCTGGACAAGGGCAGCTGGACAAGGGAGGACCCAGGCCAGCACACCCTCAGAGCTCATGTGCCTGGCCACCCCTTGGCCTCAGCGTAGCCCCACGTGAGCTCCTGCTCTGCCTCACTTGCTGGGTCATGGACCCCCAAGACTCATAGCAACGTGGGAGTGGCACCAAGGGCTCGATCTCCAGCATCCTCTGGGCTGCGGTCCCTGGCAGCCCCATAACCCAAGTTCTTAGTCTTTAAGCAGCTGCCACTGTTGCCAGCTCAGAAGGAAGTCAGGCCCGCTCTGCTGCCCCAGCCCCGAGAGCCGGTCCAAGGTGGGGAGGGCGGGGGCTGGCGTGGGGATGGGGAGCGGCCCACAGAAGGGACACAGGGCTAGCTCCACATTAACTCCAAGCTTCTTAAGGTAACGTTTCAACATCAAAGTTCAAGGACGTCCTGCCCGTGTGCACGTTTTATTTCCAGGGCACTGTGCCCTGGAAACAAAGGACAAAGGACTTGGAACAAGGGCCAGTTTGCAGCTTAGGGCTCCCAGCATCAAAGCCTGGCTGAGTCTGCCAGCTCCTGCTAAAAACAGCCCGAGCACCACGTTTGGAGACTTGCTGCAGGCCCAGGAACTACCAGAACGGGCATCTTAAACACACTCGGGTGGATCTGGAAATGCACCCAGGGAACCCAGCAGCCGCTTGTTAACAGCGTGCTGTCTCCCGCCAGGCCTCTGCCTGTACCAGTCCTCGGCCTGGAGTGCCCGCTCCACCCGAGGAAGCGTTACTTCTCCTAAAAGACACAAACTACAGCACCGCTTCCTCCAGGAAGCCTGCCCAACCTTCCCCCGGAGGCTCATCCACCTGAGCGCAGCACCTGCACAACCCGTATCCAGTCTCGCCAGCTTATGCTGCGACGCTTGGCCGACTCCTCCCTGTGACACAGATGGGCTGTACCTGCTTTGCACGGGCGCCCCAGCTCACCAGCACGCCCCCAGTCTTACCCAGAGAGGTCGTTGTCGATGACCATCTTCTGCAGCCCCGCCGAGATGCTGCTGCTGCCAGAACCGGGCGTGGAGGCCAGGTCGTTGGTCCCCGGGAGCGGCCCGCTGCCGGGGGTGCTCAGCGCCGTGTGGACATCCCTTAGGATTCGGGGCAGGGGTCCAAGTTTGGATATGATGCTCTACAAAGACAGAGCAAGAGGCAGGCATGACCCGACGGGGCCAGCCGGGGAGGCCATGCGCGCGGCGGCCACCATGGTTCACAGGGCCAGGGAGCCTGTCGGACACACAAGACCACCCTCCCCTGCCCGCTGAGCCTGGAGGAGGACTCTGCAAATCACTCTCTTCACCAGCACACAGGCGTTCCTAGGGCCGGGGTGCGAGGGCCAAAGGGAGGGTGCTGAGCCGTGAGTCCTTCAGGCCAACAGCTCATCCTCAGGGCACCCCCAGGGGAACGCTCACGTGGGAGTGCGGAGAACTCCCCACACTGACACCTCCCCGCCCCACATCACCTGACGCCCCTCCACACCTGCACTCATGGAGACAGGGCACAGGGCAGGCACCAAGTCTATCCAGCAAAGAGCAAATGGACAGGCCAGCAGAGGGCAGTGCCTAGATCTGGACGAGCCTCACTGCTGTGGTTTAGAGTTGAGGGAGCCGAGCTGGGGTAAGGGATTGACTGCCTTCACCTGCTTATGCACCGGCACCCACCCAGGGCTTTGTGCCAAAGGAAAAGGTGAAGCCTCAGCAATCAGCCGACCCGAGAAGCCACAGCTCGGCGTGAAGCCCTCGCTGCACTGGCGCAGCACAACGGTGACACTGTGGCAGCTCCGCACGCCCTGCTGGCTGTGCAGACCTGCTGGCGCTTCGTGGCTGGGGCTGGCAGCACAGAGGAGAGGGCCCTGGACCTCATTTTACTGCCCTGCGTGCGCCTCCTGCTGCCAAGGGCAGTGGACTGTTTGCAGCGAGAAGCCAGGTAAGTGAGCGCCGCACCCGGCCGTCACAAGGTCCCAGAGGCGGGGTTGCAAGCCTCTGCACGCATCAGGCGCACGACAGAGCGAGAACATGCGCACCTCGGGTGTCTGGGGAAGGGCTGTGTGCCTGGTGGTGTGCTGTCCAGAAGGGCGCAGAGCAAAGTGCCAAGTGGTCATCTCAGGGCCACAGGACAGAGCCAGGGAAGCTGCAGCGTTGTTTCAGCACCAGCTACTTCTGTAAGGGCCCCTGGAGCCCTGCAAACAGGCTGCAAACAGCCCTGCAAAGCAGATCCCAGCCGGCTGGGCGCCAGTGGAGCCCAGGCCACAAGGGTGCACGCCAGCTGGCTGCGGCGATGATGGGGGTATCCAGGAAATCATTTTTGACCCTGAAGGGTCTGTAAGTGCCTCGTGACACGTGGAGGTGCGGCCTCCTCAGAGGCACCCTCATCCGTGGCCTCAAGGCCCAGAGCAAGGGCATTCTCAGGAGTGGCTCTGTCCGAGCGCGTTTCTCATGGGCGCTGGGAGGGAAGGCGCCTTCACACGCGGAGTCATCCGCTGCATGCTGAGCCCCGGGACCCAGAACGGGTGTGCTCACAGGTCCCGGGGGAGAACCGGGCCCTGGCACCCCAGCCTTCTGGGTACCACACAGGCGAACCCTTTGACCTCCAGGGGACTCTGGAAGGCGACGGCGCCCCCCTCTGCCCAGCAGCCGGCGGGACGGGCACCTGCTCCAGCTGGCTGACGGCCTCCCAGAGCAGCGAGTGCAGGCTGGAGAGCTCGCGGCCCAGGTCGATGTAGCCCTCGAAGCCGGCAGTGTTGGAGATGGTCTCGGGGTTGGAGATCTCCAGCAGGAAACGCTGCATGTTGGTCCACTCGTGCTCCAAGAACTGGTTCATGAATGACATGTACTCCTCCTTGCTGCCGAACCTGGAGGAGAAGCAGGCGGGTGAGCGCTTGGGCGCCCAGAGAGCCCCTCCGCTGGCACCCGCACCCTCCGCCCCCATGGCCACTCCCACGCTGCCACCTCCCCGGCCAGGCCGTCGGATCTGGGCCCAAAGAGACCGTGTTCCGGACCTTCAGTCTCACAGGACCTGGACGGCCCATGGCCCTCGCTGCCGAGCTTCTCCGCCAGGCCTCCATGGTCTGGGGTGCGGAGGATTCTCACTGTCCACTCAGCCAGGCCCCTGCCGAGCTCTCAAGCGTGCACGTCCATGGGCACCACCCCTCCGACTCAGCCTGGCAGCTCTGGAGTCAGCGCTTCCGCGCCAGACCCGGAGGCAGGGAGCTAAGTGAGCCGCCACCGTATACCAGAGAGCCGAGCCAGAAGCTGCGGGGGCTGGCTCTGGCCGCCAGCGCTAAGGCCGGCCGACATCTTCTAAGCACCCCGGGGCCTGCAGGCCCTGCCCCCAATCCTCGCTTGAGCCGGAGTCACAGCCAGGGGCTCCTCCTGCTGCCAGGCCGGTCCTGCCCCCGCTGCCCGTTGCTGCCGGCGTGACCTTTTCAGGACCCAGCACACAGGAGCCCACGCCCACCCTCAGCTAAAGCCCCTTGCCGGCTCCCACTGCCGTGCCGGGCCCGCAAGCCCCCGCGTCCTCCGCTTCATCTGGCCTGGCCTTCCCCTGACCACTCTTGGGTGCCGTGCGCCTCGGCCTCCACACGGCCCTCGCAGGGGCAGGCGGGCGGCCTGCTGGGACCGGGCATGTCTTCGAGGAGGGCCCATCTCCTCTCCCAGGCTCTTGCTGAAGTGCTGAGCTCTGGAGGACAGGCCGGTGTGCCCAGAGCCCGGCATGGAGGTGGCTCTGGGATGGGCTGCAGCACCCCGCGTGAGCAAGGGCCCAGTCCTTCCGCCCCCCCACCCCCCCAAGCTCCAGGGCACGGCAAGAAATACGGAGCGCGCTCTCTGGGCAAAGACACCCGTGACAGCGTCAAACAAGGACAGCCTGGCCCCGCTGAGTGCCCAGCCACGGGCGGCTTCAGGAGCTAGGGCCAGGCTTGTCGGCCGTTCGTCCCGAGACGAGGCGCACGAGTGCTCAAGCACACGGGAGGACCCTTGTGACGAAGCGCTAATCACAAAAGGCAGAAGGAAGAACACCTCCTCGCCTCACTTTTGGAACGAAGGAGACAGAGAGGTGCGTGTTTTCAGCAGGAGAGCGGGGGCGGAGCTCACCCCGAGAAGCCCGTGTGGGAGGCTGGGGACGGCGGGCGGCAGCCAGAAGGCCGTGGCCCCAGCGCAGGGGTGGGGGGGCACTCACTTGGCGAAGTTGGCCAGGTTCTGGGTGACCTTGGCGATGAGGGTGAGGGTGCGGGCAGTGCGGTCGTCGGGGTACTCCTGCAGCAGGTTGAAGAGCGAGGGCGACATGATGGCGGGGCAGAGGAAGCGCAGGAACAGGGAGGCGCTGATGAGGCGCTCGCTGATGTCGGGGCGCCCGCGGCTGCTGCACTCCTGCCGCCACGAGGCGAACACCTCTTTGAGCTCCCGGGGGAAGACGCTGTGCAGACACAGGGAGGGTGGTCAGGCGGGCGCGGCGCGGGGCCCTGTGCGTCCTGGAGCCCCGAGCAGCTGCCCAGCGGCTGGGTAGCAAGATGGTGGGCGCGGCAGGGCGCCCCCCCGCTCCTGGCAGGGCGGGGCTCTCGGGCACAGAGGAGCCACCTGGGGCCCACACAGGCTCTGACACCCGTGTCCCCACACAGCAGGCCTCTGGGCCCAGGGAGGCAGGGAATACTCCACCCAAAGGACCCCCGCCCCCTGCTCCATCACTGGCTTCTGTGGCTCCCTGCTCCCCCTGGATTAATGCTCTAAGACCCGAGGATGGAAGTCCTCGCATCGCAGCAGGAGAGAACACTTCTCCACTCACTGGCTGCAGAAAATGGAGGTGCCGGGAGCACAGGGCTCTGGCACCCAGCTAGGGGCTTTCCCCTCTGGGCAGCCCGATCTGCCAGTCAGACCCCTCCCGATGGACCTTTCAGTGGCTCTCTGTTCCCCCCCCCCGGGGCAGGTCAGGCCGGGGTCTCCCAGAACCAGCCCACGACCGGCTCGGTCATCAGGACAGCACGTGAGCATGTGCCGGCGCCTCCCTTGCTCCAGCCTCCGGACCTCACGTTGAGGACAAGGGCTGCCCTGCCGAGCGCCCAGAGCTGACGGCCCCAAGCGGGAGCCCCGGCCGCAAGTTCTTGGGCAGTGAACGCAGCTGAACCAGCGGTGCGCTGGAGGGAGGCGAGGGTGGCAGGCCTGGGCCCCAGGCCCTGATGTGGTTGGTGCAGGACTGGGCAGGGGTGGGCACTGAGAGATCGCCTCTATGACCTTGCCCAGAGCGGAGGTGCTTCTGGGCCCCTGACAAATGCCAGAGACGGGAAATGGAAAATCGCTGTCCACGGATATGCTTCCCTGTGTCCCACACCCAGCCCACCGGGGAACGGGGCCAAGGGTCAGCACACGGCCCAGCCAAGGGTGGGTGTGCTCCATCCCTCCCCCGCTGGCTGCAGGGACCTTGTACCACTCGGGCAGAGAGTCCTGGGCAGGGGGTGCCCACACCACTGGCTCTGGCCATTCCCTGCCCCAGGCTGTTGCTCTCTGAACGCCCTTGGGGAGCTGCAAACCCTGCCAGGCCCCCTTGTGCCCAGCTCTGAGCCCTCGAGCCGTCTGCCCTGGGGGCTCTTGGCAGGCGAGGGAGAATGAGCACGAATGCTGGCAGGCAGGCGCTGGGCTGAAGGCAGCTGAATGCTGCCGGGCTGGGCCGGAAACGAGTGCTCAGGGGGGTGGTGCGGGGCTGGCGACACAAGGAGGGCCCCCGACTGGAGCTGGGCATAGGCCTTAAAGCAGGGAGGGAGGGGCGTGAGCAGATGAGTGGGTCCAGAAGGGCCCGAGCCAAGAGAGGTCTGGCTGCAGCGGGAGGACAGGAGATAGGGCCGGTAGGGGCGGGGATGCAGGCCCCAGCCAGGGCGTGACGGAGGAGGACGAGAGGGCAGTTCCCTGGTGTGAAAGCACCCCACCGCTCAGGGCTGCAGAAGCACCGACAGGCATACACGCTGGTAAGGAGATGGCCCTCGGCACCACCGCCCAGAGTGGAGCCTGGGAGGTCGCCTTGCAGGAGGCGGCCCAGAGCCCGCTCCTGGCTGCCAGGGAGGCCCTGCGGGAGCAACTCGGCCACACACGCTACCCCGTCCCAGGGCCAGCAGCACCTGGCAGCTGTCTGTCCAAGCCAAAGCCCGTTCTGTCCACCGTCCTCCCCCCAGCAGGAGGCCTGCCTGTGTCCAGGCCCCCACAAGCTCCTGCTGGCAAACCTCTGACCCGCACACCAGGCCCCGTCTCAGATGAGGGGTCTCGGCCCTGGTCTGCCCACCCAGGAGGGCGCCGCAGGCCCGGCCGGGCTCAGCGCGTGGGTCAGCGCGTGGGTCAGCGTGTGGGTCAGCGCATGGGTCAGCGTGTGGCTCGCACGCCAACACTGGCAGCCTCACAACCTGGACTCTGGGACACGCCTCACACCGGGAGCAGCGAGGACCGGGGCAGCTCAGGCAGACAGCAGGCTCAGAGCGGGCCTTTGGCCCAGCGTCCCGCACACCGCGAGGAGACAAGTGCACCCCGGCTCGCGCGCTCTCTCGTTCAAGCATCGGGTGCTGGATGGAGCCGAGTCCCCAGAGCTGTGTGAACAGGCCCCGCGCACTGCCGGCGCCCTGACAAGGGGCCAGGCACAAGAAGGGGGTCAGCCCAGGGCCTGGGCCACTCTCGACTCAGAGGGGCCGGCGGGCACTGACCAGTAGGAGTTGATGATCTTGCAGAAGGCTAGCTCGCAGCACATCTTGAGGTTGCCCTGGTGCTCGGGGAGGTCGGCGGCCGAGCACTTGCTCGGGTCCACTTCACAGTTCTCGTCTGACTCGTACAAGGCCTTGATGAACTCCCCTGCGTCCGAGAGGGCGGGGGCGTGAGGGCCTGGGGCCAGGCCCCGCCCGGCCTGCCCGCCCGCCGGCCTGCCCCTCCCTACCTAGTGCGTCCTGCAGGTACTTCTGGCCCACCAGCTTGAGGTACTCCTCGATGGCCTTGGTGGCCAGCGTGTTCTCCCGGAAGATGAGGTGCTCGTTGTCCCCGCAGCGGTCCACCTCCGACATCATCAGGTCGGTCAGGAAGTCCTGCGGGGGAGGGGGAGGACGGGGGCCTGAGCCACCGGCAGGTACTCCTCGAGGGGCCAGACTGCCCCCGGCTTGGAGAAGCCCCTGCCGCCCGGCCGCTGCGCTGCCGTGGGGTGCGGGGCCGAGGGCAGGCGCCTGCAGCTGGTCGGCGGCACCAGAGCTGGGTCCAGGGCTGAGGCTGCCTGGGCCTGCCACGGGAACCTCGAGCCGCGTCCCCAGCAGACCAGCTGGACGCCAGTGCTGTCCTGTCCCGACAGGGAGCCTGAGCAGAACTCCCCTCCCACCCACCGCGTCGAGCAGGCCAGGTGCCGGCTGGGCAGGGAGGCTGGTGCCACTGCCCTGGCCGGAGGGCATGGTGAGCCACTCTGCCCACCCGGCGGCCCTCACTGCTCTGGGACCCAGACTTCCTGGGGGGACAACCGGGGCCCCATGTGGGGTGCCAGGGGCAGATGCTGGAGGAGCCCCAGCCCACGCCTCCCCGACTGCAGGCACCGTGAACACTGGCCGGCGGGGACCCCCTTCCTGGGGAGTCCCAGCGCTTCGCGCCCACAGCCACAGCCTGTGACCGCACGGGGTGCACAGGGAATGGGGGGCGGGAGGGTGACTGCGGCCAGGACTACTGGGCAGGGCTGCCGGGGGCCAGACGGCGCCGGGGCCCTGGAATCCCTCACACCAGTGCGCACAACTTTGGGGCCTCTGCAGACTCAGGGCCCCGAAACACAGGCTGAGTCAGGCCCAGGACCACACAGCCTGAGGGCCTTGCAGAGCACGGGCCCTCTGGAGCCCGTCCTGAACCCTCGGAAGCCGAGGAGAGCGGCACACAAGGCCCTGCAGCGCCTGCCTGCGCCCAGGCCAGCACTCGGGCCTGTGCTGGGAGGGGGACACGCCCCTCGTGGCCAGAACTAGAGGGGTGCGTGGACAGAGCGGGAAAGTGACCTGTCAGGCCTCAGCCATTCGGGCACCCCCTGGGAAGTCTCTTCTTCCCCGGTCCTGCGGGAAGTAGGGGAAGCAGGGAGAAGTGTCACGGAGTCCAAGGACGGGAATCTGAGAAAGCCGCAGCCCAGGAGAGCAGTGGGGGAGCGGCCGCAAGATGCCGAGGCCACCCGCACTGCCCTCCCCTTGGGCCTGGGGGGGGTCGCACATCACAGCACAGCCTTTGACCCGGGCGCCCCAGCAGCCCCGTGTTCAGAGCGGGGCTCAGATGCGAGTCCTTTCTTTCTACTCTTCTTCACCAACTGCTCCCCCACCCAACCCAACGCCCCGGGGGACAGGAGCCCTCCTCCGAAATGAGCCCCAAGGGCAAAGGTCCCCTCCTGCAGGAGTCAGCTGCAAAGGCCGGCCCCGCTCTCGGGGCAGGTGCCGAAGAACAGACCCGGCATGGAAAGGACACCAGCTCCAGCCCCTGCACCTCCCCAAGTCCTCTCTGGGCCAGGCGTTTCCTTGTAGCTCAGCTTCCTGGCAACCCTCCCCATGTTGCCCGGAAGTGAAGGACGGGACAGCCAGAGGCGGCCTCACATGGAGGGAGCAGAGCAGCCCCAGGAGCCCGCACCGAGGGTCCTGCACGGCGGAGCCACTGGGCCCACAGGCCGGGAGGCTCTGGAGGACCCGCGGTCGTTCCAGGCCTCACGATCCTAGAGGAAAGGGACCCGCAGGAGGACAAGAGCCGGGGCCCCGCCTCTACCACCCTCGCCCATCACGGCCACCGACTCAGCGCACACGGCCTAGCAGAGCTCAGCTCGGGTCCGCGTGCAGGGACGGCTGCAGCGTGGCCGGACCTCACCCAGCCTTCTGTGTGCCCCTCTGGGCAGTTCCTGCTGGGAGGGCAGGGCGAAGAGGCCCATGCTGCACCGCGCTGGGCAGGCAGGCAGCGGGAGCCTCGCGAAGGGTGGCTGGGGGTGAGGCTTTGGGGTGCCCACCAGCTGCGACCGCGCCCCCCCCCGCCACCCTGCCACCGAGCCAGCACGCCCCGCACCGCCAGAGGCGCCCGCACGCACCTTCACCTTGCCCGTGCTCTGCAGGATGTGTACCAGGGCCGAGGCCATCTCCTCCTTGGTCTTGGCGCTGAGGATGGGCTCCAGGGCGGCGCAGAGCCCCAGGTAGTGGTTGGTGATGTGCTCAGCGAACTCCTTGTACATCTCCATGGGCAGGATGGTGATGGTCTGGTAGCGGGCCTTGATGCGGATCATGGGCCCGGGGCCCTTGCCGCCCTTGGGGTTGGGCGTCACCACCGGGTACCACTTCTCCACGAACTGCCGCCCGGCCACCGAGGCAGCGGGCAGGCTCACCAGGCCCAGGTAGCTGTTGCGCTCCTTCTTCTTCTTCTTGTCGGTCTCGCGGTACAGGTGCACGGTGACGGTGCGCAGGGGCGGCAGGTTGTGGAACTCGAAGTGCTCGCCCCAGAAGACGTTGTCCGTCTTGAGCTTGCCCGTGGTGCGGGCGTAGAGCACGTCGTCCAGGCACAGCTCGCACAGGTACTTCTTCTTGGCCGGCAGGTCCTTGGCCTCGATCACCCACAGCTTCAGGATGTGCTCCACCCGCCGGCTGTTGTCCTGCAGGGCACAGGGGCCTCGGTGACGGGGGCGGCCCGGGCCCAAGCAGGGGCGCCCGCAGAACCGGGCAGGGCGGGCAGGTGGGGGGCGCCGGCAGAGCCCGGACCCGGCGGCGCGGGCTGGACCCCTGCTCTGGATCCCTTGTACCCACGCCCTGACCGGGGCGAGTGAACTTTGCCGAACCTCCAGCCCCTTTTCCATATTGTGGGAGCGAAACAGAAATCAAGGAAGAGGTGAGCATAACCCGTGGCAGGCAGCAGCCACGGTGCCTCGTTCTACTTCTAGAACAGAAACGTCATCCGCGCTCGCGTTGTTTACGGGGCTCAGTCACCAAGCGGCTGCTAGGGACCCTTTCCTGGTGACCTCCCGTGATCAGGGCTCACCCAGGCCTGGGGCAGTCATTACTTGCTTCTGGCGGGGTCCCCAGAAGCAGGGCAGGGAAGCCTGGGGCGCTGGAAAGCCAGGGGAGGGCACCTGCCGGGGGTGGAGATGCCCACCTGGAGGTGGGGACGGATGTCTCCGCTGGGGTCGGGGGGCTGGGCAGAACTGGCCCCGGGAGAGGAGGGAACAAGATTTCCAGGCAGGAGGACCCAGGCCCCGGGCCCCAGCAGCCCAATACTCAGTTCTGTGGCCCAAGCCGAGGGGACCTGGCCAAACGAACCCCTCCTTCTGAGCCAGCAGTGCTGCCCGTGGGACCCTGCTTCCTCAGACGCCCTCTCACATCAGCGACCCCCCCTGTCCCCTCAGGGTGCAACCTGCCTGCTCCGGGCTGGCCGCATCCCCGTGCTGTGGCTGGGGCTCAGGCCTACCTTGTTGGGGTGCACAGCTCGCCGCAAGTTCTCCATCCACTTGTCCCGCTCGGCTGCTGACCGGCAGGAGAAGCACTTGCTTCCTGAGGACGTCGTCACCTGCGGGAGGGGAGTGCGGCAGGGCCGGGTGACGCGGGTTCTGGGGCTCTGCAGCACAGCTCCGGGAGGAGGCGCCGCCGCACACAGCCGCGCGCACCCAGGTCTGCCAGCAGCACACGGAGCCGCGCGGCTAGAGCAGCGGGGGCGGCACAGCCGGCTCTTCCCGCCCCAGCGCCCTGTCAGCAGGGAAGGTCTCTCACCCGACCCGCCTCCCTGGGAGGAGCAGGTGGCCTGGGGTCCCTGCCCAGAGGGCAGTGCTCAGCCCAAGCCTCCCCCTCCCAGGCACCCTGGACCCTGGACGTGGCCAGGGGACACGGGACGACCTCAGGGCCTCTCGCTCTCTGCAGACGGCTCGCTTCTGCAAAGAGCAGTGGCAACAGCGAAAGTCACAGAAGTCTAATGTTTGAGGGGCCAGACTGGAGACGCAGGAGTTGGGCTGCCTGGGATGCTGGGCCCCGGGGTGCCCCTGCCTGGAGCCCTTACCCCCACCCCGCTTCACGGGTGACTTGGGCTCGCAGTCCAGGATCCAGCAGGCAAGGGGCTGGCCCATGCTACTCTCTGCCCAGCACTGGCCCAGGGGGATCCAGACTCTGTATCCAGCACTCTGGGGCCTCTGCGAGCTGCAACACCCACTGTGGTGGACCAGGGGCCACCCAAGACCCAAGGGTGTCGGGCCCAGTGGATTCTGGCTGGACCAGGACCCGTGAGCCAGAGATGTGCCCGGGGCACGTGCCAGCTCCACTCCCCCCTGCCCCTGGGGCTCGGGAGCCGGGAGCTGCCACCCTTGGGCTCCCTCCCATGGATAATCTTCATTACCAGGCTTAGCCCTCTAGCAGGGCTTCCAGATTATGCAAGGCGGCTGGGGGCGGGAGGGAAGCTTCCCAGAAACAGGTAGGAAGGGAATATGAATAAGTGGAGAAACAAATTAGGTTCCCCAGAACACCTGCGACGACACTGCCACGGCCTGGCCGGGTCCTGCGCGCCTGTGACCTCTGTCCGCCTCTCGCCCTCTCTGGCCAGTGAGAGTGCCCAGGTGCAGCCCTGCCGGGTGGGCATCTTACTCTCTGCTCTCAAACCTCGGGCCATGAGATGCTCGGCGGGGAAGCTTCCAGTTCTCACGCGACTGGGGCGAGACAGCCCCAGAAAAGGGGCCACACCACCCAGCGTGTCAGGCTTGCCAAAGGCGGGCGAGGGGCTGAGGCGGGGGCTCCAGCACCCCCACACGGCCCGCCTACAGGGCAGGAACGAGGCCTCATCCTCGAGCCCCGCCTGCTGTCTGAGGAGCCGAAAGCCGTGCGCGGATTCTGGCCCAGTGCCGGGAGGCACACAGCACATGGGGGGGGGGCACCGGGCTCTGGGGACGGGGCGCGGACCCACCTCGAAGCAGTAGTCCTGGCCCAGGATGCTGCTGTGCACGGGCTTGATCACCACCTCCTCCTCCATGCTGAGGTCCAGCGCCTCCACCGCGCTGCTGGGGCTGAGCAGGGACTCGTGGGAGCGAGACTCCTTCAGCCTTGGCATCAGATGGGACCTGGGGTGGGCAGCAGCTGGTCAGGCCGGGCCTGCCACACGCCTCCTCCTGCCCGGCCCCTTCCCTCCCCTGTACCCCAGTCTGCTCAGGCCCCAGCTGGAGCAACCGGCCCTGTCGACTCCCTCGGCCCCAGTCTTCAGGCACACTCGGGGCCCTCCGCTGTGCCGCTGGTAGGTGAGGGCCCGAGGCCCAACGTGGAGGGGCAGGACGTCACAGAGCGGTCGAGATGCCGGTGGGCTGGGCCCCGGCGCCCTCGTGGGGCCGGCGGGTCTGACAGGTGCGGAGAGCGGAGGCCGCTGACGCCCCTGGTGCCACGGGGAGCCTGACCTGAAGGAGCCGCCGCGCCGTGTGGCCCGGGCGAGACGCTCCTGTCTGGGCGCCGGGCTCCGGGCTCCCAGCAGCGGCCGGCACGGGCGCCGGTGCCGAGTCTCCCTTCACACAGCCAGCGGCACACAGCACGGCCCGCCAGAGCCCTCCCGCGGCCAGGCGCAGGGCCCGCCTGGCCACAGGAGCTGGGCAGGCCTTGCCCCTGCTCACACCCCGAGCCACAGTGGGACTGAACGACTGACGGGCCAGGCCGCCCCTCACCCCGTCTTCCAGCTCCCGGCCCCCAGCGGCCCCGAGCTGGGCCCATCACTCTCACCAAACAAAACCCTTCTGGGTCCTGAACCTGAGGGACTCACAGGCTGGCCGGTCACCGCCCACCACCCCCCCAGGCCACACAGCCCACCGCTGCCAAGACCACCCGGGCAGGGGGCTCAAGAGTCCAGAGACAGCCTGAGGGGTGCTGCCCAGAGGGCCTCACAGCTGGTGGCCCCGGCCCCAAGCCACGCCCCCACGGCAGTCACCCTCTGCACCCGCGTGCTCCCGGCACGGAGTCCCTGCAGGCGCTGGTGGGGGTCAGAGCTGGGCCCCCGGGCCCCCAAAGCTGGCGTACGGTGGGCTCAGCTCACTGGGCCCATCAGTGCCCTCGGCAGGCTTCTGAGCGCCGGAGAGGAACGCACAGGCCAGAGGCAGCCACGGGACGGGCTGAAGTAGGGTGGAGCCGCCCAGACGCTCCAGCTCCCAGGGCGGCTGGGCCTGCAGCCCACGGCGCAGAGGGGCCCATGTGCCCAGCCCGCACCGCATGCCCCGGAGCACACAGGCCTCACCCCAGGGACACCCCCTCAGCACTGACCAGCACGGGGTGGCCTGTGTCCCCTCCATGCAGACGGCACCAGCCTCCCTCCCAGCTGGGCTTTCACGCCTTGGTGCCGGAGACGCCCGGCCTCACGCCGGGATGGGGCGGCTCTGTGGCCCGCCTGGAAATCCTGCCAGGTAAGGATGCTGGGAGCCGGGCTGGCGGGTGGAGTAGGGGCCCAGGAAGTGCAAAGGGAGGAGCCCTGTGCTGCGGCCTCCTCCTGCCTGGGGCGTGGGGACAGGAAGGGCAGAGGCCGCGGATTCATAAATGGGGTCTGCCGGGAAGACCCAGGGGGACCTGCTGCTGCAGTCCCGGAGCCCGGCGGCCCCAGGCGGCCCCCAGAGGAGCCGGAGCCTGGAGCTGGTGGCCACAGAACCCTCCTGTCCTCCCCCACCACCACCCTGCCCCAACATGCCCTGGCTGGCCCGAGCGCACTGGGAAGCTTCCTGGCTGCGCAGAGGCCTGGGCAGAGGTGCTGGGCTAAGGCATGCAGCCCGGACCCTCCCTGCTCCCCGATGCACGGGAGGGAGGGGCTGGGTGAGAGGCAGATGTGAACCCCGCCCCTGCAGCCCAAGCTCCTGAGGAGGAGGAGTGGGGGCAGGTGGGGTCCCGGGAGGCCCGGAAGCACCCGAGTCTGCGGGGGACGACGGTCTGTCCTCGCGGCCCGTGCGGTGGGCACGGCGCCCGCGCCAGCCTGGCCTGGCCATGTCCACAGGAAACGTCACACACATGGCTTCACTGGGCCCTCGAAAGGCGGACGAGGGGGACACTGGCCGCTCTGCCCGGCCTGACCAGAGAATCCGAGACCTCCTCAGAGAGGGCGGGCAACCTGCCCAGCGTCTCATCCTCCTGGGGGGCTCTAAGCCCGACTCCCCGAGACCGCCTCCTCGTCTGGAGGAGGAGGATGCGCAACGGAAGGAAGAAGCGCAGCCGTGCTGGGCAGAGGGGCGGGCGGCACAGGCCTGCCCACCCATGACGCCTCGTGCTGCCCTCCTCGCAGTGTCCAGGGCCCGGAGCCCCGTGCCTCCCCGGAGTCCGAGTGCCCTCGGCACTCCCTCCCGACGCCTCGCCACTCCCGCAAGAAGAGGCTGGGCTCTCCTGCCCGCTGTCCCCGGCCAGTCACGGAGTCCTTCCCGCAGGGAGGCCTCTGTCCATGCCCCTTCCTGAACCTGCACCACTTCTCGGCCCAACAAAATCCTTCTTTCTACTTTTCAAAGTCCAGCCTGAAGGCCGCCTCCACGCCGCTGCCCCAGCCTCTCCAGACACACAGCTTCGGCGCGCCCAGGCCATGTGGCTCAGGTGCCGCTCCCTTTTCCCACTAACCCCCTCCGCACACGCACCCCTCCCTGGGCTGAGGGGCGCCACCTCAGAGGCCAGGCGACTCGTCCAGGCGCACAGGGGCAGCAAGCGGTCAGCCGGGACTTGAAGGCTGTTCAGGCAGAGTCCAGGCTGACTCCGCTGGGCCTCCGCCTGGCCCAGCCATCACCCCACAAATGGCAGAGCCGGAAGGGCCTAGAGCCAGCTGACCTGCTCGCCGTGCCCCACGCCGCCCCTCCAGGTGGGGGAGGCAGGGGCAGGGGCTGGCCGGCCCGGGAAGCGTGGGCAGGCGGGGTGGCCGCGGGGACGCTGCCAGGCCCCAACAGCAGCCCATTGTGAGGGCAGCGGAGCGGGAACAACGGGACACTGTCCGGGCTCTGGGCCACAGCTATCTGATGGCCTTCCAGCCAACCCACGAGCTGGTCTTCAGCGCCATCCTTTTTCTCTTAAAAGGCTAGTGACACAGAAGTTCAGCAAACTCCCCATTATTTCAAGGGGGGGGGCAAAACTAAACTTGCAGTAACTGAAAAGCCCTCTCTAACGCGGCGAGGGACGTTCCCAGGGATGGGCGGGGTAAGGTGAGGGGGCTTGCAGAGTCTGGGACAGCACAGCTACCCTGCCGGCCTCACAGAGCAGCGAGGCCAGCTCAGTACGAGCTGCCCCCATGGACAGGCCAGGCTGGTTTTAGAGGGGGCGCCACGTGTCTCTGAAGGGGCGGGCAGGAGCTGCAGACATCTGCAGAGGGGATGCCGGCACCGCCAGGGAGCTGTCGGGGGAAGCAGGCAGGCCCCACGTGAGCCCAGCGCTGTGCAGGCACGCACGCCCTATGCACCGGGAACACGCAGCAGGGCGGGCCCAGGATGTGAGGTGGCAGGAGCGGACTGGACTCTTCTTGCGAACACACAGTCCAGAGCCTTGAAGGCCGTCCACTCCCCCGCCGCAGCTCCCCCGTCCACGAGCAGGACCACAAGCACCTCCCCCAGCTGCTGGAAGGGTGCAGGGACACCCAGGGGGTGCCAGGGGAGCAAGCTCAGTGTAGTCCCCGCCGCTCCGCGCAGTCCCCGTGAGCAGCTGCGAGCGGCACCAGACAAGGACGACCTCTGCTGTCCAGGCTGAGGGTCCGGGGAGGCGGTGCCCCGGGGCGGGGGACGAGACAAGCCCCTGTGTTTCTGCCCTGACCACTCAGACCCCTTTCCTTCTCCATGCCTCAGGGTCTTCCCTCTGCAAACGGGGGTGAACAAAATCTACCCAAATGCACTGGGAAACTGGGGAGCTGCAAAAAGTCCTTAATTCCCCCAAGTGAAGGGAACTGACACGAGGGCGCCTGCAGGGTGGGCGGCAGACACTGCTGAGTGGGCCGCGGCGGCCTCTGCCGGTGACTCCCAAGCAGAGTCTCCATCTCCACTCACATGCTCACCTGTCCCCGCCACTGCCAGTGCCACCAGGAAGGGGGAGCGATCCTGGACGAGGCTCTTCCCACAGCAGGAGGTGCCAGTGAGCCTGCAGGAGCAGGCTCTGGGCAATGGAGCTGTGCTAAACGCTCTGTAGGTCCTGGAGCACAGCGGGGTTGCTGACGCCCTGGGAATGGAGCTGCAGGATGCAGACAGGGCAGTCCCTGCCCGGAACATCCAGCAGAGCCCTCTCCCCTGGAGCCCGTCTGGCCCTGCCGGCCTGGGAACGACTCTGCTCACACTGGGCCCAGCTGGGGTCCCAGGGGAAGGCAGGAGAATGCAGCTGCCGGTGGCTCCGGGGCTCTGGGGACACTGAGTCTGTCCTTAAAAGGCTGGGAGGTTGACTGTCCTGCCTGGGAAGGCTTACCGAGATGACAGGCCTGGCAGCCTGGTCCTGGAAGTCCAGGAAAGGGGCAGGCCGATCCCAGCAGTCACCCAAACCCCATTTGCACCCTGGGCCCTGGGCTGGGCGGGACCGGGCCTCCCGCCCTCTCCCTCCCTTCCCTAGGGGCCCGAGCTTCCCGGACCTGCTGGCAAAGGAGGGTCTGACCCTGGCAGCCGAGACAGGAGCTCCTCGTGCGGGCCTACTACGCGTTGGCCGAATGACCAGCCTCGGCGGCTGGAACTCACAGCTGCTCGCTAAGAAGCAGGCGACGCCCCGTGGGGAGGCACGGGGGGCTCTGGCCTCTCTGATGTGGCAGCCCCCACACGTGCCCCAAGGAAGCCCAGGCTCAGCGGCAACAGGGGTGTGGAGACACGAGGCGCCTGGCCTGCTCACACGGTCAAGGGGTGAGGGCCGGGATCCCCGCAAGGGGCAGTCCTGGCACCCCCTCCTGCTGGACCAGGCCTGGAGGCTGGGCCTCCGGTCAGCCCAGGGCCCGGAAGTCACAGCCGGCCGGGGAGGTGTGGGCCCACCCCCCGCCCCCTAGGACCCAGGTTTGCTGGGGCCCTGAGCCCGTCCCCGACTCTCGGTGGCTGTCTGCTCCCCACTCATCTCTTCAGAGATGCCACAAACCCCAACAGGGCCACTCCCTGCAGACTTCGGGGCCGCAGACGAGCCCCTCAGCTAAGCCTGCCCCAGCACCACCGGCTGGGTCAGAGTGGGCGATCACGGCTGCCTGCTGGGGATGTGGCCAGGGGCTGGGGGAGCGCAGGCCCAGGAGCTGGCTCTGGGCCCAGGGCAGGGCGCACTCGGCATCGACAGGCCTCTCCACCCGGCCTGGGTCCTCCTGCAGCCTGATGGAGTTCTCAGAACACCGTCAGGGTCACATCTCCCTTCCCAGGTCTCTTTTTTTTTTGGGGGGGGGGGTAGGGGCAGGGGGAGGGTAGGGGGCAGGGGGCACACAGAGACAGAAGAAACAAAAAACTTTCCACCTAATCCCCCAAGTCATCCTGCAGCCTGAATAATTCCGGGTTTTTAATCAATAGCTGTCAGACTTGTCAAATTACTTTGGGGACCGCAAAGCAGTTTTTAAACATTCATAAACCTCAGTAGAACAGTGAAGTGCCCTGAATTTTAAAAGAAGAGAATCTGAGGAACACTCGCTGAATAGGATGAGATTTGGGCGAACTGAACTCGAGCTGAGGGCCCAGTGCCCCTTCTGCTTCTGAGCAACACCCCCAGGCACTCCCCGCCCCGAGATCAATGACACCCTCAAACTCTAGGTCCCCTTCAGCCTCCCCAGGACGACCTGGCCTCATCTATCACATCCGGACACTCAGTCCCAGCACCCAGATGCACCTCTGCCAAGGCCCTTCCCTCCCCACCCCCTTCCGGACTTGGACAACTCTCAGGACCGGGTCAAGGCGAGGTGTTCCCTCCCGTCCCCTCCCCTCCCTGCGAGCTCAGCCTGTGCCAAGCTCCTCCGTGCACGGTGCACACCCAGGCATCCCGCTGGTCGCTGGCTTCTGATTGGCTCTCTCCCTGCCAACCCCTGCCTGGGACCATAAATACCTCCAGCAACTGCCTCAGGCCTAGGAGCTCATGACCTGAGCCGGAAGAAAGGATAGTCAAACTAGAGAGGGAGCTGAAAACAAAGACTCCAACTCCCAAAGGAGATAGTTCCCTTCTGGCTTCTCATTTCCCCCAGCTTTCCACCTCCAGGAAGACCTCCTAGGTTTAACCAGCCTCTCCACAGAACGTGAGGGTAAGAGCAGAGGCTGCATCTTCTCTCCTTCTCTGCCCAACACCATGCCAGCAGCGTCCTGAGGATCGTCCATCCCCAGTCCCCAGAACCAGGTTTGCACCTCAACCAAGGGCCAACCACTGGTCAGCACAACACCGGCTCCTGGGCCAGCTGGTTGCTGACCAGCTGAATGTGGCAAGCCCTCCTTCCCTGAAAACAAACACACGCACACATAAAGCTGTGCCTCTGGCCAAAATAACCTGCACACCTCCGTTTTCTAATCTGTAGAACGGGACAGCACCCCCTCTGGTACCCCGGGGTGCCCCGACGGCAATGGCCTCTGTGCTGCTCAGGCCCAGTCTGCTTCCTGGGCACTCCGCCCCTTCTGCCTACAGCCCTCGAGGTTCCTCGTTTCTCCTGGGCCGTGACACTTCCGAGCTGCCTCTCTCCTAGCCCCAGTGCATCGGGCCTCAAAAAGCCTCTCCGCAAACTGACTCCGGAGAAACTCAGCAGCTCCTCCTTCTGGAGAGCAGGCTCCACAGTGGAAGCCACACACACAGGCACCTCAAAGCCCCAGGTTCCAGCCCCAGTGCCCATCCATCCACAGAGCCTCTGCCTCTTGCATTTCAGCCCCCCGTGGGGGGAGAGGGGCTTTCTGGCCTCAGGGAGACAGGAGGCAAAGTCAAGAGGACAGGGCACTGGGCCAGGGAGAGCTGACGTGGAACCAGCTTCTGCACCGCAAGCAGACGCCATTGCCTCCTGTCGGAGCCCACTGGAGGGTCACCGTGCCGACGACCCCACGCCCATGACGGCATCCCTGAGCACCTCCGTGTGCAGTGCTGTGCCTGGGGGCCTTGGAAACAGCTCCCCGGTCCTCCCGGGGGCACAGGGCTCTGCTTCCCAGACTGTAACTGGCAGGGGACAGCCCGGCACACAGGAGCAGGAGAGGACGGGAGAGGACGGCTGCACACAGGGTCCCAGGGACTCAGAGAAACCGGAGAGTGGCTGCTCCTCGATCCCAAAGCCATAGGTGACTCCTGCCCCCTCACGCACCCCTGGGGAAGGGGACCGGGCAGGCGCTGGCTCCAGTTAGCAGACCCGGGTCGCTGAGCCTTGCACAGCCCAGCCGAGCCAACTGCAGCTGAGCAAACTGCTCGGGCCTTGGGGGCCTACCCAAGCGCGCCAAACCCCAACAGAGCAGTGCAGAGCCAGGAAAATCTGCCCTGTCCATCATCTGCGGCCAGACCCCTGGGATCCCCACGAAACCACCATGCACCGTAGACCCGGGCCCACGTAGCTCCACCACACTGGGCTACCCAGTGCTGCTTAGAACACACCCAGAAGCTAAGTCCTATCTCCAGGAATCCTGCCAGAACAGCAAACCAGGGGTTTCCCCTGGGCACCCCACTCCATGAACACTGGGAAGTGGAGGCTCGGGGAGGTCCTGCCGCTCGCCCTAGGGCAGTTCATGGGCACCAGGGCAGGGCCGGATTCTTGGCACCTGAGCTCCAACTCTAGTCGCCGCGCTCCCTGTCAATGCCCGAGGCTTTCGCCGAACTTCAGAAACCCTGTGACCACATGCACCTACTTCAAGCAACTTAACCCAGTCACTGGAACTGGACTGAGCCCCGCCACCGCCGCCTCCTGTGATGTGGGCAGGGCATGCCCCTGTCCAGAAAGCAGTGAGAAGGACACCCAGCTGACAGCAGCCTGACCCACTGCAGCAGCTCCCAGCAGAGGCGGGGGAAGTGGAGGAGACCAAGGGGCGCAGGACCTGGCCTGGAACAAGCCAAACCCCGCCTTCTCCAGAGAGCACCACATCACCGAGCTCTGGCCCCAAATATTTAAGCTGGAGCCAAGCGCTCCAGGCCAGACCAGGCTTCCAGGTCTTCACCGTCCCCACCTCCTGCACAGCCTACAGGCCAACAGATCAGGAAACAGACACGGGCAGGGAGAAGGGGCAGAGAGTCCTGTGCGGGGATCTGGTGCCCAGAGCCCAGTGCAGCCCCACCCAGCCCAGCCCAGTGCCGGGCGGCGGGGAGCAAAGGCCAAGCTCGTCAGCCCAGAAAACTTTCAGCACTGGTTCTTGGTGAAGTGGCCCCGAAGGCCTCGGGCACCCTGAAAGAAGGACTCAGTGGACTTCCCTCTTGGTAAAAACGCAAAGCAGCATCAGCACGCCCTCGGTCTCTGACCACTGTCCCAAGTGCGTCCATGTTCTGGCTGGTGGCAGCTGTCCGCAGAGGGACAGACAGGTGAACCCCGAAGCTCTCCCAGGACCAGGTACTGGTCATTCCACTCTGAGGTCGGGGCTCCCACCCCTCATTAGGTCTCCCCGGGCCAAGGAGGCTGATCAGCGGCCCTGACCCTGTCCCCTCCCTCCTTCCCTGCCTCCCTGGTTCCAACCTCTGTTTCGGCCACTCACCCTCCAGCAGCACAGCCAGCAGGCTCACCGGGCCCCAGAAGCTCTGGGGCCAGGGCAAGACAGCCCACTGCAGCCGGGCTGGCCGGTCCCCACTGGGCCCAGCCAGCCCAGCCCCACTCCGGTCCTAGACATACCACTCCAGCCCTGTCCGCTGGGACTAATCAGGCAAGTTAAACAAAGGCTAAGTTCCAACTCTGTAATGTGCTTTTAAAGGGCCAGTGTCCCGCACAGCTGCTGGGAACTTAAAGGCACAGATCCCTTTTTCCATACAGGAAATGGGACAGTAAAAAAAACTCCCAAAGCCCTGATCAGACAGAAGGCCTCTTCAGTCTACAGAGGACTTTAGACAAAACGCATGACAGTAAAATTCTGAATTTCTCCCTCTGGTCCAAAGCACCCCCCCCACCCCCCCACCCCCCCCACCCCCC
>JAGFMF010011623.1:550180-610275 GCA_019455555.1 Galemys pyrenaicus
CCCCGACAACGAGGCTACGCCCTCGGAGTAAGACACAGGCAGCAGCGTTTTCCAGCTGTGTGCTGGGGTGGGGGGGCACGGGGCCCTTCGGCACAGCCGCCCACGACACAGGCGCCACCAGGCGGGAAGCCGCGGCAGACGGAGGGCCCCCAGCCCGCCCAGATTCTCACAGGCCGCAGAGTCAGACTCTGGAGATCGGGCTCCCCCCACCCCGAGTTCCAGGCCCCACCCATTCCACAACCGCTAACTTTTGCCTTCGTGGGAAAAAGAGGAGGAAGAGGAAGATTCGACTGCTGCAGGCACACAGCTGCTGGGCTTCCGGTCTGAGCCTCAAAAGCCTGTGGGGTCACGTTGATTCTTTGCCCTGTTACCCGCGGGAAGACTGGAAACCAGGCCCTGAGCTAACAGGAAAGGAGACAGACAGAAAGGGAGGTAAAGGAGAGGCCAGCACAGGAGGGGGCGAGGGGGAGAGGGGGCCTGTCGCCCTGAGGGTGGGAGCATTCGGCACCCAGGCCCGGGTTGGGGGCAGGCGAGGGTCGTCCTTCCAAGCCCAGGGCTTGGCTAGCTGGCCACGGCCCCTCCCCTGTCCACAGGGATGCAGGAGGCAGGGCTGCAGGAATGGGGTTCTCCTGGAGCCCCAGTGGACCTAGGGAGACAGGGAGAGGAAGGGGGAGACTTCACTGCTTGAGCTGCGCCACCTGGTCAGACATGCTTCCAACTAGGGTGGGCCACTTCCAGGCCGCAGCGGCGGCCGGCACACACTAGGCACTATCCGGCCATCCTCCGGCAGCAGGACAAGTCCCAGGCCAGGCAGAGTCCACGGCGCTCATTCTGCAGGGACTGGGCCATCAAGGGTTAATCTCACGTCCGTTTCTAGAGCAGTGCAAGGAGTTAGAGGCATGCAGCCTAGGGCTGGGGACCTGGGTTCTGAAGCCAGACTGAGCTCAAGGCTGGGCTGCGCCTCTTGCACCAACCTGTGTGTTCTGGGACAAGGCCCCTCTCTGGGCCACTCGGTCTCCTCCCCCCTGAAGCGGACAATGATACTTCTTATCTCACAGGGCTGCTGTGAGGACCAAAGCACTACAGGACAGCAGCCAGCCCTGGCTCCAAGCAGCCAGGCTGAAGGAGGCCACCCCAGGCAGGAGACACAAAGCAGCAGGTGGGTAGTGACTGTGGAAAGTCACTTCTTTCTCTGGGACTCAGTTTCTTTCTGACAAAGGGTGTGTGTGGGGGGGAGGGGGGGTGGGGACAAAAGGGACAGCCACTGACCAAAAAGCAGGACCAGACTACAGCAGTCCCAGAGGTCGCCCTCCTGCTGAAGGAGCTGGGTGAGGAGGCCAGAGACTGAGAAAGGCTGGGCTGTGGCCAGATCCTCTGAAACATGAAGCCACTGTGCCCACCCCAGCCCAGGCTTAAGGGGATCGCAGGGGTGGGAGGCAGGCCAGCCTCATCTCTCCGTGGAGCCTTCCTGGCCTCAGCCTCCCCCTCCCCAGGGGGGCTGGGCTGCTCCTCCCAGGTGTCCGGGATGTTGTAGAGCTGAGCTGGCTTTCCTGTGGGGAGCGCTCAGCAGCCGCCCACACCTGCTGCACAAACACCTCCCAGCAGCCTGGCCCCGTGGCCCAAGCCTTCACCAGCTCTGAGGCTGCCTCCTTCTGTCTCCCTCATTCTGTGCGGAGGGTGCTGAGAAGCAGAGGAAACCGGTGGCAGGAGGCGTGTCCCTCAGCCCCCCAGAGCATAAGTCTCTATTGCTGAGGACAGCGGGAAACCGTGCCTGACACCCACCTCTACCTCCGGAGCAGAGTTAGTCAGCAAGGGGCGGGCTGCGTGGGGCCGACAGGCCTGGCCTGCGGTTCCGGTGGGAAAGGACTTTGGGCCAGTCCTTTCATTTCCCTGAGCTCCATTTCTTTGTGTGTGATGACAAAACACAGGTAACAGATGTGTGAACACTGGCCAAGCAGATGCAGGAAAAGTATTTAGCAAACCACCTGGAGCTCCCAGGCTCAAGTATCTGAGTGCCCTCCGCTCAGCAGGCATGGACACCCGCTGGGGTGCACCCAACAGACCTCAGGTGTCTCTAGCCCCATGACGACTCCTCCAAGCAAGCCAAAAGCATTCTAGACTCCCCCCAGAGCCAGCCGAGTCTGGGGGAGGTCAAGGTCATGCCCATCAAAATATCCCTCGGCACCCCCAAACTTTCCTAGAAGCCAAACAGAGAGGAGCCTTCTGGAGCCAAGTGCTGGTGTAAACGAAGTCTGGCTCTGCTCGGGGAAGGGGAGAGACCCTCTGAGTAATCCCAGCTGCATCGGGCTCTTCTTTGGGGGTCTTAGACCCAGAGAGAGACCGGGCAAGGGACGGGCACGGTCAGCCAGCCAGCCCGCCAGCAGGGGAGGAGGAGGCCGGCTGGAAGCTCACGTTGGCCGGCCCATCCAGCCCTCCAGAAGAGAATCTCTGGGACGCTGGCCCCAGGACCGACGCTGCCCAAGGCAGAGGCCCACTGGGTGAGCCGCCATAAACCCATGCCCGGCCCTGCACACACAGTCCCTCTCAGCCCCAGCCCGGCCTCCCAGACCGACCGGCTCCCGCACACTTCTCCGACCACTTCCTGTCCACCTGTCCTAATGCCCGTGGTTCTCAAGGTGCCAAAGCATGTCACCCAAGCCAAGCCATGTTCTGTCCTCTTCTGACTGCAGGGGGCTGCGAGCTGCTGCCCTGAGACCCCAGTCCCCCCCCCCCCCCCCCCCCCCCCCCCCCNTGCCCTGAGACCCCAGTCCCCCCCCCCCCCCCGCCCCGCTCTGGGGCTCCTCCCCCCTCACAGGCCACCGGGCTCCTTTCCTTGGGGGAGCGTCTCAGGCTCTGATCTGGGGCACGGCCTCTGGAAGTACTTTCATTCTCTCCTTAGCCTGACGTCCGTCCAGTGTTCTCAAGACTCCAAAGCCGCCGTCTCCAGTCCGCCCCTCCGCTGAGCTCCAGACTCAGCATCTCAATGACGGCCTGACATCGCCTCCTCTGGATGAACCTCTAGTCTGAAGTGTCCAACATGGAGCGCCGTCTCTGTGGCTGCAGCCTCTCAAGGCTTCCAGAAGCCAGCCCGCCAGCAAGTGCTCGCTGCCTCCTCTGACATCATACAACTTTCACACCTCCCCACCCGCCTCCTGACCTGCCCCTGCTCCCTACCTGCCCAGAGTGCGCCTGCTGGGAAGACCCTTTAGAAATACTTAAGGGGTTATTCAGTGCCTCACCATGAAACCCAAACTCCTCCCCAGAGAGAAGCCTGCCCCCCCCCCACACCGTGGGCCTGCCCTCGGACCTCACCCAGTTGTCCCCAGTCCCCAGCCCCCACTAAAGGGACAACTCGGCTTTCCCGCACAGGGACTTTGTGCCTGCAGTCCCGGGGCAGTTCTACCTCCATCTACTCCCCAAGAGCGGCTTCTGCAGCTCTGGGACTGTCCTTCCCCCGCCCCAGGTCCTGCCCAGCCCCCATGACTCCCCATGGAAACACTTGGCTTGTTTCCCTCACAGCATCTTGCTCACTCAGCCAGCAAATATTAAGTGCAAACTACGTGCCAAGCACTATTTTAGGCACTGGGAATCCAGGTGCTGAACAAAGCAGACAAGATCCCTGACTTAAAATTTCAGAAGCTACAGGAACTTTACCCAACCTGGAATTACTTTGTTTTTTCACTTATCTGTGAGTATCTGTCTCTCCTGCCAGAAGGTATGCCGTGTGGCCAAGGGCTATGTCTGCTATATTTCTGCATCCTAAGGGAGTCTGGGATGGTGTAAGAGCTCAGTAAGAATTTAGGAAAGGAATATGCAAAAACAAGGAACAGGGACAGAGGAAGGGAACCGAATCCGGAAAGAGACAAGAAGCCACATGCCCAGTCCCCTCTGCCCCAAAGGCCTCCGGTGGAAGGGGCTCTCACTGCTAGGGGGTTTCAGGGGAGTACACAGGCTCTGTACTGCCCACCAGCGGCACCTGTCCTCTGGCAGGCAGGGAGAGATGCACAGGGGTAGCCCGGGTAACTGCTGGGGGACAGAGGGCTGGCTGCAGGCCTGTGCAATCAGGGAAGGCTTCCTGAAGAGGAGAAATCTGAACAAGGCCAAATGTCACCTCCCTTCCCCCCACACCCCTCACCAATCGAGGGAAAGGGTGGAACAAATTTGTGTTTTAGGACTCTGATGTTCCTTGTACCACTAATAAAAAAAAGAAGAAAATCTTGCTCAAAAATAAAAAACCTTTACTTTTTATCAGTGTCTAGATCAATACAAGTCTGAGGAGTAAAGTTTGTCTCCTGCAATACTAAGCGCCAAAGAGACAGGCTGGGATTATTAAGTCCGTCTCCACGAGGCAGCATTGCGGCCGGTGGCCTCACCCTTCTCACCTGTACTGAGAAGCCCAGGTGACCAGCCCAACAGCCCACCAGCACTCAGTGGCTCCACAGCTGGAACCAGGGCCGCCCACCTCACTCTCCTGGCCGGTTCCCTAGGCTCAGATCACCTTCCAGGAGCCCAGACCTTTGCCTGCCCACAGCCCTGCTGCTCAGACCCCCTCAGTCCTGCACACAGGGGCTCTGCTCCACACCCCAAGACCAGAAGCTACCCTAGGGCAGAGGAGCCCATCCAGAAACTCCAGCGCCTCCCACCCCCACTCTTCCTCCCAAGTCCCGAAGGGGGTCTGCCATTCAGCCCCCTGGAGTCCAGTGTGGGAACTGAGCTTCAAGGAGGAGGCGGACACGCCGGGGCTGACCGCCAGCAAGAGCGCACCGACCAGACCCCGGTATGAGGTGGTGGGGCCCCAGGCCCAGCCTCCTGGGAGAAAGCCCCACACCTCTCGCCCACGCGCCCTCCCACAGAAGGTCCACCCACCCGGAGGAAGCGACCCCCGGAAACCACAACAGACCTTGGTGGCGGGAGCGCAGGTGTCTGGGCTGACCCAGGCCGGGGCACTGGGCACCCAGGAGCCACGTCTGGCTTCCGAGGATGGCCGCGACGCCACAGAGCAGCTCCCCTGGCCCTGCCCAGGATCTTGCCGAGGTTGTCACCGAGGAGGCCGAGGCCACAGAAGCCCATTCCCGAGGGTGGCATGCACCCGGGTGCTTTTCCTGGCCAGGTCTCTCAGGCCTGGCCAGCACCTAAGAGGCGAGCCCAGGCGGGCTCCCCCTTTGTGCAAGGCACATGCTGCACCTGCTTTCCAAACTGAACTTTCAAAAGTGATTAAAAAAAAACAGCGGTGACAACATCTAGAAATTTCCGGGTCCTCCGGGGAACAAGTGGAAAATTACAGTCTTCCATACAGGTAACCACATGGCACCACCTCCAAGTCCAAGAAGTCTTGAAAGAGGACCGAAAACCAGTCGCTTCCAGCCACTGGCAAGTCTCCGTCGAGGTCACCTGCAAAGGCTGCTGGCCGGAGGTAGAAAGGGGCGCTGAGCTCCCGCAGGAAGCTGGAGCCGGGCAAAGCCCTGCAGGCCCCGCCCCCGGGAGCTGGCTCCGCCCAGGCCCACGCCCCGCCCCAGGTCCCGCCCCTGGGCCTTTGCACCGGCCATTCCCGCCGCTAGCCTGGGCTCTGGGCTGGGCTGGTTTCTCCACATTCAGGACTCAGCTCAACTATCACCTTCTAGGAGTGGCCCGTCTGGACCACCCGACCTAATGGAGCAACTCCCACCCCAGCCCCGAGCTATTACCTGGTTTCACTTTCTTCAGGGCCCGGCTCTGAAACCATCCTTTGTCTCTCCCACCGGGAGAGGTCGAGGCTAGAAGGGCCGCTTTGCCGTAGGTCGGCACCCCGCGGACCTGTGCCCGCCAAGTCCGCGCTGGCAGACTGTTGAATGCACAAGTGTACTTTTCTGGCAGGTCTGTGACAGACCGGCCGGAGCAGGGGGTGGCGGTGACCCAAAGGCTGGGCGCGCCCGAGCACCTCTCCCGCAGCGGCGCTCCGCGGGCACTCCGCACTCCCACCGGCTCGCCACGCCCCGCGCTCTGCCCCGCGGCCGGAAGCGGCAGGCAGCCGCCCACCCCAGCTCGAGCCCTGCCTCCCCAACCGCGGCGGCGCACATTCCCAGGCCAGCTGCCCGCAGCTGCGTTCACTTTCGAGCTGAGCCTGGCCACCCCGCAGCGGCACCACCCCGGCCTCGCCCTGGCTCCGGCTCGCTCCGAGTCTCAGCGCTGAGCCTTTCTCACACAGGCAACGAACACCCTCCCTCCCCGCACCTCCATTCCAACAACTGAACATCTGAACGACTCCGTCAAAGACGGAGGGCCAGAGAACAGGGACCTCGGCATCACCTGGGCAGAAGGTCCCAAGGGGCTCCCGCCCGGCCATGCACTGGACCAAGACCACCAGCCCGCGCCGGGAAGAACACTGGGTTCCCTCCAGGCGTGGCCCAGGGTCCAGCGTCCGGCGGGCAGGGTAGGAGTAAGTGCGGGGGGGGGGGCGGGGGGGCAGTTCAGGCTAAGACTGCCACAGACAGTGGGGGCAGGCTGGCCACTCCCACCCGGGAGCCCAAATTCCACCAAGCTGGGGCGCACTTAGCTGGCCTCACTGAAAGGCCATCCCTCTGGGAAGAGCACGGCCAGGCCCCACATTTCCGACTGGGTCACTCCCTTCTCCATCCCACTGGAAGGGCTCCAGCACACAGGGGAAACCACACCTCTCCTTCTACCGCCGCCCCAGGCCAACCCAAATGAGGGCAGCAGCTGCACAAAACTTCAGATATCAAAGGGCCAAGGAACCCAACCGTCCCTGTAAACCAGGCCGGGACCTCCAGATCCAGAAGCTCACAAGCCCCAGTTCAGGCTTGGTGCTGGTCTGGGCTTGCCCAGTCCCTCAGCTGACAGGCGAGCTTGTGGAGAGAGCCAGGGTCAGCACCTACTGTGTGCCGGCAGGTCGTACCCAGGCCTCGGCACCTGCAGGACTGATGACGATTCAGCCGTGTCCCCCACAACTCCAGCATGAGCGGTGACTCAGTCCATCTCCCGTGGAGCCTCCATCTGGGCTCAGTGCGTTCTGCACACAGGTGATCCCAACCACAGGGGAGCCAGCAGCTCCATCGCCCCGCCCCCCTCCATCTGCATCGCCCCAGGGGTGTGTTCAGAGGTTCCCTTCCTTCCAGGCAAGGTTTCCCCTCACAGCTCAGTCTGGGTCTGTCCAGTGTCTTCATGAAACTTCTAACAGGGGAGAGCAGAGGCTGGAGTGGCAGAGGGTCCGAGGCTCCAGAGCAGCCAAGGTCCTGGGCAGGAGGGAGGGCCATGAACGCATCTCAGACACCTCCTCCGGGGTGTGGGCCCCAAGCAGGCTCCCAGGTGAGCGCAATCATGGCACCAAACAGGAAAGGGCATCCCAGGTGAGATGAAGAAACAAGCACCGAGGAGTTGGGGCACTTGCACAAGTTGACCCAACTGCATCTGAAACTGGGTGTGCCCCACCCCAGACAACCTGCTGCACTTATTACTTGTCCCCTTTTATTTCCCTTCTCAGTTCTAACATGCCTTCTCCTGGAAGTCTTCCCAGATTACCCCAAGCCTCCAGATAGTGTTCTGTGCACTTCCAATACTTTGTAATAACAAAACGGCCCCCTGTGGCAGGGACACGGGAGGATCAGAAGCTAAGCAGAAACAAGCCTTAGTGGGGGCCAGAAGATGTACCTCCCAAGTGAGTCTCCCACACGCAACAGCTGTCTGACCTTGAAGAGCTACTTCCTACACGCCCAGCTAGCCTCAGCTCAGAGGACTGTGGAAGAAGCTCCTTTCAAAGTCATCTTGACTAATAAACCAAAGTACAGCGTAAGTACACAGTGACCATCCTCGGTCATGGTGAGCAGGGGGAGTTTCGGAGATGCCTGAGCCAGCCAGTCCTAGTTCCAGAGACCCAGCCTCCCACGGCATACTCCTCGCCTTCACATGCATCCCAACCAGCCACAACCCCACCCCTCCTCTTCCTCCTGGTGCACGTGCTTCCTAAACCCCACAACTTTGTTCCCACGGATCTCCCCTTCGCCTCTATTCCCAATTCTGATCTGCCTTCGGGCAGCCGTTCCCAGTATCCCCAGCACAGGAACTAGCAGAGCCTTGCCTCTCTCCCCCTAAATTTAACGGCCTGCCTCCCCTCTCCTGGGTCCTGCTGGCCCAGTCAGGCCCCGCTGGGTCTGCTTATCTCTGGTTCTTGGGGACTCACTAAGTGTGCAGGGGACATTTCCCCCCAAAGTTCAGAGTCAGATGTCTCGGCATCTTTCAGATCTGAAGGTGCCGCCCCAACTGGGCTGGGCTCTCTGGGGGTCTGGACCCCATTCTCTTCAAGGAACTTCCTGTTTGCTGGGGTGCAGGAGAGCCAGCTTGTGACTGTCAAGTAACACTTCCACGCCAGGCGTGTACCCACCTCGGGGAGTGATGCTCCCACCTCAGGAGTAGGCCTTCTGGGGACCACACCTCCCCAGTTCTGGGGCTGTGTGGAGGCAGGCTGGCCCTTCTGGACTGCTGAGGACTGCCTGAGCCGCAGAGGCTGCAGGAATCCAGCTCCCGGGGCTCTGCAGAGAGGAGAGCCCGAGAGGGGTGTCTGCAGGAGTCGGCCCCAGGCCTGGATTTGTGGACAGGGCTTTTGCAGAGACAACCGCTGCCCAGCAGACGGTGAGAAGCCAACTTGGTATGAGATTTAAGGCCAACTTGGGGGAGCAGTTTCAACACATCCCAGCTGTTAAGAGAGGTGAGAACATCCATGCTTGTGTGGTTTTATCATCATCAACAAACAACAAATGTGTCCTGGTACCGGCTATGTGCTGGGCCCGCTGCGAGGTATTTTATATACATTAGCTCCCATAATCCTCCCAAGCTCCCTAAGCTGTGGCATCCACAGCTACGTTTTACTAACATGAAGGTGAGGCACAGAGAGGTTGGAAAATCTGCCCAAGGTCACACAGCCTGTTTGTCACTGCTGGGAGGTGGCATTCAACAGTCTGGCCCCAGCCTGTCTTTCTGGTCGGAGTGGCCAGCACTCACCATTCCAGAGTCCCACGCGGTTCCAGCACCTCTTCCGGTACCTTGTTTTGCCACAGCCCCCAAGGTCCGTCCTCCCACTACACTCCATATGCCACAGATGGAACCCCACTCCCATTAGGCTAGCCAGGCCCTGACCCCTTGGTTACCTCCCTGTCCCACCAGCCTGGCCGAGGGTGGACTACAGCATCGAGGGAATGACTTCAGCTGCAGAGCACCCTGGGGCCTCCCCCCACAGGGATGTTGACACGTGTTCACTCGAAATGTGATGTTTCCGTCAAAGCATTTAGGGGGAGCGCATCCCACCTGTCTGACGCCTCCTGTCAAAGACAGAGTCTGTGCACTCAGACCGGCCGTGCAGCAAGCCAACAGCACGCCCTGGTTGTCAAGCGCCGGGTGCAGAGGCAGGGTGTCCGATGGATGCCCTCACAGGCCAAGGTCTCTGAGCGTGACTGCCAGTCCCACCCCCTCCTCAGGCCCTGCCCCAGAGGCCAGTTCCGCCCACCAGGACCCAGCTCTGCGCCTTGACTAGGTCACCTGCTGCCCAGTCCCCAAGCCGTGTCCCCACCCCACCAGAGCAGCCCTGCCCTCGCAGGGGCACCACACCCTGGCTACACGGCTGATGCCTGAGTTCCCACCCCCACATGCGATCATTTGCCTGAAAGGCCAAGGAATTCAAATCTCCCCAGGATATTAGCCACCCCGCCCCTGGCCAGGAGGATGCTGGGGCTCCAGCGGAGGGGGCGGGGTGCGGCCAGTGGCAGGCACGGTGGTGTGCTGGATGGTCAGCAGTGGCTGGCCAGGCCCTAACTCAGCCCTGCTCCACCGCTGGGCAACTGCAGGTACCTGTGGCTTGGGCAGCCCAGCACCAGGAAGCCCTCGCAGCAAAGAAGCGCATGGAAGGGGCGCCCCCAGCCCACCACTCTGGCCCTACCTCTCCGCGAGGGCAGGCAGCACACCTGTGCCCTCCCCGGAGGCCCCCGGTCTCTGCTCTTAGCCGTCCCCCGCTTCTAGCAAGTCAGAAGGAAGCGGCTGACTCCTCTCCCCCAAAATGTGTCCTGCATCTGCTGCAGGCATCCTGCTCAGCGCTGCTCTCCGAAACGACCAGCCTCCGCCCACGACACGTGTCAGAGGCGGCGTCACTCTGCCCATTTTACAGACGGGAAGACAGGCCGCAGGCCCCAGGTGCAGCACCCAGTCCTGGCCGCACAGCCAGAGGGAGTGACGGGACATCCGAGCAGGGGACAGGATACCCAGTCTAAGCCCTTGGGAAGCAGCAGGGCAGTGGAGGGAGCCGCACCCAGAGCCACCCAGTGCCAAAGAGCAACACGTTTAACGAACTGTGGGCCCGAAGGAAGCTGCCAGAATGATGAGCTCAGCCCAACGAGGCACCCGTACCGACCTCAGGACCCCGTGTGGTTGGGTGCAGGGAACAGAAATGCATGGAGAGGAGGGTGTCCCGGCACACAGAGGACTAGCTCGAGGCAAGCCCCGGCACACAGCGGCATGTTTTATGTCACGTCAGCCTGGCCTGACTGCCGGAGGGGCCCATGTCCTGTCTCACTGACCCCTCCATGCAGAGCAGTCAGGTCCTCTGCTCGGAGCCCCACAGCAGCTGATCCCTGTTGCCAAGCCCACCTCTCCAGCAGACACCGAGTTTCCCTGGGCCTCAGCGTCCAGGCCTGGAGAGGCCCGGCTGTCAGAACACCTCCACCGCGGGCTGACTGTGGACGTGAAGTGCCCAACACCTGCAGCCGGGGGGCAGGAGGTGCTGGCCACGTGGCCCTGCTCTGGCAGCCTGTTGGGTGAAGGAGCAGCGGAGAAGCCTCCCTTCTGCGCAGAGCTTGCCAAGGAACAACCCCTGACAGGAGTTGTAATTGGTGAGCCCGGCGGCACGGGGCCCAGCAACACACCCGCTGGTGACGGAGCTGCAGGAAACAGCTGAGCACAGCAAATATAGCCGCTGACCCAATTCAGTTCCGTTCTGTCTTCCAGAAAATAATTGAGTTTAAATGAATAGGTTTCCCGTGTCCCCTCCGGCCTCGGAGAGGGTGGGGAGGGAGAGACAGGGGCAGTTCTCTGGGCTCCCTGTGGGTTATTTTCGAGTCATTAGGTCTGTGAAAGGTTGTCTTCTTTCCTTGGTGGCCAGTGGGGGTCAGACGCGGCCGGGAGGCAGTGCGGTGGACGGGGAGGATGGAGGTGTGTGTCCCGGCCTCCCCAACAGCCTGTGGCCAGGCCTCACCGACAGAGAGGAAGAGCACCCCACACCCCTCGCCCCTCCCAGGCGGCTGTGCAGAGCTGATGTAGGTCAGGTGACCTGGAGGGCCCTCCGGGGAGTGAGGGAGCCCGAGGCCTGCAGAAGCCGGTCCTTCACTCTCAGGGCCACAGGCCCAGGCCGCTGCATCTCCTTATTCATGAAAAGGCAGAGATCCACATTTTTAAGGTGAGTGGTCAAGGAGCCTTTAGCTGCTGGTAATCCATCTCTGTTTAGAAACAACTTACCCCTCTCAGACCCAGGGAGACCTGCCAGCGGTGACCGCCGTCACCAGTCTCTGAGCTCAGCCCGACTCAGTGACAGCGCACGGGCAGCTGGCCCCGACCTGCCGTACGCCGTCCAGGCTCAGCCGGGCTGCAGCAGGCCAGGCGGGGACGTGCCCGGAGGGGCTGCTCCCCTCTGCAGTGCAGGGTGGGTGGGTATGCTGGGAGGGGCTCACTCTACCCAGGGCCCTGGGCTCCCCTCCTGCCCGCCACGCAGTGAGGTTGCTTCCTCTTAAAAGGCGGTTCCTGAGAGGACCAAATAAGAACGTTTTGAGACAAAAAGTGAGCAAGTGTCAAGTCTCCCCAAAGCAGCAGAGCCACGGAGGGGAGCGAGGTGAGAGGAGCCGGGTGGGGCAACCTGCCCAGCGGCTAGCCCCCACCCGCCCGTGGCTGTGGGAGCCCAGGGAAGTCACCCAGCCTCTCCGTAGCTGGGTCTCACCACAGCTGGGGCCGCGCGGAGGTGTTGTGAAGATTAAATGAGATGATCGTCAAGTGCCTGGCAGGATGCTTGGCACTTACAAGGGATCAAAAAATTATAGGTATTGTTATTGTTATCTTTAGTGAAAAGCCTGCCAGAGAATTCTGACTGGGTGATTACAATAATGTAGCACAACTAGGAAAACTTGTTGTTACAGAGGAGGCCACCTATAATTAGCACCATCATTACATATGCAAATGGTGCAGCTCAGATGCTGGTGAAGGGTGCTCTTTGAAGTGTATTGAAATAACCTCTCTCCCCTGGCTGCCCGCCCTCCCCAAATCTTGTTTACATTATTAATTCCATTAGCAAACGTTTTCTTCTGAAGCAAGATAGGATCCAAACTAGCAGAGATTCAGATGGAGCAGGTCTGAAGCCAGGATGAGGTTCCCCCCCACCCGGGCCCCCCCCCACCCCGCCAGCCCGGGTGTGGGGGGGAGACCCAGCCCGGACCCTTTCCCAGAGGTCAGACTAGGGCCTCTACCACCAGCTCCCCTCCGAGGCCCAGGGCAGGAGAAGAGGGGTGTTTCTGGCACAGAGCGGTGCTGACTTGGCCCGAGGCCCGCAGCTGTCACGTGACTGGGCGTTCCCTGTGAGCCAGGGCCTACCACAGCAGCGTGCAGAAAGGCCCGTTTCACCTGCGAGAAAACCCAGGCTCAGCGTTTAAGCAAGTATTTGCCCAAAGCCCCACAAACACTAAGCAGCGGGATGGGATTCAAACTTGGATCAGCTCATCACCCTGGAGTCTGCGCCCCGGGAACTGGCCCCTAGCACAGGCCCCTCCGGGGAGAGGACGGGTGAAGTTGGTAATCCAGAACTGAGCCCAATGGGGGGCGCATCAGAGATGGGCCTGAGTTCTCAGCTGGAGAAGCTGCAGCCTTGCCTGAGGCTCAGAGGGCGCCACAGGCAGAAGAGCCGGACCTGGCACCGCTGGCCCAGCTCCCGGCTCCTGCGTCCAGGTCTTTAAACACAAGCCGACACGACAACCTTCCTCCCCTTAAAAGCCAGGCCGGCATCTTAACCGCACCTGTGACCTGGGTGCACCATGAGGACAGGCATGCTGGGCTGTTCTTCGGACCGAGCCTGACAAGGCTGACCGGCTGGAAGAGTGAAGGCGGGCGCAGGCAGGCAGGCAGGGGCAGGTCAGGGGAGAGAGGTCTCTTTCCCTCTGAGGGAGACCCGGGCCCGCCTGGGCCTGGGAAGGGCCCCCATTCAAAGCATTCCCCTGCTGGGTGTGTGCAGGAGAGGCAGGCAGCTAGCTGATGTTTTGGAAAAGATGAACTTGACCCTCAGGGTCAGGTCCCACCAGCCTCCGAGGCTGGGACCAGCATTCCTTTCCTCCTTTTCTCACTCATTCCCAGGCGCCAGTGCCTGAGGTTGGGGATGAGTGACTTGCCTGAGGACTGAAGGGTGAAGACCAGGACCCAGATTCTTTGCCCTTCACCCGGCTCTCCCAGCACCCTCCCGCTGCCCACCCAGGGTCTTGAAAGCCTGCGGAGCCTTGGTGGTGAAGACGAAGGCCCTGACCCTTGCCCCGACCGCCACAGCCTCCTTGGGCACCTCCTGCGCGTGGTCCTCAGCCAAGCCCCTCTCCTTTAAGAACAAATATCCTCACAAGTATCTGGGGGGAAAGGTGTAATTAAGATCCCCCCCAACAGATGTGGACACCAAAGCACAGAGAGGAGCAGGCTGCTCCAGGCCACGGAGCGGGACACGGGGGAGCTGGGAGCTACGGGTTGGACACTGGGCCTGAACTGCAAACGGTCCTGCTCTGAAGTGGGGCCAGCAGCCCCAGAGGGGCAGTCAGTAGGGGTGAGGGGCGTCCTGCACAAGGGTGTGACACAATGTGTTGGACCTCACAACACCGTACCCTGCCAGGGCTCTGCACCCCACTCCGTGTCCCAGAGTTGCACAAGCCTAGCACAGACAGCCCAGAGACCCTACTCCCTGCTACCACCTCCACCCCTAGTGGGCCAGCATTCCTGGGACAGGGACTGAGCTGCAGGGAAGGAGGTTCTTCCCCTAGGGCTATGAAAGGGAAAATAGGGTGGAGCCCTCAACAGCCAGCTTCTTCCTCCTCTTCTCAGACACCCACCCTCGCAGCAGGAGCTGATGCTGCAGTCACTAATCTAAACTGGCCTCTTCCCACTCCCAGGCACCTTCAGGACCAGGTCCAACCCCTCCCTGCCCTCCCACTACCAGCTACTCCCCAGGCCCAACACCCAACCCTGGGGCAGTGCTCCACAGCTGCCAGGCCAATGGCAAGCCCCCTCCCCCCTCCCCCACACCAGCCTAGCCCAACCCTGGGCCCCATGGCTAGCTCCAAGGAGCCTGCCCGAGGAGCCGGTGGCCAGTGTCTGGTGGCCAGTGTCAGTGTGGCAGCCACTGCCCACCACACAGTGTGAGCTGGCTGGCATCTGCCCCGGCTCTCGAGGGCCAATGAGGCAGATCTGAGGGTGACCATCGGCAGGGGAGTCTCCTGGAGGTAAACCTGACCGTAAGCTCCCGCCTGGGTCAGGCTAGGGCCTGCCAGCCGGCCCCTCCCAGGCAGCTCATGAGCAGAGCCGGGTGGTGCCACCCCCGTCTCTCCACGGGCGCCTGAGAATGGCCGTGTGGAGAATCACAGGAGATGAGGTCACCGCTCCCAGAAATAGGCTGATTAGGAAGACGTGACGACAACGCCAAAGGCCAGGCTGGACTCTCACCATGTGCTTCTCCGGAAGCCGGGCCAGGCCTGTGCGCCTCTGGGAGGCAGATAGTGCCAGGACTTGGAGCCAGCGCAAGACACACGGTCTCCCCGGGGGCTCCTTGCAGGCGCTCCCATTCTGACCTTCACTGCAGTCCTGGCCTGCCCCCGGCTATCACTCTCCCTCACTCCTTGCCCCACCCTCTGCTCTTCCCAGCGTACATCCCACCCTTTCCTTCCCGGCCCCACATTCCTGTCCGTCCCTGGAGGGCAGGCCTGTCTAGAACACGGGAGGTGGGGGTGCTGCTGGTTGGGACAGGGCTCTGGGGCTCCTGGCACCAGGCTCCACACACGGCCATCTGGCTGCAGCGGTGTGACCATGAACTAGTGGGTCCAGCTCTGGGAGCTTACTCTCCTTATCGGTGCGTGCAGATGGCTGTGCGCCTGCCTCTGGGGCAGGAGGATGAAATGGTCTATCTGTTCAGGCACCCACAGTTCCCGGGATGCAGATGCCTTGGGGGACCAGGCACCCACGTCCCAGCCTCGGGCCGTAGGCGCACACTGTGTTGCCAGGAGGCAACACAGAGGACACCGGGCTGCAGGCAGCGGGCTGTGCTGCTGGAAGGGCTGGAAGAAGAGGGAGCAGGTCACAGGCATGACCCAGGCAGTGACTCAGGAGGGGCAGGGGCAGCGGGGAAGGAAAGGCACCAAGGCAGGCAGGAGCCTGGGGTGCAGTCCGAAGGGGCGACAGGCCACCAGTGGTTTACGGTCGATGCCCGAGCAGGAGCAGAGCTGGCGGGAGACCAGCCTGGGGGTGGCTGCAAGTGGGGTGGCGGTGCTCGTGGCTGGGACTCTGGCAGTGGCGGCTGTACACGAAGCGCCCAGCAGAGCACCTGGCACAGAGCAGAGCCTCAACATTCGTTCTCACCCCTATCATTGGCCCCATCGCCCACGTCCTTATCACCCTGACAATGGCCGAGGGCGCCGCTCCTCCTGAAGCTGAAATGCCGCCCAGCCGACCTCAGGAGAGCCCTGGAGGAGGGCACGAGGACCAAGTATCTCGCTCAGATCTGCTGAGCAGGGACAGCGCACGCTCTGCCCAGACACACGCCTGGCCTCTGTGCGCCCCGCCCCGCCCCTGGGCCCAGTCCTCCTCAGCTCCTGGGTGCACCAGGAAACCTCACGGCCCATGCAGCAGCACCCCTGTCTGCACCGCAGGCTCCCGAGCTCTTTCCCACCCAGTTTCTGGTTCCCTGAGAGGGATGATGATAACCCAGGGCTGAGAAGAGCACCTTCGCGTCTCAGGATATTAGAACACTTCTTCTAGAAGCTTCGCCCTACCCAGGCAGACTGCTCTCTGGGCCTGGCTACCACCAGCCCCCCAACATTCCCATAGGGCCTGGTAAGGGTCCCTGAGGGTGCCCCAGAAGGAGCTGCTGAGAGACCAGGCAGAGGCAGTCTCACCTAGGCAGCAGCTACTCGTCCCCCAGGCCAAGGGCTCCTCGGGACAGGCAGGCTTCACAGCTGATTCCTGTACCCCAGGGCAGGGTACAGGTGAGCAAAACCAGAAATAAAGCAGTTTCAAGGCCCCTTAGGGGTGCCATGTCTGCAGGAGACAGCCCCTAGCCTCTTCTCTCTCCTACCGGGGGACGCCCCTGGAGAACCAGCCCTCCCCCTGCCCCCCCCACCAGTTGGGAGGGCAGGGTCTGCAGCAAATGACGGCCCCGCCCCACGTAAGGCTTCTGGGCTGCAATGCCTGCCTCCCTCTCCCCAGGGTGAGCAGGCAAGAAGAGCGAGACAACACTGTCAGCACAGACAGGTAATTCCTTAAATACAGAGGAGCAGAAAGCAGCAAGTGCAACTTCTTCCACATCAGCCCAAACCACTGACTGTGGCTGGGAGCCCTTTCTGCTTGGCTGGAATTTGATGGTCTGAGCTTGTGTTTTTAGTTATCTTGATGTTCAAAGGCTTAAAAGGAAACCTAAGTGACACGAGGGTGTTGTGAGGGGTCTGGCTCTGGCCCCACGAGCCGCGGAAGGTGAGTGCCGCCTTACATTCTGCCCCTGCCCAGGCTCACCTCGCCCAGGCCAGCTGCTGCCACTGCCCTGCACGCCAACAACAGAGCAACGATGGGGGAGGCCGGGCACCTGGGAAGGCAGAGTCCCCTCACCAATTCCCTGGCCACTCACCCCCCCGCAGAGACACTGCGGCTGGGACCCCACCGCCTGTCCGTGTGTCTGTCCACCCCACAGGCCCGGACCACCCTGGGCTTCGACGCCTGCATCTCTTGGTCCGTGGACCTACACGCAGCAGGTGCCCAATGAAAGGCTGTTAGACAAATTGCCAGGACAACCTCAGGGGCTGTTTATACCAGGTGATTATTCAGAAATAAACTCAAAACAGGAATTATGGAGGGAGTGGCACCCAGGGTGGAGAAGGGGAGGAAGAGGGAGACTTCTGCCTGCAGGCCTTAACAGGAGGATACCAGAAGGGCTTTGGCCAGAGTAGTTCAAACTGTCTGAAGAATGCAGGAACCCTGCTGGGGCGGGGGAGGGGGCTGCACCCCTTTCTCAGAGTTTAGAACTTCCTGTGCCTGAAGGAGCTGCGCAGCCAGCAGGCTAAGAAAACAAAGGTGGGGAGGCCGTGCACACGCATGCACGGACACCAGGCAGGTGGCTGGACAGCGCCCTAAGCTGTGCGGTCACGGCTACTGCCAGTCAGGATACCGTGTGCTGGGAGTTCTCGTAATACTTAGGTGCTCTGCCCTGACTGCAGCCTCATTCGCTGACAGTGCCGAGCAGAAGCACCAGCCAGGAGCAGGGAACACGGCTGCAGCAGGCTCTGGGAGAGGGTCAGGGCTGCACACACAGAACCTGCGGCGTTCTGCGCATCTGCTGGTCTCACAGATGAGGCCCAGGCCTTCCCCGAGTGGGCGTGGCCCCCCATCTGCTCAGGTCCCCTTTGCTCCAGTCCCCTGCCCAAAGACTGCCCGCATGCAGACTCCAGCGGCCGCTCCCTTGCCAGGCGGCTCCCTCACCAGGACCCGCCCCACCCCCGCTGCCCGCTTCCTCTTACCCAAGCTTGAGGATAAGGTCTGTAACTGAAGAGTAGGGGCTGTATTTGGTCAACATTCCTGTTTTGTTTAGCCCACACAGTGTTTGACATTTTTAAGTTTTGAATCAATTGCCAACATTTAAAGATGTGAAAAATTTTAAATGTCACCCAAAAATTGCTAGATTTCTGGCTTCTCTTATAAATCCAAAGGCCCAGGGCCAGGGCGCAGTGGCTACTGCCCCGAGTGGGACACACACTGCCCAACGAGCCGTGGTGTCCACCCCATCTGCCAGCGCTCCGCCGGGGACAGGGCCCTGGGCCGCACCCAGCACCTGGCACCCAGCAAGCACTGGCTCGGGAGTGACACACGCAGGTCCTCGCGGGGCTAAGGATCTCCTGATGGCGAGCTGCCTCCCTGCAAGAACCCAGCAGGGCAAGGGCCACCTCTTGGTCACTGGGGCCCCCAACAGCTGGGCACACCTGCAGGACCCCGGGCAAGGCTTCGGGACGGCGTCCAGATTCACACACCAATGTCTGATCTCTGCTTCAGATGTTGTGTCTCCCTGAGCCCAGCCAACGCGAGAGGAGCTCCTGGCCGCTCCCGCCTCCGATAAAAGTGGCAGGATTCCAGGCCACGAACACGCACCCCCAGGACTTTTTTTGTTAAACTGAAAAGGAGAAATTCGGCAGCAAGAACTGACTGACAAAGCCAAGGTTTCCCTGATGCCCGCCTGCAGGAGGCCTGCCCTCTTTGAAGCCAGCAACAACTCTTCCCTTTCTCTGGGTTTTCAAGGTCAGGGTCACATTGGCAGGAAGGGTTTTCTTTGTACTCCCGCCTCTGACTTACCCCAAACAGTCACTGTCCTCAGCCTGGCCCTCCGCAGTGGCGGAGAAGTCCCTGCTCCTGCAGGGAGGAGCACAAAGAGCGAGGAGCCAGGCGCCTCTGTGCCCCCAGGGCTCTGCTTCTGATGGCCGGGCTCCCCTGCCAGCCCGGGAGTTCCACCTCTGGTCTACAGGCCGAGTGCGCTCCTCCCGGCCCTTGGGAGCGGGCACCCACCTGGAACGGGTTGGCCTGGCTCTGCCCCTCACTGGCTAATGATGCGACCTCGGGCTCTTGCCTCCCATCGCAGAGCTTTGGTTTCCTCATTTGGAAAATGGAGAAATAAACACCTGATCCGTGACAATCGACCTCCTAATGGGACCCAGAGGAGTGCTGTGAATCATAAAGTGTCGTGCCAAAGTTAATGACTCCAGTGCCTGGCACAGCGCCTGGCACACAGTAGGTGCTCAGGGCATCGGCCGTGGTGCAAACACTCACTGGGCGCCCGCAAGGAGCCACGCTGCAGGTAAGGCGCAGCCGGAGGCCCGGAAAGGAGGCCGGGCTGGTGCGAGGGGCACGCTGTCACACAAAGCGGACAGCAGGAAGTAAGGGTCAGAATGCCAGGAGACCGCCCACCTTGGGCCTGGACTCCCCAAGGTGTGTGAGGGGCCCAGGCCTTATAAGAGCCCCCTCTCCTGGGAGCAAAGGCTCCCAGCTGTAGGCTGCCTGTTCCTCTACCTATTTCTCAACAGCCGAGCTTTGAGAGAGCTGCAACCACGGCAAGCGACTCAGTTCTCTGAAGGCAGCCATGTGCGTGTGCAGGTGCATGCTGTGCACACCTGGACACGGTGCTGGGGACTAACGGTTGACGCCAGCCCACGTTCACTTAACATCTCCTGGTGACCTCAGACCTGGCTAGGAGTAGATGGTATAAGGCAAACTCCGGCCCCACCCCAACAGACAGCAGTCACTAGAAGTCGGAGTGATGCTGCTCGGGGCTTCCGTTCTGGCTGTGCCCCGTGAAGGCCCCCATCTGGGAGAGAGTCTCAGCCTAGTGTCCCAGCCTCTCTAAAATGCTGGTCCTCTGAGTACCGGGCCCTGGCTCACGGGTGCCCTCTGTCCCACCAGCCCTCCTCGCGAGACTAACCTCCTGCCGCGGCTGCAAAGCCCTGCCCGCTTCCCTGGGAGCAGACCCGGCTCCTGCCCAGCCCCCAAAAGGAGGGGGCAGATAACGGCAAGGTCTCGCCACTCTGGTGTCCCTGCGTGCATCCCACTGTCAAGCTTGGCCTCCTCTTCCCTCCATGAAGGGCTCTCATTTTAAGGCTCTGTGACTAAGTGAGGTCCCATGCTAGGCTGGAGCAAGGGGGAGAACATCTCTGGGTTCACCCTGAGATTCTAGAGCGCCAGGAATCTGCTTTGTTATGCCTGCGAGGATACGACATTAGAGTTCAAGAGCCCCAGCCCCTGCCATCCAAGGCTCCACTTGTTAGGGTGTCCACAGGCCCAATAATGGAGCACAGAAAATGCGAAGTGAAGATCTCGAAGCACCTGAGCATTGGTGGGGGGAGGGGTTCAGGGCCAGCTTCAAGTGGAAGGAGCTAGGACAGGAAAGGTGGGTCACGGCAAAGTGGGAAGAGCAGGGGCACCCGGACAGAGAAACCCACAGCCCGTAGTTGCTGACACCCCGCAGGCCACGTCACACACTCAATGCTGTGCCAGGCGTTCATCTACAACCCCCTCGCTCCCCTCCGCCACCTTGGCCTTCGAGACAGGCGTTGCTGCAGTCTCGGTTACTACAGAGCAGCGAGTTCCCGGAGTCACAGCCAGCCGAGGGTGGAGCTGGGATTTGAACCCAGCCATCCACTGCAAGCGGAGTCTGTGTGAGTAAACAGGGGCAGCCGGGGGTGCAGGGAGTGGGGGTGAGAGGAGGCGAGAATGTCCCTGGAGACTTGTTAAGATCTGGAAGTGCGCCTTTGTTTTCCCTGCAGCCTGCTCTAGAAGGGTACCAAGCCAGGCCTGAGAAATCCTTTGTGGGCGGCCCCACCCCCGCACAGGAGGACCCAGTCCCCAGGCAGAGTCCGAGGACCAGCCCAGCCAGCAAAGGCACTTGCTTTGCGCCATCCACCTAAAGGACGAGGGCGGGAGCCTGCGCTGATGAGTTGGAAGGAGGGGTGGGCGCTGGGAGAAGCAGCCAGTCAGGAGGCGCAGCTGTCAGGGCCGCGCCGACAGGCTGGCGTGGAGCTGTTGCCAGGGCAGCAGAGTCTGCCTGCACAGGCGGCATGACCACAGCTGGTCATTCTCTCCTGACCACCAGCGAGGCTGGCCAGGGCTCCCCATGGGGCAAAATGACAGGGGCCTCATAGGGGGCCTGTCGGCATGAAGGGCCGACCAAACAGAGAGCAGGGGTCCACCTCACATGCTGGACAAGTCCCCGATCACAACCCAACCCCAACAGGGACCTGGCGAGAGGCTGGAGGCTCTCGGACCAGGGGTTCCAACAGCCCAGGCTCATGCAGCAGGGCGCCCGCCAATGAGGGGTGCCTGCCTCTCCAGCAAGGCAGGGGGCCCCTGGAACTGCAGGGTGATGAGGAGACATGGAACAGCAAGGAGAATGGAGAGCAACGCAGGACCCTGGCTGGACTCTCACCCAGCATCCAACTTGGGGCAGCCACCCAGCTGGGTCAGACACAGCAGCCAGAACAGCTCTGGGTGGGGAGGAGTGACCGGGCTTGGAGCGGCAAGGTCTCGTTCGGTTCAGTGCCCGGGGCTCCGCCACACTGAAGGTGGACGGCACACGCTGGCCAGTGTGACGACTCACCTGGGGTACAGTGCTCCACCCGGGCAGGTGGGCGGCAGCCTTTGCTCAGGGCTTCACACACTGGGGCAGCCTCAGCAAGCCCACGCGGCAGTTTTCTGTACGTCAGAAAACGTGCTTCCACAGATGCGAAGGGTGGCTTCCAGTGTGACGGGATAAAAAGGCCATCGGGCATTGCTGCCCTGTCTGTGCCTGCCAAGATCCAGGCAAGTCAACCCTCCGTAAACCCTGGGTCCAGAATTCTGTTTATCTTAGAGTCCCACCACTCATGTAAGACCCCAGTCAGTGTGGAGGTTTCTGCCACAAGACACGGCGGTATCACCTGGGTGCAAGGTGCCTCCTGCGGCGGTGGGGCAGAGGGGGAGGGGAGACCTAGGAGCGGCCACAGAGCCATCTTTACAAGAGTCTGCTAAAAGGACGTGTGCAGGGCAGAGCACCCAGTGAGAGCTGCCTTCAGGGAAACTGCTCCTGGGTAGTCGCTGGGGTCCAAGGAGACAGTCCCACCCGCAGATAACCATTAGAGGCCACAGAGGCAGCCAATGGAGCCCCAGAACAGCTCAGTGGCCCCCTGATTTAGGAGAGAGACAGCAGGGTTGACCAACCAGAATCGTGTTGACAAGCCCCACGCTGGCCACCACGGGGCCCAGAGACAGGGCAGGAGCCATGGATCAAGCTTCGAGAAGAGCCTCAGGCACCCCCCGCAGGCACAGGTGGCCAGGGCGCCCCCACTAGGGTGGCGTGATGGCCATGGACCCTGATGTGTGGTGGGCACGGGCGGCCCACCACCGAGCAGCTCCTGACTCCAGCCCCGAGATACCCGATCGGGGCCTGCCCCCCAGGGCCTCCAGCCCGCGGCACCTGGAGTGTCCAAGGCCAGGAGCTGCTCTCTGGGAGTCGCCTTCACGGCGCTCCAGACTTCTCATAGTAACACCTTCTCGGGGCTTCAGAAGCAAACCAAAGTCATTTGCCAACTATTTTCTCCCATTAATCTCACCATGCATTTGCTGTTTTCCCCCATGATGACTCATTTAGCAATAACAGAGCAATTAGGTAGACCACAGAATATTGATTTTCTGAGTGGGAGAAATGTCCACCCAAACATCTTTCATGCCCGTCTTGGGCTGTCTCCTGCCACAGGATGGGACAGACCCTGAGAGGGCTTGGCCAGGTCTGCTGGCAAGACGCTGGGGTCTCAGCAGAAAGGCAGAAGCACAGCGTGTGCCGTGCGGAAGTGTGCCCGGGAGGTGCAACAGAGCTACCGTGACATGAAGAGAGGAGGGTCAGCGCTTTGGCAGCTTGTGGGGAACACACCGGAAGTTGGGGAGCCAGATCCAGACTCCCTGACTTAGGCTCCCTGAAGTGGGTGACGTGGCAGCCGTGTAGAATCCTGTTCCCCAGGCGGGCTTCTGCTTACCCACTGAAACCCTGCACGCATGGTGAACCCAAGGAGACCCCCGAGACCTAAAACAGTCAGCCTAAGTCAGTGTCAAGGCACCCCAAGCCTACAGGGCGCCTGTAAATAGGTTCACCGGAGGCTGCCCTGGCCACCTGCCAGGCCTCGGAGAGTGGCTCTCGGAAATGTCTGAAGAAAGGGCAGCTGAACCCCCACTCCTCCTCTTCCCCACCCCACTCCCACCAGCCCAAGGTAAGCCTGTATTCTGCTCTTGGGGCCTGTAAACATGCCCACCAAAAAAAAGACCAGCCAGGAGAGAAAGGGGACACTCGGGGTGGCTGCTGAGAGGGACATCTGCGCGTGGCTCCCAACCAGCCCCACAGCCGGGATATTACGGGGCAAGTTTTAACTGACCTCCCACTGCCCACACCCACAAACAGCCCACGCTAACTGGGTGTTGTCAGTGCAACAAGCCCCTAAGGTCCCACGACCCATGCCAGCGACATAATGACCTTTAGCCAGAGAGCACCTGGTTTCCTGTGGCCAGGGGAAGAGCCACACTCCAAGAGCACATGTGTGCAAGTAAACCTTAGTTTCTCACCTGCAGAACAGGGTACTCCCCGGCCTGCCACCTCCCTACCGCTGTGAGCGCCAGGGAAGTGCACCTAAGGGAAGCAGTGGCGGGCACCTCATCGCTGGGCTGTGTGGACCGACCTGGACCGTTGTGCGGGTGGGAAAGAGCCTCTGAGCAAGCCCAGACGCACGCGAGCACAGCAGCAGCTCCCCACGCTCGGGCAGTGAAGAAACTTAGTATCTGTGGCTCACTGGGTGCTTCCCGAGCACCTACAATGCGACATTCCTTACAAGTCAGTCTGAGAAACACTCCGTTGTCTGGACAGTGACTGGGGAGGCAGGGAAGAAAGCAAGGCCTGCCAGGTCCACCACGGCTTGGAAAAACGCGACCATCCGCCAGTCAACTACATGCGCTGGAGACCTCCCCTTCACCTCTCTTTCCAGCACAGAGAGGCAATGCCATATCCCCACAGGGAAAAATCACCTCGAGACGCTCCACCAAAAGGGACTTAGAACTCACAAACAGGAGTCACTCCCAGGCTACCCGGGCCTCGCCTGCTCTGGCCTGCAGAGCCCGTCACCACCCTCCCCCTCTGAGCACACTGCTTCTCCGGGTGGCCAGAAAAGGAGCTAAGTCTCCATCACGTCTCAGAAAGATGACACCCGTGGGACCACAGGAAGCAGGAGACCCCAGGCCCGAGCCCCCCCCCACCCCCGGGATCCTGAAGAACACGGCCTGCATCCCAGCCTGCCGTTACTGCTCCGTGGGCACCAGTGGACGCCCCCAACCCAGTGCCCTCCCTCCCCTCTGGGGGGCTTGCTGCCAGGAAGGGCCAAGGAGTCTGGGAACCATCAGCCCCCTGGCAGAGCGCTGGCAAGCCCATCCACAACGGTGCAGGCTTTGCTCCCAGCAAGGACAGAGCTTTATTAATTATTCAGGGGACAGTGCAATTATGCAAATTATGCTGCCTTCTGCAGGAGTCCAGGGGGGCGGGTCGCCCAGAGCCAAGGCTACTGGGTATCAAGACAGCCCACAAAGAGGGAATACCCCCCTTTTGGGTCCTCCGAGGATTCTGACCAGCGCCATCCACGCACAGGAGAGCTGCCAGCTGCCCTGAGGAGTGAATCTGCGGCCCGGTGACTCCTCCTCCCCCACACAAACCCCCACTCCGCTGCTCGGTGTCATTCAGGACGTGCTCCTGTAGGCCCTGAGGACAGGGCACACGCCCAAAGCCCCCCTTAGAGCGCACACTGTAAGGGGAGGTAGCACCTCGAATCTGGAGTGTTCTGCAAACACTGGTGCCCCACAGACGCTGCTGCTGTTCCTGGGGTGAAGAGGAACCCCGGGCTCAACAAGCTGGAGCTAGTTTCCTCACCACGGGACTTCTCAGGGCCGTTGGCGTCCTGGATCACAGAGACCCCCAGTGAGGACGCCCGTGGTCCTATGGGGGATCGCCTCTAGGCTCGCCTCCAGGAGCCGAGTCTGAGAAACTGGACAGGTGCTCGCTACGTCCCCACAGGCAGGCCCCTGGAATAGGTTTTCACCACCGTCGCTAAAAGACACCATCCAAAATGTGCAGGTCAGATGATGAGGGCAACCTGACAAGACCACCTCAGGCCGGCTGGGCAGGGCTCCTGACAGACCACCAGGCCACAGCACAGCCGCTGCCCACACCCAGGGGCCACTCCCCAGGCCGGGCAGTTGTGCCAGCGCGTCTCCAGTCCACGAGCCAGCCCGGGGAACACGGCTGCAGCCGGCATCACCCCGGCCAGAGCGCAGCGCCAGCCTCACCCATCTGCCCGAGCCACGGCTGGTCAGGGGAGGCCCTGCCCACCAGCATCACTCTGTCCCCCCCCNACCAGCATCACTCGGTCCCCCCCCCCCCCCGCCCGGGCAATGATGAACATCACCGCTGCATCCTGACATGGAGGAAATGAAGGTCCCATGGGAGGCCATTAGCCTGCCCGTGGCCTCATGCACCCGCCCCACCCTACCAGACTCAAAAATCAGTGGATCCAAATGCAGCCACAGCTCATCAGCTCCGCCAGGAGGAAGAGAGATGCGGGAGCCCAGAGCTCAGGGAAGCCGTGGATGAGGACTCTCACAGCAGCACTGACAGGCGGCAGCCGCCTAGCTGCCTACCCTCACGCAAGGCGCCTGGCCACGGAGCCCAGGAGGAGGCCCACCTCCGCTGCCACCCCCACCTCCTCAGGTGGGGGAGCCTCCCCCAGGGTCTGGGGGCCCCGGGACTCCCTCCCAGCCCCCACGTCCTCTCAGGTGGGAGAGAAGAAAACACTTTGGAAAGATCTAGGTGCAAAACCTATCTCTGTCACACACACGCTGTCCAACTCAAGGCCTCGGTCTCCTCGTGGGTACACCTGGGAGCGCCGTAGTTAGGACTCGGGGAGCCAGACTGGAACCCTCACTCTGCCGTTGCGGCTGTGTCGCGCTCCCCTGGCCGTCAACCAGGACCGTCACAGTGCAAGGCCTGGGCCTCCCGAGGACAAAGCGCGGGCAGGGCCCTGGGGGGCTCCTAGACACAGAACTTCTAACTCCAGCACCGGGGTCACCCCCAAGGAGTGCCTCTACCCCTCTAAAGCCAGTGTCGTCACGCGTGGCACGGAGGAGGGTCAAGAGCTCAGCACGATGCCCACACGGCCTCTAAGAGCTCAGCACGATGCCCACACGGCGCAGAGGCCGCAAGCAGCACACGCTCCCTAAGCGGCAGGCAGCTGACAGGTGTGATCGCTGACCGAGTCAGCGGTCTATAAACGGAGCGTAGGAACAGAGGCCGTAGGAACAGAGGCCGTGCGCAACGGTGGTTGGTGCGGGGCACCACGTAACAAAGCCAGACCTGGGGTTATTATAAATAAGCCAGAGTGGGAGTCCCCGCCCAGCCACTTAGGAGGCTGTGTTCTGAGATGGGCAGGTTGCTCAGTCTCTCTGCGCCTCAATTTTCTTCTCTGTAAAATGAGGCCAGCCAGAGCCCTGGCCCTTCAGAGTGCCGCTGTAAGGGTGAAATAAACTGTGCGTGGAGGCCCTGGGAGCAGAGTCTGGCCCACCGTAAGTGGCCACTCAGAGCAGCTATCACAGCACCAAGAGAAGCTAGCCACGGCCAGCAGAAAGAGGAAAGCCGGCAGGTCCCGCACCCTGCGAGGGGCTCCCTTCTGACAGTACCAGGGACTCAAGACCTGCGGCATAGCAGCTCCGGCCGGGAAAGCGTGACGTGCCACCGGGCACACTGCTTCCTTCCAGCAACCAGAGGGGCAGGGCAAGGAGCGCGGAGTGTGGCAGCCACGGGCCTCACTCTACCTCCACGCCCCACAGGCCAGGCTCCCCCTCTCCTCCACCCAACCTCCGCCCCAGCCAGCCTGCTGGGAATGCAGCCCTGGCACCTGGCATGGTCTCAGGTGCCGTGTGACGGCCATTCTCGTCTCAGCCATGACCCTGCAGGCTGTGCTCAGACCTCCTTCCCCAGCGGGTCCTTCTGGGTGGACCTGAGCTTGAATGGCATTACTGCCACTCACTAGATCCTAGTAAGCAACTGGACCTCTCTGAACCCGTTTCCCTACCTGCAACCAGGCAGCGGGCAAGAGGAATGGGCTTCCATGACACAGGTGGCCCACGCACCGAGCCTGGAGTTAGGAGACAAGTTCCAACACCGGCTCTGCCCCAACCTCTCTGAGCCTCATCTACTCCTGCAAAACACAGATGACGGTCACAAAGGCCTGGCCGCTCCAGGCAACCCTGGGTGACCCAGAAGACTGGTGTGAGCCTGTCGCAGCGGGGCCTATGCCAGAGAAGCTACGGACGCTCCTCCAGAGGAGGAGGGGCTACTTCCAGAAGTCTCACCACCATAAACAGAAAGGCACAGGGAGATTCCCAGCATCAACCAGAGAACGGGCTGCTGGGGTGGGGTCCCCCAATGTGTGATTTTGCTCCAGGAACTTTCCCGACGTGGAGTCTGTTTGTACACCTATGAAGTGGGGTACCAAAAACACCCTCTACTATAAGGAATGAGTAAGGCTAGAGCACGGGCAGCGCCTAGGCAAGGGGCTGGCACACAGCTGGGGCACAACTGCAATCTGCAAAGATGGTTTGCAACATGAGCTCTGGTTCTCGAACTTTGGGGAACACGATTACTCCACGAGAGAGTCTCATTCGAAAGGTCTGGGGCGGTGCCCTAGCACCTGCACTTTAGCAGGCGTGCCCGGCTGCCACTCTTCAGAGGGGTGTCCCCTGGGGTGAGCCAGTCAGGCTCAGGGACTAGGTCCTCGGCTTCGAGACGAAAGCGGGGTGTGGTCAGAGCCAGTTCTGATACCAGATTGGATGAAATCCGGGGAAGTTGAAAAGGGGGAAAGAAGGCAGGAAGGGGACTGAGGAGTAGAGGGGGCAGGGCTCTGAACAATCTATTAATCAACGCCCCCAACAGCGACGGCCGAGGCTCACATAGCCTTTGCATGCTAACGGTCTGCAGCTGCAGTACACGCTTGGTTCTGAGCATCAAAAAGACAGAGCATGAAATTAACTTCCCCTTCATCAGTGGGCACAGGGAGACGCTGCGGTAATTCACTGCCCTCGGTAGGAAAACACCCCACGACAGCGTCACATCGAATTAGGGCCTGAGCTACCAGGGTGGCATCTCTATCTCCGCCAACACACGGAGGGTGCAGGAAAGGTGAGGGCAACAGACAGGTGATGTCCCAGGGTTACCTGGGCAGCGGCAGAACAAGCTGAGTTGGGGAAACCCTCAGCACCCCCAAGCGGGGCTGGCCACTGGAAAACAGAGGTGGAGAATCACTGAGCACTCACGGCGCCCCATCGATGCAGGACACACACAGCTCCCTCTGCCTGGGCCAAGCCCTGCCCACTAGCCCCACGGGAGAGTCAGGAAAACTGAGACTCGGCATTCCGCGGCTTCTCTGTGAATCACAGTGACCGGCCAGAGTCAGGCCTGGAAGCCAAGGTCCTGCACCCCCTGGGCTCGGCCTGCTCCAGCCACGCCTGTGGCAGTCGCTGAACGAGTGGCAGCGGGAGGCTGCTCCTGTTTGGGCTGATTTTGGAGACCTTCTGAGGAACAGGGCCTTGAGGCTGACCTCTGGTCCTTCCCCCTTTTAAAAATCAACGCATCTAGTTATTCATTAGGCACCTGCACTGCAGCCTCAACCAGCCCATGACCATCGGCTGAGATCTTCAAGGGGACAACCCCAAATCAGGTGCACAGGGTAGGCAGATGGGCCCTATTCTTGCACAGCCCCAATCAGGCTTGACCTCCAGTCGTGAGGTCACTGCTTGCACTCCCCCAGGAATGGTCAGGGTATTCCCAGGCAGCCTGCCCCTTGCAGGTGGAAATCCTGTCTCTCCCCATGGCTGGGTCCTCACCCCCCACCTGCCTGGCTCAGAAGCAGTCAGCAGTGCACCACTGGGCGCTTCCAGAGACCTGCCCTCTGAACACCACAGGAGGTCCTGACTGACAGGTACACGGCTGGGTGCACGTGGTGTGGCCTGCTGACAAGAAGTGGTGGGCAGCTGGACCTGTGCACCCACCCCCACAGCTCACACCCACATGTACCCAGAGAGGACAGACATTCCCCCGACTCAGGAGAGGATGGGAAATGGGCCATGTTTGCTGGTACCCCAGCGGGGAGGGACAACACCCACATTACTCCTATCTCAATAACCTCTGGGCTTTCAGTCTGTCCTGGAGGTGGAAAGTTCTGACCACAGGTGATGCCACACTGAGCACTGGGCATGAGGCAGGCACGGAGCCGGGCCCTGGTGGAGCTGTGGCCCTGCAGGGAGCTGCCTCAGAGGGTGTGAGGGAGGCCTGCGGGCGGCGCCTGAAAGGGTGGGAAAGGGGTTAGTTTCCAGGCAGAGTGGCCAGTGACTGTCCCTCCCCCCACTGCCCAGACCTGGGGCGTGTCTCCCAGCCACTCAAAGGCCTCAGAGGGTCCGCCGCCCTCCCTGCAGTCCAGGCTTGCTATCCACAGCTTCTCGCATGCCCAGGCTGTGGACATGGCCCAGGCCTCCCCTCACAGACGGGGGGTCGGGAGGCCAGAGCACCTGGACACCAGAGGTTTGAGTGGGGTGCTTTCTCCCGCAGGGGTCGGGGGCTGGCCCACAGAGCAGGGGAGCAGGAGTGAGCGTGCCGGCCGAGGGGCGCTGATGCTTCCCTTCTTGCTTTTTCAGTCTCCCTCTGATCTCCAACTCTCTTTGGTGGCCTTTTAAAATAGCCATTAATTAGAGCCTGGTAATTAACTTTCTGGTTCAAGTAATATTTTTTGAAAGAATTCCATTAAAGAATCAATTTGCATATCCTCAGAATTAGGACCTGGAAATAGGTAGGGTTACTTGGGGGGAGAATGTGATGGGCCCCACAGCACCCCTCAGGCCTAGCACCCCAGGCCTGGGCTCTGCCAGCACCTGCAGACTAAAGGGAATTAAGAGGATGGCCCGGTGCATACTGAGCTGGGGAATGTCTTCTCCAAGGTGGGCAGTTTGTCCGCAAAACTGGCCTCCTCTGTGGCCACACATCCAGACAGAAACCGCACACACACACACACACAAATACACACCAAGAGCAGAAACTCGGAACGCATGCGCACACCGTAGACACACACGCCTAACAGGCACGGTTACAACAGGGTAGCCTACAGTCGCCGAGCACCTCTCAGGTGCGCTCTGTGTCCATACCTCACCTGCAAAAATAGTCACTTCACATGGCTCAGCCCAGCGGAAGTGCCAGTGTTGCACCAAAGGCTTCACATGAGCTGACTCATTTCAAATGCTCAGGCGTGTACACAGAACACACACACACCTTCGTGCGGACAGGTGCATACTCGTAAGACATACAGAAGCATGTGCTCGCAGATGTGCACCTGCTACAGATGCTCGCAGACGAGAGGCTTCTCCGGCCTTTGAAACCCCAGGCTGGGGATGATCCAGTCTCACTAGCTAATTTCCACCGTTCCTAAAAATATTGCCCGGCTCAGATCTCTGAAGATACACGAGGGAGCCGCAGATCTAAAAGGAGGGTGATAAAAATGAGCAAGCAAAAATAAATTGGTTCTTTTCTTTGTCCGGGTCACGTTCTGCAGCTTTCCCCTCCCTTTCTGGAGGTGAGGCTCAGAATCACGAGCACCTTTGTGGCCTCCGGACAGCACTGCCCCCAGAGGTGCCTGGGGGGCTCCAGCACCCTGCTGTGGGTGGCCCGCTCCTGGTCACAGGCCTGGCTTCTGCTGCTCCACCTGCCTGCTTCGGGTGTGCCTCGGGTTCCCTGGACCCAACATCCCCTTCGCTGCCTGCCTACCCTGAAGGGTGAAGCCCTCTCCAAGTGCTGTGTAAATGCCAGGCCTCCTTATGATAATTATCAGATTAAGAATTAAATCTGATTCCCTTACGGAGAGCAGGGAAGGGGAGGGGAGAGCTGGGTAAGTCTTCCTGGCAGGTAATTAATGAATTCCCTGCTATACTTCTCGGAAGGTGGAGGCCCACTTAACCAAGATCCACCTACCCGAGGTTTCTCACAGCTGAGGGAGGCCACACAGGGCAACGGAAGAGGCTGTAAGGGGCTTGTCAGAATGTTCAGAAAGAGAAGAAGGGGAATAGACAAGCCTCAAAAGCAGCAGCACTACCGGCCACTAAACTCAGGAATAGACTATTTATTCAGTCACTAACAAGCCAAGCAATCCTGTGTCTGCCCATATGAATAATCAAGGTTAGTGAGGACACCAAACTTTTCTCAGGTGTGAGGAAACAGGTGCGTACTGTCTGTCAAAAATCGCTGGAGGGGGAAGGCAGAGGGTGAGGTGTTTGTGTATGTGCGTATGTGTAGATTTTCCGTGGGGGGTACCTAGAAATCCCTCTCCTAAGACTTTATCCTATGGAAACAACCAGATGTAAACAAAGATAAACATTCAAGGCCTTAAATACCAGCATCATTTTTAATAAAGAAAAGCTAGACACCACCTCAATACCAAAATGATTAAAACCAGCATGGCCCAAGCGTAGGTTGGGACAATGAGCTTTGAAGCTCCTGTGTGTAACATTGTGTGTGAACACAATGAGCTTTGAAGCTCCTGTGTGTGTCTCCTGTGTGTAACACACATAGGAGAGGTTTGCTTTCCCAGGTTTGCGTTCCGGGGAGCAGTGATCCTCTGCAGGAGGAGAGAGAGCAGCAGCTGGCATACCTTGAAGCTCCCAAGCACACTGAATGAACGCTGCCTACCGTTCCCACACTGCGGATGAGGAAACTGAGGCGTACCAAGATGAAGTGACTTTTCCCGGCCAATATCTAACTACCACTTATCGCAAACCATATACTGATTTATCCTCTGTCGTCTGTTACTGCTTATTTAATAAAATATTAGAAATGCTTAAGCAATGTGTGCAAGACGGTGTTGGTTGCTAAGGAGACAGCACTGAATAGGACACACTTTCTATTAAATTCACACTGCATATGTTAATGCTAATGTTTCCAAGGACAGCACTGTTCTCTGTCCCATAATGCAGATGTGCAAACTGAGGCTCTGAAAGATTAAGTGGCTTGCCCAGGAACGCCCGGCTTTCAATTCCAAGGAAGCTCACATCCTTCCTGTTACTCCCTGACACTGTCTGAAGTGCAGGGTCATCTCGATGTTACCCAGGGAGCGCAGAGAAGGACCAGGCACCCCTGTCTACAGCAGGGACTGGGGGAGAGAAGAGCGGGAGAAAAGCCAGACCTCCCACGCCCACTGCCAGCAACTAAAGCAGGCAACAGATCCCATCTTCTTCCACTGTCTCTGTTCCTTGTATCAAGCTTCCCCTCCCCTCCAGGGGGCGGTCACCCAGAGGGGCAGAACTGACTCCTGTCTATTCACTGCCAGTCAAGGGTCCCTGAAAGCCCTCACCCACTTGTATGTATCCCCCTCCCTAACCTCTCCACCACTGTAACTTGCAGGTGTGGGAACTCCGGGCAACACTCACGTTCAGGGGCGGGGTGATGAGTCTAATCCACAGCAGCCTCCAGACCTGCACCGGGGCTGGTGGGTTATGAGAGGAGTCCTGTACCAGGCAGGCTGGGAATTATGGACAGGGGGTTCGGTTCACAGTAACTACAGGGAGACAGCCAGGGGGGACCTGGTCACCCAGAAACAGCATAAGGGAGAAATGGCGTGAGAAGCTCATAATACTGTCAGCTGACCCTCCCGGCTCCAGCTACGCGGGAACATGAATAAATAAATGAGTGGCTTGGAAATTATTTTCTGGGAAAGCAGAACCACCACATCCGAGCTCGCTCTGACCAACATAACAGCCCTGTGAACGAGTGGCAACATTCCAGGCTGCAAGCAAGAACCGCTCCTGCAGTGCACCTTTCCCCTGGAAAGCCCCACGCAGGAGTCATCTCTGCTGTCCAGGAGTAATGATTACCTGTCCTCGGTGCTTATTTCCAAACCTCCAAAGAAGAATCAGTGTCTGGAAAGCCCAGGGATTTGGAGACTAGCTGGGAACCCCTCCTCCCCGCTCTGCCCCCGCCCCAGCCTTTTTCAGGATTTAAATCTGTCCAGTAGCCCCTGTGGGGCCCCCAGAGCCTAGTCGTGCCCACCAAACCCTGGTGGACCTGACCCCCAGCTCACCAGCAGACTTCACCCCTCTCCCCCCAACCAGCCAGGTTCAGCATCCCACACCAATGAGGCCTTTCGCAGAGCTTAACGATCCCAGCACAGAACCTCCTGGATCCCACCCACTCCACGAAAGAATTCCAGCACACACACAAAAATCACCTCCCCACCACACAGTTGTGGACAGGCAGAGAGGAAGCAACAAAGCCTCCTCAGCAACTGTAACACAGCCGGCTTCATCCAAAGCTGAACCCCAAGTACACCCACACAAGGCACTCCTCCCTGTGGGGGGCACTGGGCCAGGGCTCACTCACACTTGACATCCTAGAAGCCCCTACCCCCCCTTCCCTCACTGAGGTTGGTGTCTCCGCACTTATCCCCTCCCCACCCAAAGGTAGGGCAGCCCCAGCAGGGGCCCCCCCGGAGCCCTTAGCAACTCCTTCCTGCTGCTAAAGCAGCCCGGTCCATCCTCCAGCCTCAACCACACAAGCACACGGCGACAGAAGCACACGGCAGCACCACCGCACGAGAGCACGACCACACCTGGTCAGAGAAGAGGTGCCTCTCCACTGGCCCAGGTCTGCCGCGAGCTTCAGGTGGGAGGGGAGTCACCACAGTGGGGTTTACTCACTCATCTCCACTTAGGAGCCGTCCAGGGACTGCCCCGAGGCACATCTGCCCGTCCAGCCCAGCGGCAGCAGAAAAAAATCTATCTCCCAGCAGAGCAGCAAATCAAGAGACCCCAGTCCTGGCCAAGCCTATTTCAGCTCCAAGATGGGCAGAGGGTTTTCAAACTTAGTCTCTCTGCGGTCCGTGGGAAATCTGGGCTCCCTTCCTTGCCAGAGAAGCCACCAAGCCAGATTTTGTTTATAGAAAATTAATAAGACAATTCCACACCGCTGCCAGTGACATCCCGCTCCAACAGCTACCGTTCACCACCATTTCTAAAAATGGGCTCTAGCTTCATCTCAAGCCCCCACTCCGCACCCCTTCAGCATGTGGCAAGTCTGGTCCGAGGCCAAGCTGGGCAGGCCTCGCATGAGGTCATCTCGGCCATACCCAACCTCCAGTCGGGGCTGCCGGCAGAGCGGTGCCGGCTGTCGGAGGCTTCCCGCTGGAGGGAGGTAAACACGGACGGCATGCATGCTGGCCTGCCCTCGGGAAGGCAGGCACACTCAGAGGTCGGCCGCGGGCTGCCTCTCCGGCTCCCAGGACAACCAACACATGCACACAAAACCGGTACGTACACAAGCCCCCGCATGCGGGTGCAGAGGGTCTTGACCCCCGCCAAGGAAATCGTGGAGAAGGGCATGTTCCTGGGGGAGAAAGCTGAAGGCAGGGGAAGGGGGGGCAGGCGGAGGGAGGAAGGCAGCAAACCGGGTGGCCTGCAGCCCAGACAATAACAAAGATGGGAAGCGAGATTTTCAAAGACGCAGTGGCTGCGCCCAGCGCTGAGTTCTGGTCTGGCTGCATCTTCCTGCCAGGGCACGCCTGGTCCCCTGGGGCACCATGGCCATCAGGGCAGGGCTGAGGGTCCTGCCTTGGGCTGGGTTTGGCAGCTGAGGCAGGAAACCAACAGCAAGCAGCAGTGGGGAAGCACTGGAGAGCAGCTCTAGGCTGACGATGGAAATTAAAGGTCTGGAATTCTACCGGTGGCTGGGAGGGGTACTCTGAGGAAGATACCGGGGGTCAGTTAACCAGCGTTCAACCTTGGGCAGCAGTTGGGCTATAACTTGTACTCATCTGCCCACTGGAACCAAGGGGGAGGGGAGAGACATTTTAATTCTACCTGTGCCTCCCCTACAGGGAGTGCCAACCTGCCAATCGTACACACAGGCACAGCCCTACGAAGGCAGATGCCAGGGACCTGAGACAGACATCTGAATGCTGAAAAGGCGCCTTGGTCCCTGCCTGTTCTTTCTCCTCCACTAGCTGAGCAGGGACACGTTCTAACTGGCACCGGAATCCATCACTGCCTGTGCCCAAGTGGAAAGGTGCTGGGGCTGGCACAGCTCAAGGAGGGGGACCTGGGCCCCAAAGGCTGAGTCCGCCTAGTGCCCCTGCACGAGGACAGAGTGGCTTGCCCTTGCGAGCTGAAGCCTGCTCCTCGCCTGTGACTCCTGGCGAGCTGAACCACCTCCTCCTGCTCCTCCTCTGCCCCACATGCCACCTCCCCCTGGAATTTCCACACCTGCTCCCGACTTGCCTAGGAAAAGGAAACAGGGAGCAGGAGACACCCCTGGGAGTGGAGAGGTGAGGGAGGGAAGCCACTGCCCAGGCTGGAGAGGGGAGGCCATTCTTCCCGGTCTGGGGGGATGCCCTGAGCTCATGGCCAGAGCACTGCCCGCCCGGCTGGCCCCCGCCCGGCTGGCCCCCGCCCCGGGCAGAGCACGCGCCCTACTTAGAGCAGATGTGCCCCCTAAGCGGCCCAACCCCCGGCTCCTCCCCTCCAGATGTTCACCCTGTTCCTCACCACTGGGTCTCAGCAAAACCCAGCGAAAATGCCTTTTGTATAGGACACCCGGCTCCAGGGCCAGGGGATGGGTCCTGGGGGCGGAGGCGCCACTTCCGTCGCCAGCCCCGGGCACTGCACCGCGGGGAAACAATGCCCACCGCGGCCAGGCGAGGCAGGACTTCCTGGCGAGGGCACTTCCCGCCGGGCCTGGCCCCGGCCGCGGCACCCCTCCCGGCCGGGGGAGAGCCGAAGGTCCTCCATTCGCGCGGCCCGCTCCGAGGTGGCCCCACAAGTTGCCGGAGGGCGGCGCGGGGTGCCCTCCCTCCCTCTCTCGGCGCGCCCGGCCCGGGCTCTCGCTTTGTCCCCGCGCCCTCCGGGGCGCATCCCGGGGCGGCGGCGCGGAGGCCGGGCCGGGCGGCGGCGCGGCTCACCTCTCATTGTCCGCGGTGGAGGCGGCGGCGGCGGCGGCGCTCCGGAACCCGGGCAGGATGTGGCGGAAGCTGTGGTTGCGGTCCAGCTTGGGCTGGCTCTTGGTGCGCTTGATCGAGCCCTTGAGGCGGCGGCTGAGGAAGCCCTGCGCGCGGGGCGACAAGGGGAAGGGAAGGCGGGGTTAGCGCGGCGGCGGGCCCGGGACCCGCGCGGGACCCGCGCCCTCACACGGGCGGCCGCGCGGCCGAGGGCGGGCGCGGGGTCGGGCTCGGCCCCAGCAGCTCGCGGCCCGCGCCGCCCGCCCGCCCGCCGACGGCTCGGCCCGCGCAGCGCGGCCCAGCCCACCCCGCGCCGCCCGCCCGCCCGCCCGCCCGGCCCNCGCGGCCCGCGCCGCCCGCCCGCCCGCCGACGGCTCGGCCCGCGCAGCGCGGCCCAGCCCACCCCGCGCCGCCCGCCCGCCCGCCAGCCCGGCCCAGCCCGCCACGTCGCCCCCGCCCCCTAAACCGCTGTTGCCATGGCGACGCCGAACCGAGTCGCGCCGGCCGCGGCCGAGGCCGCCCGAGCCCCCCAGGCGCGGGACGTGGGGGTGCAGGGGAGAGAGCCGGCCAGGGATGGAGGGCCAGGGTGGTGGGGAAGGGGTGGAGGCGGCGCCCCGGGACGGCAGAGCCCGCGGTCCCCTGGCCTCTTCCCAGACCGAAGTCACACCCTCCACCCACCTTGAGGAATCCACACCCCTCACCCCAACTCTGATTGCCAAAGGGACTTCCTCCACCCACGGAGGTGGGTGTTCTCTGTCTCAGGTCGTTCTGATGGATAAACTAGGGCTGTGAGGGCAGGCGCTGGTCCCGGAGGGCCAATCTGCCAGCGGCCCCAAATCTGGGTGCCCTTCCTTCCTCGGGATGGAGTTCCTTGTCTGTACCCCACACAGGGCAACATCGTGGGGACAAGGGCCCTGGCGCCTGGCTGCATCTCCCCATTGTATGCTTCAAGACTTGGAGCCGAGTCTGAGGAACAACTACGCCTTCTCTAGGGGGTGGGCTGGGGCCCCATTCATGCCTGATGGTGCATGCCGGGTAGCTCCTGAGAGGCATATGGCAAGGGGGGCGGCATTCAGCAGCTCATCCATCTACCCGGTTGACCTGGGCACAGACTTCATCGGCCCAGCCCCAAGAACTCCAGGTCCAAGGAAGAAGGGGAGTGGAAGGTGTGAGCTTGGCCTGCAGCACTTTACAGGTGAGGGGCAGATTTTGTGGTTCAAGGGCCACTGTCTGGCATATTCTGGACTTGGACCCTGCAGGAGAGGGGAGAGAGGAAAACCAGGGGGAGGGAGGATTCTCTAAGGGGAGTTTGGGAGCAGGGTTCTGAGGATTCACCCACCCAGCCTCAATTCCAGGTACGAGGGATATTAACTAACTTTGATGTTCATGTTGGAAACAATGTAATCGCTACATTTTCTCCTTCAAGAACTCGGACTGGTAGGCTTGGCAGCCCTTCTGGGCCAGAGGTTAGGGGTGGATATGTGCTATAGGCCATGCCCTGTGCTGGATCTGTCCATCTGGCCCCAGCACCTAGGCATCATGGGGTCAAGCGCTAGCTGTACACACCATCTCATTTTATCCACACACACAGAAAAGGACAGAGAAACACTAGCCCTTTCTGCAAATGAAGAACCCTTGCTCAGAGAGATAAAATGACAGGCCCAAGGACACACAGCTCCCAGGCCTGCCTAATGCCAGAACTTTCCCCCCAAGAACCCCTCTTTCGCCTGCCTCTTCAGCTTATCCTTTTTTACCTTTCTCTCCCTATTCTTTTGTCCCCCTCAATCTCCCTGGTCCAGAGACCTATGCCTGTGGCCACCTGTCAGAATTCTGTTGTACCCACACCCTCCAGGGCCCAGCCGAAATTCCAGAGGCCTGCACAGGTAGTGGAGCCTAAGGCCTCTCGCCTCTGTCCGTGGCGCTATGCATCAAGGTACCCCACTCAGCTGCAGTCAGTAAATGTCTCTGAGGTGTCCGGGGCTGCCGGAGGCACCCTCCTCCAGAGGGCAGTACCTGATGTGCAGCACCAAGCAGGGACTTCACAGAAACGCTGGGTTCTCAGCATCAGCCTCTCACCAGGTATGGGGGGAGGAGCATGCACCTGGCTAACTTGGATGGGTTCTTCTCTCACAGGTGTTGTTGTCAAGCGGGTTCCCCCAATGGGCTTGTACTCCTTCTCGGTTTTTATTTTCTACGCTGATGAAAATTTTACCATTTCTACACTCTTGCACTACAGCAAACCATGAAACATTTCCAATTTACGTAGCTCATTATGTAGCAATGACAGCTTTATCCTATTTTTGAGCTTTACCCAAAACAAGTAAAATAAACAGTTTTCCTCATTCTAGGAGGTTGAGTAGTACGTGTGTCACTTCTTCCCCCGCCCCCCCGATACCTGATGCTCCTCTAACCAGCAGCCTTCCCCTTGGGGGCCTACTCTGAACCTCCACCCAAGCTGACCCTGACCTTGGGGACGCCTCACTTCTCTGTGACATCACATCATTTACCGAGCACCCACCACGTGCTGGACATAGTGACCGAGAGAGCCATGAACCAGTGGGGGGCAGTGTCCAGACTGACGACAGGCCTGAGGACAGTCCTTCCGTGGCAGGGAGTGCCCCCTCCACACGCACGCCCATGTGCTCCAGGCGCCCCAGCGTACGCCCTGCTTTAAGCAGGCTAAGGAGCGCTTGCCATCAGGCGAGCCACAGCTGGAGGGGACTCACGCCCAAAAGGCTAGGTTCAGAGGGTGACTGGGGGCCAGAGAGGTGAAAGGACTTTCCTAAGGTCACACAGCAAGGTCGATCGAAGACTCTCTGCCTCTCTTGGCCTCACAGCCTTCTTACTGGCCTCCTTGATGGGCCGGAGGGACGAGGGCAGCTTATCACCAGTCCTGGACAAAGAGATGTCTTTTCCCCCAACTCTTCATAGGCGACTCCTGAGACATTTCTGGAGGCAGCTTCAGAAAGAGCTAACTGGACTTAAGCCAGAAACTCCTGCTCTACACTCCCATTAAGCGTTAGTGATGGGTGGTGGGCATATGGGGTCCCTGCCTTCATAAAGCAGGGTTCTTGAAGCCGCGTTCTAGGACTGTTGTGGTGCCCGACGACAGCCTGGTAGCTGAGAGCGGGGAGCTGGAGGAGAACAACCAGGGCTCACATCTAGCTGCAGACCTCTGGCTGGGCTGCAGGACGCTCAGCCACCCCCCACCCCCCCAAAATGGGCAGAGGGCTGCCTTGAGGATTAAGTAGGACAGACACAGCTGATAAAGCTCTAGGCTCAGCACAGCACACAGTAGGACTCCACAAAAGCAAATGTAATTCTCACAGTAACTTGCCGCATAAATGTGCAGGATTGTTAAAAAAAACAACATTCAGTTTGCGGTTATATATGTTGAGTCCACATGTGAGGTTAGATGTGGTTTCTGCAACCACCCCCTGCCCTTCCACAGGCTCTGGACACCCCCTTTCTACACCCCCAAGGCCTGACTTTGTCCCATCTTAACCAGGAGGTCACCCCGATCCCATAAACCACCAGTTCAAACTCTTCCGCACCACTCCCGTTCAATTCTTTACTCAAGCTCCGGACAAGTTACAGGATGTCTCCAAAGCCAGCATCCGATCTGTAAAATGGGCTGATGCTGCCGACAGAGTTGTGGGAGGGATCAGATGAGGCACAGCATCACCGGGGAAATGGTAAATGTGAAGCCACTAAGCTCACTCGTTGCCAGCCCCGCTATGATTACTACTGAGGCTGCTTCTAGCACAGCCACCCATTTTTGCCTGGGGAAGGTGGGAGTCTGGCCCCCAGGAGCCCGCAGGCCCCTGGCAGCGGGGACGGGGCCGCTGGCACGCCTAGTGAATGCGTGAACGTGCTTGCAAAATGCTCCTGGAGTCACAGACGCCACCGGTTCGGTCGTTTTGAACTCTTAAACAAGTACTTTTTCTAAAGCAACCTCACAGAGACTCGTGACGTACAAAGTATGCAGGGTGGAGGAGCGGGGCTGACTCCGTGGAGGCCTCAATTTCATTCACTAGCGCAGGGCCTGATGTCTGAAGCTCAGCGGGCAGGCTTCTCCCTTCCCCGCTTACACAGCCATGCCCTGCTGCTCTTCACGCCACTGCGCTGGCTCCGCTTCGCACACGGTCACAGCCTGGGACCACCACCCAGCCCATTCCCAGCGGCTGGGCGTGGATGGCATGTAGCCTCTGCCCCTCTCGGCCTCAGCACACTGCGCATTCGGCCACCCCTCTCCCACATGACCCACAGGCCTCGAGGCTTCCATCCAAGTCATGACCCAAGTGCAGGGGAGTCCTAGTGAGGGGCAGAGGCCCGGGGGACCTGTTGGAAGGGCCTGAGTTCTCAGCCACCCCCACCCCAGATCCATGTTCATCCCAGGATGTTCAGGGAGACCGCAAAGGTCTAGACACGTGGATTCATTCACCCATTTCAGCCAATCCTAAGCGAGGATGAAGGCGTGATGGTGATGAGCGACCAGTTCCGGGGCTCCTCTCTGCCCCGGCACTCACTGAACACCTCCCACACCCTCGGAGGGGCCGGGGCCTCCTTCAGGCCTCCGAACCAGGGGAGACTCGGGAGACTCCTGCTTCCAAACTCAGATGCTTCAGGTTCTCAGGGAGGGAGCCGGAGGCTCGGCGAGGTTAGGCCACCCGAGAGTGGCTGAACTGCCAGTGGGAGAGAGCTGGACTCGTACCTAACAGGAGCGTTCTGAGTCTTTGGGATGGGCAGGGTGGGGCTCCGCCTACTCAGGCACACACGTGCACACGTACACGTATGCGTGCATGCACGCAGAGACACACAGCCAAAGGCCAGCACCGACAGCCCAGCCCGGGCACCGCGCTGGGGCCCAAGGCCAGCAGGGAGAGCTTGCCCTCGCCAGGGGCAGCGTGCAGCCCCAGGTCTTGGGCACCCAGGAACGCATGTCACCACGGGTCTCAGAGTCACCCTCTCACCTGCGTGCAAAGTGTCCAGACAGCACCAGGCCTGGCACACAGCAGGCGCCCCATCAAGGGTGAGTTCCTTCCCCTGGCATCCTCCAAGCAGGTCTTGCTTCATCACCTGCCCCCCCCCACCCTGGGTCACTGCCGTCGGGTGCACGGCCTGCCTGCCTTTGACTCCCACTGCGCCCTCAGCTGCCCTCCCTGGGCCCCTCACACTGGTCAGGACAGGCAGAGCCATGGGCCCTTCCTCGGCCCAGCTCCAGCTCCTTCTGGTGGCTGAGTCTAAGGCCTTGTCCCAGAAAGAGCTCCCGCAAGGAAGGAGGCAGCTTTAACAGGCATGTCTCAGTGGCTTTCTGGGGCTGTGCACAGATGCCAAAAGCAAACCTAAATAAACAGGAGAGGGAGGGGAACCCCGGCCCGATACCGGGAGACCTGCTGTTTCACGGGCTGGCGGGCCGCCCTCCACCTCTGCAGGCTAGAATGGGCACCTCGCCCCACCCGCCCCACCCGGGCAGGCTCAGGGGAGGGGCCCTGCTTCCAGCGTCTCGCGGTGACGCCCATGGTGTGCAAACAAGGCACCGAGGCCCAGAGAGCAGGAGGGTGTGTGCCCAGTGTCCACGCAGGGCGGTCAGTGGCAGAACCTAGGTTCCCTCTCCATGCCCAGTGCTCGCCACACCAGCATCCGGGGATCCGGCACTTCAGGGACCTTCCACGCGCCCCACGGTTCCTCTTTCCAGGCCTCAGCCATCCCCCCGGTTTACAGGGGCTGGTTGGTTGGCTCCTCCTTGGTGCCGCTGACAGTTGTGAGTCTCCAAAGCCACAGCAGCTGCCCGCCACAACGGGGCTCGCCACGCCTGGCCTGGCCAGTACCAGCAAGTTCTCCAGCTTTGCCCAAGGCTCTCAGTTGCACCCTCTGCTGCCCTCCTTCCCTGTTCCGGGCTTTGCCCTCAGCAAATTGTCATGATCCCATGGCCTCCTCCCGCCGGGAGGCATGTTCCATCAAAGAGGGTCCTGGCTGGGGCGTGACTAGCCAGCAGAGGAATGTCAGGCTGTGACAGGTGAAGAGGGCAGGCGTCTTAAGCCAGGATTAAGTCGGTGCCTTCCTGGTGGCCACCTACGCACGGGCCTCCCTGTGCCCACAGAACCTCCCGGCTCCCTTGCCAGCTCCTCTGAACCTTCGCCCTCCACGCTCTGCTCTGCCCTGCCCTGCCCGGGGAGGGGACTCTCACAGAGACCAACTCGTGTGCCACCAGCATCTGCAGCGCTGGGCCCTGCCACTAGGGCCACTCACATTGAAACCTGCCCAGGTAATGACCACACCTGAGCATGTTGACACGGAGAAGTAGGCAGGACAGAATTTCTACACAGGTTCAAGGATATGACACAGACACCTGGCAGGAGGCTGCCCAGAGAAATGCAGGTGCAAACGCCCGTCTACCCTCACCGCACAAGAGTGCAGAGAAGCCGCACACGACCAGCACACACACCATGCAGCAACAGTCACAGACAGAGGCACGGGCACCAGCCTGCAAACACCCACCGACAGCCTCATCAGACACCCACGGGTCAGCGGGCAGGGACAGCCGCCGGCTAAGCTCAGAGCGCCTGAGCCCACGTTTGGGCCCCAGAGGGGAAAGCGCTCCATGCTGCCGCCACCCCGGGGCCCCCCACTGTACGTGCAGGGCCCCGCTTTGTGCCAGAATCTAAGGACGACCTGTCAGCATCTCGGCTCCTACAAGCCCGTCTTCGCAGCTCCCTGGACATGCGGTTTCTTGGAGGTGCGCGGCCTGGCAGTTTGTTCCTCGGGCCCCACCCACCCAGAGCTGCAAGACCCCACCCCAACATTCCTCCTCCTGCCCGGCCTCACACCTGACGATCCGCCATGCCACATACCTCTCTCCCGGAGCCGCCTGAACCTCTAGGTGACCCTGGTGAAGTGCCAAGGTGCCCACAAGCAGCACAGCCGCAGAGGCCCGAGGCCTGGCCGCCGTGTAGGCCATGGGCGCGGCGGCCACCTCACAGCCGGCTGGCACAAGTCCATGGGCGCTGCAGGCTGGAATGGGCACCTCACACTTCAAGAGCTCAGCCCACTTCCCGGCATGTCGTGAATGTCAGCGCCTGTCACTGCCAGCGTCACTGCTGTGGCTTTTATTGTCCGACCTTTGGCTGCTGGGGCCAGACATTAGCCGGGAGGAAGTGGGGCAGGAGTTTACCGAAACAATTTTCAGGACTCGAATGTCCGTTCTTAACTTTTATGACGGGAAGGGGCTGGCCCATGGCTCACTCGGGGCTGCTCCCTGAGCCTCCCCAAGGGCCAGGCCCTGCAGGCCCCTGGACACACAGGCCAGCTGGAGAGGCAGCCCTCGCCCTTCTAGACACCCACGGTGCCCCCTCAAGCTGTGCCTCCCTGCCCATTCGCTCTGGGCGTCCAAAGGGACTCTCGAAAGGGAAGATGAGATCCTGGCACTTACCCCTTCTGCGGCCCCCGGGACCCCCAGGCCTCGGAGAGGAAAGCCTGGCCCCTAAGTCCCCTCACGGTCTGTCCCCAGGCTCTAGTCCGAATGGCTGCAGTGGGACTTTCTGGGTGGCCAGTTCCTCCTGCCACAGGGCCTCGGCATGGGGCTTCCACTGCCTGGAACAGAGCCCCCCTTGCCCATGGCCCTCTGTCCCCTCAGTCTCCCCACACTCTCTTCCGCTCAGGGCCCCCGGCGCCCTGGGTCTAGGCAGGTCTCCTTGCAGACTTACCGTAACCGTAACTGAACACACACCTGTTTGATGTCCCCACCCCCTGATGGCCTGGCCCCCAGTGCTGGACACCTAGCAGGTCCGTAAGTGTTTCAGTGAATTAACAAAAATAGACGATGTGAAAGCAAAGAATTAAAAATCGGGGAGACTTTATAAGAGATTCTACTTGGGGGATGTCTGGGTGGGAAGCAGCTTTTGAGGATGTAACGGAAGCACAGAAGGTGAGGCAGTAGTGGGCTGACTGAGATGGTCCGGGGCGGGGCAGCCACATACGGGCATTCCCAGCAGATGACGGCACATGCCACGGCGGGGAGTCGGGACAGGGCTGAGTGCTGCTGCTCAGGAAGTCCCAGAGTGATCAGAGGTGCCTCTGCCCTCCTGTTTTCATCACCACCTGAACCCAGGCCACCCTCTCAGCCTTTGCAGAGGACACCCAGGTCAGGTGGGCCCCTGTGGAGTGGACTGAGAGTCTAGAAGAGGGAGGACGGGGTGTGAAGGGGGGGATGAGGACATCAGAGAGGCTCTCCTGGGACCTGCCAGGGTCCAGGATCGAGGGGTGTCTGCGAACAGACATCAGACCCCTATTCCCGAGGCCCCAGGCAGGGATGTGACACCCAGCGCAGACGGAGGGTGACTCACTGCCCGATAAACGCCCGGTCAGCTGACACCGCCTTAGCATGACACACAGGTCCAGAGGTCTGGACGCCCATGAATGCGCCGAGAGCCCTCAAGCAGCCCTGGCCGCAGGCAGGGGCTGCACGTGGAGACCATGTGGCTGCGGGAAGGCTGACTCCACGGGGGAGCCTCACCCCTGCAGCGGGATCTCTGCTTTCTCCCTCTGCCTCCCCAGGGCCCTGTCGCCGAGGTTCCAGCTCCAGGCCAGTCTTCCAAAGGGACTCACCAACAACAGTGTTTATTCCCCATCAAAATTGCCCCATGCTGTGCTCTGTGCCCTCTGCCTGAGCAAATTCCCCAGCAGAGACGGCCTGGCAGAGGGCAAGGAAACCGCACTCAGAGACCAGCCATCAGGACAAACCCAGCTCTGTTGGGTGAGGAGAATGAGGACATTTCCAAGGTGCTAACGAGTAAGCCAGAGATATTCAGTAAGCCCCGTGTAAACTTCAGGCCCTCTGTTCTTGCCTGACCTATCTGGCTTAATTTTCACAACCCAAAGTGCAGATGAGGGACAGAGGCACAGAGGGGTCAAGCAACTGGCTCAGGACAGCACAGCCGGGAAGTGGCATAGCTGGGTTCAATCAGGGAGTGGCCCCTGAGCCCAAGCTCGTCCAGAACCCCATGATGGCAAGATGAGACTTTGAGCCGGTACTGCAGCCTCTCTCTGACTCAGTTTCCCCACCTGCACAATAAGGAGATTGATTGGCCTGGCTGTTCTCGAAATCCATTCCAGGTCGGGCATGCCACGTCCCCCTCCCTGGTGACCTGTGCGAGGTGACAATAGACGGAGGAATCCGCTGCCAACAGCGCCCAGCGTGTGGAGCTACTGCTAGGGCTTCAGGTTCTGCCACAGGGCACATCTGTTGGGTCAGAGCGCTCCGCTCTGTCCCCACGGACACCCACTGGCCCGGGAATCCAGGCAGCCAGGTAAAGAAGAAGCACTACCTTGTTTCTCCCTGGACCAACAGTGGCCAGGGAGCACCAGAACCCCCAGGCTGCGCCAGCCCCAGGGACCAGCAAGAAAGAGGCGAGAGGCAGCGCAGCTCCATAGAGCCACTTGAGTGAGCAGTGCTTCTAAAGCCCTTTCCACTACAAGATACAAAATGCACCGTTTTGGGAGAGGATTGTATAGGCTATTTCTCCTCGTGATGATTTACCATCCACAGGCCAGACTCACCTGGGAGTCACGGGAACCCACAGGCCAGAGTCAAGGTCAGCTCCAAGGCTAGGGCTGGTGTCCTTGCTAGGGCTCTAACGTGGTCTGGGTGACCAGTCCAGGCCTTTCCTCCCGAGGCGGCAGCTCCTGGGCCTCAGGTGTGCTGGTGGGGCCCTCAGAAGCAGCCATCACTGCCCTCTCCTCTCCCCCTTCACCACTCATGATGCCCCCGCTCCCTTCCGACTCTCCCACCTTCACTGCACGGGCCCTCCCAGGTACCTACCCAGGTGAGCCCCGCCCACGCCCAGGGTTCAGATAAGCCAAAGACAGATGCTACTCTAGAGACAGTCACCACCTTCTGGTGGAGGGCTAAGTCACAGCTGGAACTGGGCACAGCTGCCCGGAATAGAGGGACCACAGAGGAGGAAGATGCGCTGGAGGCCTGCGGCTGGAAGGAACGGCGGACAGAGGAAGCAGGCGCAGAGAAGGGGAGAGCCCTGGGCCCCAGAGGTGGCTGCGGAGCCAGACCCCCTCCCTGGGAACCACAGACGGCCCTAGCGGAGGGCAGCAGCAGTCAGGGCTTTTTAAGCAGCTCCCCAGGAAACATTCACTCATCCCATGCGGGCCTTGTGTTGAAACAGATGTCATCGCCGCCACCTCCAAAGAGGGCCGCCTGGCTTCGGAATCGGTTCCCACTCGAAGACGCGGAATTATGTCTGCCATCCAACCCAAAGCCACGTGGTGTGACAGAGCAGTCGCTTCATTCCCATGCCATGAGGGAGGTGGGGAAGGAGGCGTCTGATCCCTGCCCCCCACGCCATCTCTGGGGGGCCTGGGAGAGGATGGCCCACAGAGGGGTGGCAAGAGGGGAACGGTTCCCTCCCGCTCTGGGGGCGTCTGCCCCACAGACCTCTGACCCACGTGGGCCAGGCCAGCTAGAGGCGGGGAGATGGGGAGACCCCCGCTCAAGTGCCCTCTCCCCTGGTGGCTGTGTAACCTAGAGGGACGCGTCCCTTCTCTGGACCTCAGCGCCCTCAGCGTGAAGCGGCCGCAGACACTGGGCTGTGCCCTGAGGGCCAGGCGGGTCTGGCTCAGGACGGTGCAAGGCTTCCTAACCCCATACAGGCCACAGGTTGCTGGTGGGGGGGTTGGAACCCAGGTCAGCTGGGGTCCAAGTCCAAGTTCTGACCGCCACCCACATGTTCCAGGCCTGCCTTGCTCCCTCTCACAGCAGGGTGATGAGGGAACAAGACCCCTGCCTGGATGAGGTCAGGGGTCAAACACGTGGGGTACCACTGGCCCCGCTTGCTGACCAAGCAGGTGACCCTGCCTGGCCAGGCTTGGCCCATGCCGCTCCTCCTGCTGGAAGGCCCTAGGCCTTTCCACCAGCTCATTCCTGTCCAAGATCCCCTTTTCACGGCCCCAGCGGTCCGGTCAGCCCAGGCCTGGTGCATCAGCTACCAGGCCTGCCAGAGACATTCCTGATTTGAGTTGTCCCCTCCGGTAGAGGGGCTGGGGGCGGGGGGCACGCTGCAGCTTGTGCCCAGTGGCCCTGGGCACACAAACCCCTGGGACTTCAACTCTCCTCTGGGAGCAGCAGCCCAGGATCCACTCGCTGCCCTCTGCTGCCCCCCACTGGTGGGAAATCATCCTGCACGGCCACCTCCAGCTCCTCCTTCGAAATTGGTTGCATCCTTGAGCACCCCAGTTCCCCGTCTCTGCTGCCCAGTGCCAAGACTGAGCCCTGCAAGCTCAGCTAGGGCACTTCAGAGCAGCACTCGAGGGGTGAAGCTGGGAGGTGTCTGCCTGGCTACCTGGGGCTCCGGGGAAGTTGTAGGACTGGGGTGAGCCCCACCCACCAATAAATAAAGGGAGAGGGGCAGGGTGTGAACACACTGGCTGAACGCCTCCTGTGCCAGGCACTGAGCCCCCACAGCTGCCCAGAGGAGGGAACCTCAAACTCAGGACGGTCCAAAAGGTCCCTGCCTGGGTTTCTGCCCAAAGAAACCCAAGCTGGCGCGACCACGCTGGCCACCCTGTGCCAGGGCCGACCGTAAGTGTCCGCTCCCTGCATGCCCACTGCAGAAAAGGGTCCCCAAGGAAGAGAGACCCAGACCAAGTGCTGAGGCTTTTCCCTTGGGGTTTAAACAGTTTAATAGGAACAGGCTGGGGTGGGGGGTTGGGGTGCACGACCTGCTCTCTCCACCGCCCTCCACGTGGGGAACGCTGTCTGACTCCCTCTCACACAGCTCCCCTGCGCCGGAACCTCAGCCTCACAGGCAAACCCTCGCACCGGTGAGGTGCCGTCCAGAGCACCCCAGTTCAGGGCCCAGAACCACCGCCTGTCCGCCCAGGGAAGGGCTGGCTCGTCGGTTTGGGGCCACACACATAGACGTGTCCGGTGTGAATGCTCATTTGAGATGGACACCTGGCACGGGAGGGAGGCCCAGCCGGCCTCCTCGCTCTGAGCCTCAGTTTCCCCACATTTGCAGTGACTAAGTTGACCTGTCTGATCTGTGATCCTGGCCAGCTTCTCCGCCCACCGCCCTAGTGCCCACTGGAGTCACCTTAGCTGAAAAGGGGCGTGAGTGCAGTAGGGAGGCAGCCCTTGCAGGCGTGGAAAATGGCATTCTCCTGCCCCGCAAGTCACCTGTTCTTCCAGGCTGTCCGTCCCCCAAAATGGGTCTGGCTGAGGCCAGTGCTGGGGCCCATAGCCAGGAGGAGACCATGGAGTGATGATGAGCCATCAGGGGCAGGAAGGCCAGAGATGGCCTCTTCCCTGAGGCTCCTCCTCCTGAGACACACAAGATGGGGGAGGAGGGAAGGGGAGAAGGGCTCGGCTGCTGGGAAGAGCGGGCAGGAGGGAGCAAGGCACGGGGAGCGTGCAGGCCTTGGCCCAAATGTGCTGTGTGACCCGGGAGAGGCCCCGCCCCTCTCTGAGCCTCAGTCCCTCCTCTGTCCAGGGAAGGCTTGGACCAGGTACTTTGCAACAGCCTTTCCACGCGGTGTGGAGGTGGGTACCAGCAGGTGTTCTGCATGTTTGTGTTCCTGTACCTAGTTCTATGTATCAATGAGAAAGAAGCTAAAACACGGAGCGTACAGGGAAGATGCAAAAGTGGGAAGAGACCACACTTCTGAGCAGGTAGGGAAATCCAAAGTCCACATCCCTGAGAGCTGCTGGCTCCATGCTGATTCATCATTACTGTGACTCCTCTGTCCCTCAGGGGAAAGTCCAAAGGTTTCACCCACTCACTTTTCCCTCTGCCTCCTTTCCTTCAAGTCTCCGACTCATCCAATGATCTAATCACACTCTAATCACACACTGACTTACTTGTTCTTACTCTGTTACATCCCCATCTAGCCGGAATACTCTTCTCTCTGTTTCTGACAAACTCCTATGCATCCCTCAAAGCCCAGCCCTGAAGATCCCTCCTCTAGGAACTCTTCCTCACCCTCACCTTCCTTGCCCTTGGATCTGGGTTCTCACAGCATCCCAGGCACACCTCCGTCACAGCTTCCTGACCACCTAGGATGCACAGCATTGCGCATCCACTACAAGTGGGTGATTGAAAGAAACTGAGACCCGCTTCTAGAAACATCTGCAGTCAACACAGTACTGAGTTATCTGCAGCTTCCACCAACCCCCTGGGTCTTCCCCTCCCTGACACTTCTCCTTCTCCATCTCACAAAAAATAGCCCTGAGACCTAATTTCAGCTAAACCTTCAAACACGACTCTCCACTTTCAACTTCCCGAGGAGGAATCAATTGGCTGTCAAGTTTCCCAGAGCCTCTGCCACCTCCCACACCCAGGCCCTGCCAGCTCTCAAGGTCGATGGGAGGAGGTGGGGGCAGAGGAGAGCAGGAAGAAGGACCCAGCCGGCACCAGAGGAGGTTGGATCCGGAGAAGGCAGTGGGCTGGGGAGACAGGTCACAGCCACCATCTCTTTCCCGGTAAATTCCTCTAATGTGGGGTGGCGGGAGAGGAAAAGCATGCTGCCGCTGGGGCCCCTGGGGCTCGGGAATAGGATGGGCACACGCAGAGCCCCTGGACCCAGCCTGACAATCTGTGCAGATCCAGGGTCACCAACCTGCTGCCTTCTTCCCTCCCCCCCCCACCCCCCAGGATGCGCTCCTGATGCAGGAAGACAGGGTCTGAGGGTCAGGAAGTCAGCATCACCAGCTCCTGGAGCCACAAGCTGTGGGCTGCTTAGGGGGCCAGCCCCCTCCCAGATGCAACCCTCACCCCAGGGCCTGGCCACTGCGTGGTCCTGGGCACTGCTGTCCACTCTCAGCTCCACCTGTGGGTGTGAGGAAGCTGTGCCAGGTGAGTGGAAAGGTTCCATATGGTCCCAAGGCACAGAGCTGGTCGTGGCTCAGCCCCAGGTCTGCTGACTCCACGGGCTCCCTGAGCTACTGCCTCAACACCGCTAAGCACCAACTGAATGCCAAACCACGTCCTGCCTGGCAAATCCACTCCCCCCATTTTAAAAAAGATTCACCGAGGCTCTCCCAGGGTCACCTGGCCTCCAGGAGCTGGAACCAGCACAGGGACCCCGAGGCCCCAGGTTGGGGGAGGGGAGGTCTACGGCGCCAGGCTGGCTCACGACGGGGGTAAGGGCCACACCTCGGGGTGCAAAGAGCCCTGACTCAAGAGTGGGTGGTGACCTCAGACAGGCTGTCCCTTCTCAGGCCCGTTTCATGGAGGAGGGGGACGACAGGGCGAGTCCGTAGACTCCAACACACTGATCAGCATTACACGACATCGCTGCAAGGGGCCCCGCAAGGCGGTGACATCCTGTCATCCAGGTTTGAAATTGCAGCAAAAGCAGCAGTTTTGCAAGTCTACCCTGTGGTGTCTCCCCTGCCTCCCCCAGGCAAGACCATGTTCCCGGGGTTCCCTCGGGGGGGTGCACAGAGCAGTCGAGCACAGGTTGCAGTGGGTCCCCGGAACTCGGGGGACAAGGTGTGTGTGGAGGTCAGCGGACCCAGAGCCACACGGGCTTGCACTGGGGCCTCCACTTATCATTGCCTTTTCCAGCGCCTCCGCTCCCTCCGTGTCAGCCCGCTCAGCGCGAAACGGCGAGAGTGAAGGCCTTGCTGAAGACCCGCTCAGGGTACTCCGATCACTGTCTTTGTTCTGGCTTCCTCTACTGCACAAACTCAGGGCCAACGCGAACAGCACACAGGCCTGCGCCTGCGGACACTGCGTCGGTGTCATCAGGAGGCTGAGCCCACAGCAGGCTGAAGGTTCGGTTTTGCGGGGTATTTGACTGCGCCAGGGCCTTTGACACCCCAGCTCCCACATGCGAGAGTCCCCATTGACTCCCACTGACTCAAGAGTCAAATGCGTGTCTCCAAGCCCCTGGCCAGGCCCACCTCTGCCCACCTGCCCTCCGTGCTGGCCCTCCCCCAGTCCTTACTGCTCTGGCGCCACAAGGAAACACACCAGCGCTACAGACCGCGTCCCCGCGGCTCGGCCCGGCCCGGGCTGGCCCATCCGCTGAAGCCCAGCCCAGCCCTGCAAGGAGGCACCCTCGCCCCCACGCGTCTCCGATGAGGACCTGAGGCCCGGAAGGCGGAGTGGGAGGTCACACAGGCCGCGGAAGAGTGAGCGCTTACTGCAGGTCTCCACCTCTGAGCTCTCCAGGTCCCGACCGGAGCTCCCAGGACAGAAACGCCTCTCAAGCCCTACCCTGACGGCCGCACGTGGGGAGGGCCGCACACAAAGCACAGAGGTCTGGCAGGAGCTGTGTGGCGCAAGAGAAATCGTTCACCTCTCAGCTTTAGAGCCCTCATCTGTGAATCGGGACGTCGACGGCACCTCCCCTCCGCGTTTCAGAGAGGAGCGGGTAAAAGGACGCGGGCACACTTTCTATGCTGCTGACCCAATGGGGAGGGCCTGGGGGGCCCCCGGTGCTCAGCGTGCGGCTCTGGCTCCCATCCAGGTGGCTCCCGTACCAGGGAACAGAGCGAAGACGCCACGACAGGAAAAGTGCCAAGCCTCGCTGGCAATTACCGAGTGCAAATTATAGCAACTTCAAGGTGTGATGATACACCTATTAGAGCAGAGAAAGAGAGGGAAATGGATAAAAATTGACGCCGAGGGGGTACTGGGAGGGGTGGGGACGGCGGGCCCTCTGCACTCAGCCCCAGGGGTGCAAGCTCCTGAGCTGGGTCAGGCAGGCCGGGCTCCAAACTCTGGCTCCACCACGGTTAGCAGTTGGAGCAGGGAGCGGGGACGTCACTTCTCTCAGCCTCACTTCCTTCATCTGTAAAATGGGGTGCTCAGTTTCAGCCTTAGGGTGGTCTCAAAGACTCAAAGAGATCACAAGTAAAATTGTGAGCGCACTGCAGGTAGCTGGATTATTAGAGCTCGGTCCCTAAGGTCCCCGGAAGACTCCGCACTGGCTGGGAAGGCTCACGGCACTGGCTGCCGGGTCCCCAGGGCCTGGGGAGGGCAGGACTTGGCTCCTGCTCCTGGACACTCCAGCCACACCCAGGAGAAAGCCCTTCCATCCTCTCTCAACACGGCTTCCTGCTCCTCCCTGCCTGGAGGCTGATCAGAGCCTCAGAACCACCTCTTGGGGGAGCTAGTGAAAAATGCAGCCATCTAGGCCTGGGTCACAGAAGTCTGTGGGGGACTCAATCTGTTCTTAAAGTGCTTGTGTGACATACAGACAGGCAGGGGAGTCAGAGGCCCCAGACAAACCCCGACCCCCGAGCCTGGCACTGAGACGGAACCTGTCCCAGGCTTGGCCCAGCTTCCAACCTCACTTCCTGCCCCATCCTCAGACCCCTGCCCTGGACTCCAGCTGGGCAAGCATTTCCCCATTCCACACATTCCACAAACAGCCAAGGTCTAGTGCGCCTTCATACCTTTGCAGCAGCTCCTGTTCCCTACCTGGAGCTCCCACTGTCCATGCCTAGCCAATTTCAGCTGATGCTTCAAGACCCAGCTCAAAAGTCAGCTCCCATAGGACACCTTCCCACCCCCCCCCCCACCAGAAACAATGAGTCTCTCCTAGCACACCTGCAAACCCAGGATCACAAGAGTCACAGCCAGAACTTACATGCTCTGTTTCCTCCACCCAGAACGTTTTTCTTCCCTGCTCCCCATAGGGCTGGCTTTTCATCTCTTGGATCTCAGCTCAAACACCACCTCCTGATCACACCACCTCAAGGAAGCCCTCCTGGGTTTCCCTATCACCACAGGCCACTTTTATCCTTAAGAGGAGGTAGCTCCGACATGAGAAAGTGAGTCCATATGATCAGGAGCTTTAATCTACTTGGTTCTCTCCTGGCTAGCTCCTCTTACTCAGCCCCAGCCTCCAGAATGGTGCCTGGCAAGCGGTGTGCACATCATAAAAAGTGTTGAATGGATGAACAAATGAGCCAGCATCCATCTCCCCTACAGACCATGAGCTCCCTGGGGGAAGAAAATCCATGTGCTTCCCCATGTCTCTGGAAAGAGGAACACAGGGAGGGGTCTTCAAACGTGCACGTGCAGCAAGTGTGGCGGGGTAGGATACAAGGGACAGAGTCACACCCAAGAGCCAGACATTAAGGGTCACTGGGTCCCGTTCCCATCAAGTCCTTTAGGCTTGTCATTAAAAAAAAATACATGCAGCTGGAACCACTGACATCAGCAGCTAAGAGAGATCTGTGTTTTGTTGCTTCTAGGACATCAATTGTGAGCTAAAGCATTCTTTTATGCGGCACCAAGAAAGAAAGAAAACCCAATTCAATTATGACACACCACAGACTGTAACCTGAGAGGTATCAAAATGTGGAAACAAAATTATGCATCTCAAGAGTCCAGGAAGCAAGGCGTGCCCGTGGCTGAGGGCGCGTGGCTGAGGGCGTATTTATCGAATCTCACACTCACCTCTCTTCTCAGGCCAACCCAGCCCTAGAGGCGGGGTGTCCTGCATCTGTCCCCTCCCCCAAGGATCCGACCCCCCTCCCCATGTGGCCCCCAGGGGTGACGCTGAGCATGGAGAGGGGGCAGCTGAGCAGGATACCTAGAACAGGAGAGGCTGGAGGCTCTCCCGGTCCATGAGGCTCCAGGAAGGGGGGCCGCGGGGTCACAGAGCAGCACCCCGGGCCGGGTGGCGATGGAGGCGCAGAGATAGTTACCGTGACCCGGAAGGGCGTAGCGGCCGAGGGCTCCATGCCGGGGCTCTTTTCCGAGAGGCTGCCGGGCAGGCTGCGCCGGGAGCCAGGCCTTTCTTGGGGCGACTCTGTCAGGGAGAGAGGGAGAGAGAGGGTGAGCACATCCATGGAGGACCCCAGGCAGGCCCTCCTGTCACCCTGGTCCCTAAAAATGGTGCAGCTGTCATGGAAGACAGTTTGGTGATTGCCAAGGAGGCAACAACAGATTTATCAGGAGATGCAGCAAGTCCACACCTAGATGTTCTGTGGACCCGAAAGAATTGAGACAGGGACACAGACATCCGTGTGCAGATGTTCAAAGACGCATATTCCTGCCAAAAGGGGGGGGGGTACAGCCCTAGGGACCCTCATCAGATGGACAGACAGGGTGGCAAGGAGCTGACACCCGCCCAGATGTGGAATCTCGGGTAGAGACATGTACCAGACACAAGAGGACAAATATATATAATCCCAGATACACAGAAAGGCCCAGAATTAGCAAATTCATAGACAGAACATAGATTCAAGGTTAGCAGGCGCTGGGGGTCAGGGGCATGGGGAACAATGGCTTAGTGGGCACAGAGCTTCTGTTGGGGGTGACGGGAAAGAGAAATGGATGGTGGTGATGTTGTACTTAATAAGGCAAATGTACGTAATGCCAGGAAATTATACACTGAAAAGTGATTAAAATGGCAAATGTTATATAATAACATTTTACTGCAATTTTCAAAAAGCAGGCACTTCCAGCCTTATAGCTCGTGACGGAGTGAGCTTCCAGGTTCTGGAGGTATGCAAACTAGCAGCCCCTTCAAAGATGAGGATCTGGGTCCCAGCTTCCAGTCTGGACCTTCTTTTCCACAGGTTTTAAGCTAAGCGCTGCAGGTGAGGGCGCCGGGAAAGCAGCCACACCGCTGCAGGGGGCTCTGGGGAGCCGTGGCTTCCCATGTTTCAAGAGAAGCTGGAAGCTGGGGTGGGTTTTTTGTTTTGTTTTCTTTTATGAAAGAGCTGATGTTTAAACGGTGACAGCTCATTCAAAACTCTTAGCCATGGCTTGAGCACCTGCTTAAACCTTCCCGAGTCAGTCCAAACTGGTCACGTTCCTCACCTGCGCCCCCACACCCCACCGGCTCTGGCCGCCTCTTTGCCCCCCAGCCCGAGAAGCCCTCATGGCTCCCTGCTCCTTGCAGCCCTCCCCCAGCCCCCAGCTCCAACCCCCTCTGGCTTCTATAGCAACGCCAGGCAGAGCCTCTCCTATCAAAGCTCTCACTGTGCAGTGTGTGTGTGAGCACGCGCGTGTGTCCTCTGCTCGCCTGTGGAACTCCTGACGCCCACGCCTGAGCCGGCTGCAGCGCCACATCCCGGGCGCGCACACAGAGCCTGGCCGTGGGGGCGGCTGGGAAAGACCTGTTGCCTTGCAAGAAAGAAGAATGGAAGGGAGATTTCGGTGAACATGGGAGCCTACAGGGGTGCAGAGTCAGCGCACACGTGCGCACACACCCCAGCACGCACGCCCTCGGATCCACGCCGGGTGCGGGTGCGTGTGCGGACGTGCGCGCTCACGGGACAGACGGCGAGGAGCCGGCTTCCCGAAGGGCCCGGGGCTGCCAGGGACAGTGGCTGCACTCTGCCGTCCATCCCCTCCAAGCAGCCGGATTGGACAGGGTTCCACGGGAGGGTGCATGGGCTGAGCTGACCCCGCAGATACAGCCACCTTGGCTCGCGCGGAGCTGGCTATCTCTGGGGGCAGGTTCAGGGCCAGGTGACCACTGAGAAGGCCTGGCTGAGGGGGACACGAGGTCCAGGTGTGAGTCCTGGGCGCAGCCTCCTCTGTAGACCACCCCCCCAACACACACCCCTGCTCGGCCCAGCAACTGCCAAATCCTAGGACCTGAGCTGCCACCAGCACTTCCTACTTAAGGTAGAGCCTCCCAGCCTCCTCCAGGCCCTCCCAGTCACCCCCAGGGGAGGCCCACTCCTTCTGCAGACGCCCTGCACTTCCTGGTCTGTCTTCACTATGCCCCCACACCTGACACCACCCACCCTGTCACCTCCACCTGGGGTCCAAGACCACCGTGTCTGACCCTGCGTGGGGGCACCTGGCTTCCCGGTGCCACTCACGCTATCTTCCCTCCCTGACACACACACACTCACAGATCCGCTCACACCCTCCAACACACGTTCTAACACACTCACACAGACACCTAGATACACTCAGCCACCACTCACGTCCACACAGATACACAGCCGAACACTCAGACAGACACAAACATTCAACCCAGATACACCTCTAACACACTCACAGACACACAACACAGACAAATCCCTCTCACACTCACACGCAGACACTGAAATGGAAAAGCTGCCATAGGAGGGAAGGACCTTGTCCGTCGCCCCTAACCCAGCAGGTCAGTAACACAGACCTGTCGCGGCTCCCCAGACGGCCACAGACCGGTCAGTTCTGAATCCTTGGCTGTGCCCAAGAGGGAGGCTGCAGTGGATGAATCTACTGTCCCTCCGGCGCAGGGCGGCAGCTCTTCTCCTTGACTTCCTGGGCCTCCTAGACCATGGTCAGCACGGGGCCTGCACCCAGAGGACACCAGCGGAGCAGCCCGCAACGTGTCCCGGCAGCTCCCGCTGGACCCAGGCCCACCCGCCTCCGTTCTCCGCCCTGCCTTCTGCTGCAGGGGAACTACAGCCAACACAGCAACAGGACACCTGGGCCCTCTGTGTCCTCGGGTTTGACCAGTGGGGTCCTGCTGGGAGACCCGGGGACGGGAGAGGGCCCCTCCTCCACGGAAGGCCCAGCCACTATCCCGAGGGCCCCTCTCCGGCTCTCCTCCCCTCGGCGATCAGCCCTGGCTGTCACTAGCTCTGGGGGCCTGCACCCCACTTCAGGACCCCCATACCCACCCATACCTCAAATTATCCTAGTTGAGGTGCCATCTGCTTCTGCTGCACCCCACCTGATCCCTCGGCTGCCTGAGGACCAGTCCCCACCCCTGGAACTGACAGCGCTACTTTACCTACAGAAGGGAACTCCAGGCACTTGCCATGGCCACAGTGAGCATCAGGGACACAGTCTGAGCCAGGCCAGGCTCTTCCGACCTGACACCCCGAACAGCGCCCCCAGAGGCAGCCGCCTGCCCAGCCCTAAACACAGTGAGTGGCCTCAAGGTCTCTGGGAGTGCCTGGGGCTTTCTCTGCTCTTATTCATTAACACCCCCCCTACCGGGTGGAGTCCTTTTAGACACTTTCCTGTGCTTCCCCAATGCAATTTTAAAACCACAGATACACAGTATCTTTTGCTTACTGAATGTATACTGGGTTTTGTAAGAAAAAGAGCCAGTTGAGCACCTCACTGTGAAGCATCCATGGCACAGCAGCATGAGTTTGATCCCCGGCCAGGGAGGGGCCCCACATGGCACTGCAGACCTCTCCTCCCTCACCCGCTGCTCCCCTCAGCAGTGTGTTTCAGTCAGTCTGCCTGTTCTGCTCCCTGCTCTGTCTCTGGTGAATCCTCTCACCAAGTGTGACTGGCCTGTGCCCCAGCTCTTGTGTGCATAAATAAATCAATCTTTACAAAGAAAAAGAGCCAGAGCTTGTTCAGCAGCCCCCTCCCTTCCAAGAAATCGATGACATTTTTGACCACTTGGCGGGCAATAGCACCTCCATTGAGAAGGCAGGTTCTGGGCCCACTCAAATATAAACTTTGCTTGACACGTTGGACCAGTAGGGAGGTTTCTGTTTCCAGAGGGGGAAATGGAGGTTTTGAGAGGCAAAAGCACTTCCTCTAAAGTCCTCCAGGTAGGAAGCAGGGATCTATGCTGACAGCCCCTTAAACAGCTCCCTCAAAACCCACACTTAGGCCCTGACCCCGCTGTGTGGCCCCAGGCCAGTGCCTCTCCATCTCTGAGCTCATGGTTAGCATCAGTCCAGTGAGTCTGAGCATAAAGGCCGTGATCTCTACTCCCCACCAGCACGGAAAAAAACTTCTGTATTTTACACAGGGAAAGTCGACCCCCGGAGTTCTGGCTGGCTCCATCTCTGGAGATTTAAGCCAGCGTCCCTGACCCAAAAACAGCTGCCTTGGGCCTTTAATTTAGCAGCAAGTGTCTTCTAATTTGGGGAAGCAGCACTGCAGGGCTTGGACCTCGTGCCCCCGAAGCTCTCAGTCACCCAGCTCATCAAGCAGAGTCTCAGAGAGGTCAAGTGCATCTGCTGACACCCGGCAACATGAAGATGGCACCCCCAGGGAAAGATCCCGGGGAGAACTGGCCGGCCGCCTAGTTTCTTCCTCAATCCTTGGAGCACTGGTCCAGGAGCCGTCCCTGCACTCAGACTCCCTGGGCGACCTCCACATGACCTCCTGGGCACCCGGTCTGCAATGCTGGGTCACAAGACCTGCCGACCTTGAATCCCCTTCCCACTAGGAAGTCAAAAGGTCTCCCTTCTACCAGACAGGTCCGGTGCTCTTCCTGTTCTTGGACGCCACAGCCAGGGTAATGCATTTTAACCTTTGCGTCTTTGCAAAAAATAAATAAAATAAAATCGGTTTCATTCAAATGCTGCTGGCTTGGTTGCCATGGATACCACCTAATCATGAAGGATGACTGTTACTTGTTCCCATGGAAACACGAAGGCCCGAGGAACATCCTGTAATTTCAGACAAGACACCAAATTTCAGTTGTCAGGCTGCACTGCCCAGACCTTACTGCTTAAAAGCAGGTAGAGGTGGCAACCTCTGATCCGGGCATCAGGAGGAAAGTAGTCAACACAGATGTAGAAAGAAGAGGTTCAAGACAGGGGTGTATTTGTGCGTGTGCTGGACCTCACAGGGATCAGGATAAGGCAAATTAAAAGTATCGGATACTAGTTCACACCTTTTTGAGAGGCATAAATTAAAAAGAAGAGGAGCCCCCCAAAAGTGGAATATATGGAACTCTTTCATCACTGCTGGTGGAATGAAAGGGTCTGGAGAATAAATCAGTGGCCAGTTGAAACGCACCCACATACGCCAGACTGTAAATTCCCCTCCTACATGTTCACTCTAGAAAAACGCACATCGAGCTCTGACAAAGATGTTCACTGCGGCCCTGTTCACAGCAGTAAAACATTGGAAGCTACAGAAAGATCACCAGTAGGGGACTGGATGACCGTGCCTTGGGACAGTCGTTCAGTGGAAACTAATACACATACCCCAGTGAGGCAGAGGGTGCAACTCCAGGGGCACTGCAGCCAGGTGTGGCTGAATCACAGCATGTGTCACTAAGTGATTCCATCATTGTGCAAACCTCAGAGTAATGGCACAAACCTAGGTGGTACAGCCTACCTACCCACCAGGCTTTCTTTAGGGACCACCGTCAGACATGGTTCACTGCTGAGCGAAATGTCTTGATGAGGCGTTGTGTGTGGAATACAACGGCATTACAAAGGAGCCAGTTCTCTAAGCTCAACAGGAAGAAATAAGAAGTTGAGTGGGAAAAGTTGCAAAAGGAAAGAGTGCAATCCATTCATACACTTTTTTAATAAAAATATTCATAGCAGCTTTACTTATAATAGTCAAAAATTGGAAACCACCCGAAAGTCCTCCAGTAGGTGAACAATCCAATCAACGGTGGCATGTCTATGATGTGAGAGGCAGAGGGACCCCAAGAAGCCCACACCCCACACCCCGACTTCCATGTTTCTCTCCATGACAAAAGGAATTATGCAGATGTGATTAAGGTTGAGAACTTTGTGATGGGTGCTTATCCTGGATTGTCCAGGCGGGAATGATCTTAAATGTGGAGAGACGTAATAAGGAAAGAAAAGGCAGGAACAGTTCTAGGCAGGAGAGGACTGGTGGAATGTGGGTGACTTTTGTCTAGAAACACAGAATAGTCTCAGACAACAGCCAGCAAGAAAGTTAGAATCACAGTCCTACAACCACATGGAACTGAATTCTGCCAGTAAGGAATGAGCAATGAAAAAAGAAAGGATTTCTCTTTAGCCCTCCAAAAAGGAGGGCAGCCTGCTGACACCCTGGCATTAGTTTAACAAGACCCAAGTCAGACTTCTATACAATAATAAATTGGTATTGTCTAAGCTGCGAAGACTTCTGCTGTGGAATATTACTTGGCAGTGAAAAAGGAAGGTGCTATTAAGCTACACAATCATTTGGTGAATGTCAAGGGCACAATGCTTAGTGAAAATAAAAGTCACTATCAAAAGGTCAAAATGGTACATTTTATTTATATGGCATTCTCAAAGTAGTAAAGTTTGAAGGTGGCCAAAAGGTATAATCTTCCAGTTATAAGTACTAGGAAGTAAAGTACAACGTGGTGGCCAGAGATGACACTGCCGAATGACACATATGTAAGTTGTTAAGAGAGTAGATCCTAAGAGTTCTCATCACAAGGAAACAGTTTTTCTTCTTCTTTCCTTATTGGTAGCTCTCTCTATATTTTTTTTTTAAAGATTTATTTATTTATGCATACAAGCACTGGGGTACAGGCCAGAGGTGTGGGGGGGTGAGAGGATTCACCACAGAGAGCTGGGAG
>JAGFMF010011623.1:610325-631462 GCA_019455555.1 Galemys pyrenaicus
CTCCCTGGCCGGCAGCAGGGATCGAACTCGTGCTGCAGTGGCTGCGGTTTGCTTCATAGTGCGTTGCTTAACCCACTGCGCCACCAGGGAGGCCCAGCTCTCTATATATTTGATTGACCACATATAGATACATAGATAGAGATAGAGATATATAGATATAGATAATCATTATGCTGTATACCTTAACTTATACAGCGCTACATGTTGAGTGTATCTCGATAAAAATGGGAGGGAAATAGTCAAGTTACAGAAGTGGTAAACAATACTAGTTGCCAGGGGTTAGGGATAGCGGCACAGGCACTATCAAAGGACAGCACACAGGAGACCTTTGTGGTGATAGATAGTCCTCTATCTTGGTCACACACATTGACACGTGTGATCTGATGGCACAAATTAGATGCATGCCCCGAACCACTGCAGAGAAGGTAAGAAAGGGGGGTAGAGAGCAGCTCGAGGCTCCTGGAAGCCGACCTGGCACTCACGGCTGTGCCATGCTACGCTCCTTTTGGACATAAGCCATCGTGCCGAATACCAACCTCAGACAAGGTTACCGAGATAAAGTGAGACAAAGCAAGGCCACTGCATAATTTTGTCTAAGCAACCAGCAAAGACAAGGTCACCACCATGCCACCCAAAAAAGACCAAACATCCCCCCAAATTGGCTAAAGTGAATGACAGCTCATTTACCTATGACAGCTTTATCCTCGTGTCCTCTCCTTACATGTAAAATTGGAGAGACCACTCAAGGAATGGCTCACCCATCCCCCACTTTCTGACAGCAGCCAACCCCCACCCCCAAATCACTCAACCAAAGCCAGAATCCTGTAGTAGGTTCTTTCTGCCACCCTCTTAAGGAGACACCCAGACGGCGTGCCCTCCCTCATTGCCATGAATACTAAATCCAAGTTGTCAAAGAGAGGCGTGCTGCTGGACATCTCTGGTGGAAGGCACTGATGCTGGAGGCTCCTGAACAGGTAGGAAAGAGGTAACCATGAGGAAAAATGGAGTGAAGTGTACAGGGATCTCTCTGTACTGTTTCGCAACTACTTATACACCCAACAATTAATAAACAGCTTATTTGAAATGCATGGAATCATATCAGTGCATAACCACTGCAACTTTTCATCCCAAGAAAGCAACTGCAGACAGGCATTGGCGCCCACATCATCGGAGTAGACAGAGTGGCCGGGACCTAGTGACGGGGGCACAGAAGGTACAGTCACTGCCAAGGTTTAACCACAAAGGTTTATAGTGGAATCTTTAGTCTGAAATACACTGTGGTACCTGCACTTCAACCAGTGCATTTTACTTTCTGTTCGTGTGTGTCTGCACTTATTCGCATAGAAAAATATCAGTGATACAACTGCTCAGAGGCTCTCAGGAGCATGAGTTGGCTGTGGGTAAGACAGAGGACTGTGCCATTTATCGAATGAAGGCTAATTCAGACTTCCCAAAAACTAACTGTAAAATTAAAACTCAAAATAAGTGGTATGAAGATTCAGCACCTATTGTACCCTCTGAATACATCCAAAGAGGAAAAAGGAAAAGAAGCCAGAGAAAAAACATCAGAAAACAAGACAAATGACATCATCAAAATGAACAATCGTCCAAGCAGCCAGCTAGACAAAGCGGATCCAGAAAGTGGATCAAAGAGTGGGTGAGACAACAAAGCCCCCAAGCCCGCAGCTCCAGCTGACTAGGGCGCCTCCTCGCCCCTGGAAGCGACCAGGTGAACTTGGGGAAAAGCCACAGTAAAATCACCATGACAACGGGTCATGGAACCTCAGACTGTTGGAACTTTCCAGACACAGCCATTCAGCAATGTCTCTTGGCACAGCTTCTTGCTTGTGTGCATGTGTGCCCTGGAAAGATTCACGACGCATTTCCGTGCTGTTATTATCTGTTCTTAATATTAGCCAGGTGAAAAGTGAGTTTGCCAAAGTACTGCATCCTGTCTGTCACTGCACCCTTCTTCCAGATCAGTCTTTGGTCAGCCAGCTTTGGGAGGGAGGAGAGGTGCTATTGCGAGGTTACTAAACCTTACCCACTTACAACAGAATAACGGTCCCCATCATTAGTGCCTGATCCCTAGAACCCTACAATGTGTAGCTTGGACTTTGCAGATGTGATTAAGGATCTAGAGGTGGGAGATGATCCAGGGTTATCTGGGTGGGCCCAACTTCATCGCCAGGGTCCTCCTGAGAGGAGGAGGGTGAGAGGATGGAAGCAGAGGGGGGAGTGACGTGGGCCTTGGGTCAAGGAACATGGGCAGCTTCTGGAAGCTGGGAGAGGCAAGGAAACTGAGCTCCCTGAGAGCCTCCAGAAGGAGCCCTGCAGACACTTGAATGTAGCCTAGGGAGGCAGATTTCTGACTTCTGAACCCCAGAACCACAAGATGTCTCTGTGCTGTTTTTTTTTTTTTTTAAAAACACTATGTGTATGTGTGGTCATTTATTACAGCAGCACTAGAAAACCAAGAGACCCACTAATCAAGGCTCAACTTATTCTAGTAAAACTAGAGGGACAACTATATCAGATCATTTTAGATCTCAGACTCACGAGATCTCTTGTCTCTCCTTTGCCGAATCTACAACTGCATTAAAAAGGGAAATGAGTTTCCTTTAAGAAATAGTACGTCCATTACCATGTGCAATGCAAACGTCTTTCTCCAAAATGCACCTGTTATCAAATGACATATGTGAAAGGGTTTACGTCACAGAAGTCCATGGTCTCTTTATTTCAGGTTTTCTCAGAGTTTAGAGATGTTTTCATGTCTGTGTTGATCCTTAGTACAGATGCCAATTACATCAATAATCCTCATAAATAATACTTCTAGGGTACACAGATTCTAGTAATAGCAATCCAGAGGAAACCATAATTACCAAAATCTAAATATTCAAATGTATCATTAAACTCATTCCATTTCTCATTTCACTCGAAAATAGAAACCATTTCCTTTTTTCCCCTCAGATTTCACCCTAGCATTTACCGTTATGCACTTTTGTTTAAAAATCACATTATGAAATTTAGAACAACATGGCTACCAGTAGAATAGGCTTATTTTTTCCCAGCAAAATAAAATTGGCATAGTTTTAAGTGTATATATACTGATTTTACAGATAACTTCAAACTCTTTATCTTTCTGTATTTGGCAGCTTGGAATTAAATTTTAAATTATCTGAATTTCTAACTTCATGATTTGATATTAAAGCAACTGAATTTCAATTCTTTGTGTTATATTTAGCCCAAGAAACAGTTGACCCACAGATTGTATATCAGATTCTGTAAGGGGCATAAAGTTGTAATTTGGAAAAATAACAGAGCAGATTGTTTTATATTCTAGAACAGACCACTTGCAAATGCCCTAAGAACTCGGCAGGAAAGGGGACAGACACAAACATGAAGCTAATGCTTCCGGCTACACCGTGGGTCACCGTCTTTTGTCTCCGACCCAGCAGTCAACTGTCTGCTCAGCACCCTTGAAATTCAGCCAGACTTAGTGCTTAACTTGCAAGACATGTAAATCTCTACCCTTCTTAGTAATTAACAGAGAGCATCAAAAATACTTAGGAGGGTCTCCCTGGTGGCCTAGGGGTTAAGTCTCAGCTCTGTCACCACTGAAGTCTGAATTCGATCCCCGGCCAGGGAGGGGACCCACATGACACAGCAGACCTCTCCTGTCTCGCCCGCTGCTCCCCTCAGCAGTGTATTTCACTGGATCCGCCTGTTCTGCTCCCCACTCTGCCTCTGGTGAATCCTCTCACACCCTGAACCTCTGGCCTACACCCAAGTTCTTCCATGCATAAAAAAATACTAAGGAATACATTTTAAAAATCAAGTACAAGATTAATAAATAGAATCAGTGAGACACACAAAAGAAAATCATTTTTAAAAAAGGAAAGCCTATACCACATTCAAAGATTGAGAAAGTTCAGGATTGTTAAGATGGCATTTCTCCCCACACTGATCTAGAGATTCAATTAAATTGCAATCAAAATCTTAGCAGGTTTTTGAACACACTGGCAAGCTTAATTTTAAGTTTAGGTGGCAAAGCAAAGGACCTAGAATAGCCAAACAATCTGGAGAAAGAAGCAGGTCAGGAGACTTACATTATTTCATTTCGAGACATGCTTTATGGTGTTGGAATACAGCAAAGGTAATGGAGACAGTGTGATATTAGCATAAAGATAGAGAGATCAATGGGACAGAAAAGAGAGTCTAGAGACAAACCCACACAGATCTGGCTGATTGATTTTTAGAAAAAAGTACAAAGGTAAATTGGTGGTAGGAAAGACAGGGATTTTTTTTTTTCAACAAATGATGCTAAAACAACTGGACATCTGTTTGTAAAATACATAAAGAGAGCAAGACACACATACCTATGGAGAAATAAAGTTGAGAGAGAGAGAGGAACCAGGTCACAGATGTGTCCATTTTTATCCTAAAATTGACTCCAGAAGTAATAAAAATCAGCTCCAACATTAATCAGAGGAAACTGAGGTTCGGTGCCAGGACGAGGGCCACAGGACTAGGCAACACACACAGAGTCGGGGCTCCCCCCAGGGGTCTCTGAGTCCAAGGACGGACACACGGGAAAGGAGACACATGCCCGGAGGAGCGAGAGGACCGCGAACCCCTCCCCGGGCCGGGGAGGCCGAGTGTCCACCTGCCCGGTCTCCCCCTGCAGCCCCGGGGACAGCACAAGGATACGAGGGATGCCTCACCTCACCTCCTACATTGTTCCCGCGCTGCTGAGCCAGGAAGGGCAGGAACCACGAAGCTATGAAAGCGTGTGCGCCCGGTGTCTCCCAGGAGGAACTGGGATCACAGCTCAGGTCGTCTTTCTGAGGAGGATGTGGTTCAGAGTGGAGGGTGGCCCCTGCTGGGGGTGGGGTCCATCGGACAGAGGTAAGCACCTCACCGTGCAGCACTTGAGGTGGGAGCACAGCAGCTCCTCTGCAGGGTCCTGGGGGAGAGGGGCGCCAGGCTGCTGTTTCCTGGGGAGTTGGAGGGGAGAGCAGAGGACGAGCATTCCTCTGAATTACACCCCAGGATGCCCGCAAGCGTTGGCTCTGGGTGGCCTCGTGAATGACTAACCAGGTGTCAGTCCTGCAAAGTTTCAAGCCGCTGCAGACTGAGTGGCCAGCTCTCCTGCACACCCCATCTGGAGCCCCCTGAACAACCATCTTCAACAGTGCCCGCTTCCTAACCTTCATCCTGGCAAGCACCTCACTCTCAAAGGATCCTGGTCTTGCAGAAAACTCCGGCTTTCCTGGTGACGCCAAGGATGGAGTTAGAGGCCTGAAGCATCATTAGCCTCCTCCTCACTGAGGCTTCCCAGGCATTGCCGCGACCACGTCACCGTCCCTACCTTTGCTCCTGCGCCCTCCCCGGGACGGGCTGCAGCTGCAGGCCTACTCCAGGGCAGGCAGGGAGCTGGTCCTCTCTCTGAGCTGGGAATTCAGGGAAGTGCGGCGGTTTGCTGCTCCCCACTGCGTGCAGATTCTCTGATGAAACACACAAGGCGGGACTACGCATCTTGGAGCACTGACCGCGCTGTGAAAGCAGGGAAGCGTGCCTCTGTCCGATGGACCCCACCCCAGCAGGGGCCACCCTCCACTCTGAACCCGTGTGAGGGGGACAGGGATGCACATCTCCTCCGGGAGGCTGGTCATTCCTGGGGAAGTGTGGGAGGCTGCGGCTCGGCCTCCCAGGCCAGCCAATATTTCCATGAAGGACCAGAGAGCAATTATCTGAAGCTTGTCTCAACGATTCAGCTCCTCCGAAGCAGCAGGATGGCAGCCACACTCGAAATGGACACGCGAGGGCTTGGCTCTGCACTGACAAAACTCTGCTACGGACACTGAAATTTGAATTTCATGTAAGTTTCACGTTATAAAACCCCCTTGTTCTTTTGATTTCTAACACTGAAAAATCTGCAGGCTGGATTTGATCTGGGAAGCTTCCCTCTGCCAACCTCTGCACGACCTGAATCATTTTACTTCTGAGAAAGAGAAAAGGCGCGATGATATTAACATTTGTTAAATGTGACGGGAGCACACATGAGTGTCTGGGATATTACCTTCGCTAATTCTCTACACTTTCAAACATTTCAGAATTTTTCAAACATTAGGGAAAGAAAGGAAAATCCTAGGAACAATTCCCCCAACGCTCCAAGCAGTGGGTGCTGCTAGTAAATGTGATTTTAATTTTCTTCTATGATGAGTATTTGTTACTGTTGTAATCCTGGGAGCTGGGGAAGCACCAACATAAATATTATGTTAAAAAGTAAAGAGATGGAGGGCCTCCCTGGTGGCGTAGTGGGTTGGGCAGCGCACTATGAGGTGAACCGCAGCCACTGCAGCATGAGTTCGATCCCTGCTGCCGGCCAGGGAGGGGACCCACATGGCTCGGCGGACCTCTCCTGCCTCACCCACTGCTGCCCTCAGCAGTGTGCTTCAGTCAGTCTGCCTGTTCTGCTCCCCGCTCTGTCTGGTGAGTCCTCTCACCTCCCTGGACTCTGGCCTGTGCCCCAGCTCTTGTGTGCATAAATAAATAAATCTTTAAAAAAAAAAAAAAAAGTAAACAGATGGAGAGGACTAGCCCACAATGAGTGCTGTCCCCCAGGGACCATCAGTAACCCAGGAGTCCAGCCTGCAGGTCCCCACGAAAGGCTGCCTGCCCCCTGGCCCTGTGCTCCCCACAACAGGGGTCCTTCCCTGCACACAGGGCTGCCTGTGGGGGCGGAAGTCTGGATCTTCTAAGGCTCAGGGTCCTCGCCAAGAGAACTCAGTTCTGGATAACGGGGCGTACCGGGCCCCCCACGGTGTGCCGCAGAGCCTGCAACTTGAGACAGGCTCCTGCCGTGAGCCGGAACTACGTCTGCGTCTAGCTGAAATCTAGGCTTCCCTCGCACCTCCGTTCCCACCAGGCCCCCAACACTGTCCGCTTCTGCTTGATACATCCCTCACGGCTGACCTTCTGTGACCTTCAGTACTCTTGCGCCATCCTTAAGCAGCAATCTCAAAGCCCCTTCCCAGTCTGGTGACGACAGGTGCACCTTAGCCATGCCCAAAGCCCTGTGGGGCTCCCCACCCCATCGCAAGCCCACCCACTTGCCTAGGACTTCCCAAGGGCCTAGCTCAGCACCAGCTCCGCTTCCTCCCGCTGTAAGGACGCCCCGTCCCTCCTGAGTGCCAGGCTCCCATCGCTGTAGATTTTCAGGACCCAGTTTGATTTCTATCAATAAAACACTGCTGTAGCATAACCCAGGGCGGTGGGCCGGGCAGGACTGCCAGCTTCTGGTCTTGTTAGATACAATGCTAAATTATCATCACCGTCCTAGAGTTCATCAGATGCTCTAATCCCCAAGAGGGTCCAAGACCATCAGCTCCGAAGAAGCGAGAATGACTGAAAGGCTGACTGCTCTGATCTGGTGCCGCCATGGCACTCGCTGCACCGGCCTTCCTTCATCATTCAGCCACCGCGCGGGGGAGACCTGGCAGTCTGGCCAGCCCAGGCCTGCAGATGGGCGCGGCAGCCCCTTCCCTGTGCTGCCTGTTCCAAACTGGTCAGCTCCTGTCAACCTGCCCCTCCAGCCCCTGACCACTCCCCTCCGCTGGTCTCCTCCCAGACCCCCAGGAAGAGGGAATGACCTCCTTGCCAGCCTCCAACCCCAAGTCATCTTGGATCCCCCAGGACTCCTCCTCAGTGGCCCGGAGCTGCCCCCACACCCCAAACCTGTGCTGGCCCTTCTCTCCCAGCCCAGACCCTGCTTCCTGCGCCTGAGAGCACCCGCGCTCACACCCCTCCTCCCGCCTCCTCCCGGCACTGCACCAGTCTCACTGCACCAGTCTCTCTTGCTGGTGGCCGAGCATCACTCTCATAAATCAGAGCCCTGGTAAGCACAATGGCCTCACTGGGACCCCTTAGTAGCCGGGGGATGCTGACCCCTTAACCTGTCAGAGCCTCAGTTTTCTCCTCTGCAAAATGGAGTTGATAGAGGAGGCACTCAAAAAATGGAAGCCATCATTATTATGATCACTGCTCTTCTTAGAATCTCTCCTTTGGTTTCCTGTGGTCTGCAGGGAGAGGTCCAGCCTCTTGGCTCACCGTTCAAGGCCCTGCCTCCCCCAGTCATACCATCTGCTAGCTCGAGCACAGGATGAGGATGGCCGGGAGGCTCAGCTACCTGAGCGTGGGAGCTGGCCACTCCCCACCGCCGGCCCTGGCACAGGGTCTGCAAACAGTAGGTGTCTCACTAAAGCTCTGCTGCTCTCAGCAAACACAAGAGACACTTGTAGCAGCCTCCGGGCCTCCGGGGGACAGGGTGCCAAGGAACCATCTGGATGGTTCCTATCCCCGCAGACATCACATTTTATTTCTAGATCAGCCCTAGTAGAGCTTCCACTACTACCCTCAAGCTTTGGACAAACCGATAGGACAATTCACCAGGCCTGAATGATACAGTATGCGGTGTCATATTTACATGCCAGAAGTGTTTCTGAGCCCCGAGACATTTCACAGCTAATCTGAGGTCACACAGCATTTGTGGTGGAGTCAGAAGTCCCACCTTGTCTACACTTCTGAGCCAGCACAAAGGTACAAGAGTATAGAAAGCCACTTTTTCCCAGGGCCTCCCTGGTGGCACAAGGGGTTGAGCGCTGCACTGTGGAGCTTCTGCAGCTACTGCAAGTGAGAATTTGAACCCCAGCCAGGGAGGGGACCCACATGGCACAGCAGACCTCTCCTGCCTCGCCCGCTGCTCCCCTCAGCAGTGTATTTCGGTCCATCTGCCTGTTCTGCTCCCCACTCTGTCTCTGGTGAATCCTCTCACCCCCCCACCCCCCCGCCTCTGGCCTGTACCCCAGCTCTTATATGCATAAATAAATAAAATCTAAAAAAAAAAATAGAACAGAAAACCACTTTTCCTTCAACTACCCCAGACTGCCAACATACTGGTTATTAATCTCCAACCCCAACCTCCAAGAAGGAGCCCCACTGCTGACTGCTGGGCTCCCTCTGGTCCCACTCTCTTCCTCTCTCCTCGGCTCCCACATCCTCCCAGGCTTGGGGGAGGGAGTGGAGTCTCCTATCCCCCACCCCCATCTTCCTCCCTGCGCTCTGCCTTTTTCATTTCACAACGGTGTCAGCACATCACCTCCAAGGGCCAAGAAAAAGAAATAACAGCCCAGATGCCGACGGCGCTCCCCTGTCTGTCAGGGAGAAGAGAGAAGGGAAATAAAAGCTAACAAGACCTCCAAAAGCAAAATCCCTAAACCGCCTCCCGATACCTAGCAGCTGTCAAAGTCAGCACAGGAACCCGGCGAAGGGGGGAAAACCCAGCCTAAATAAAACCCAGGCAGCTGTAGGGTTTGGGCTGCATAGACCAAGCAGGATGCGTTTGCAAGGGTGTGATGGGAAGCTCGTTTTGCCAACATACAGGTGGTCCGTCTAGACAGCCGGAGCAAGCCCAGCTTTTTGACACAGAGCCTACTCCCCACCCCACCCCCATCATCATCACCATCATTATTATTATTTGGAGAGTTATTCCGATTCCCCTTGCTTCCCTGTTTATGCAATCAGAGGAAATCACAGCACACAGAGCTGCTTCCAAACTCAGGGCCACGTGGGCCAATTTCAGACGGATAATTAAATATTGAACAAACGCTGAAATGCCTCTACTGGATCGGATGACTAAAAATACCCACTCTGCCACTCCACGCGCGGCCTTCTCGGCTGCTCCTTCTCCAACCCCTCTTCCGGCCACTGTCAAGCCAGCCTTCTCGGGGAGCAGCACGTGTGGGATAAAGGAGGGCTGGGAACTGACTCCCCGGTACCTACTTCACAGAAAACAAAACTTGAGCTCCCAGCAAGCTCCGAATGTTCCTGACCAGGAAATACTCTCCCTTTCCTGACATTTAACCAAGTGGCCTCGAGAGGAAGGTGCAGGGGAAATATCGCAGCCGTTGCCTTTCCTTTAAAAATAGTCAAAAGGCTTCGGGTCATTTCTAAGCAAAACACGTATATACGTTCCAGGATGTGAGTGCGACTGTGTAGAGTTACACGGGTGACCAGGCCCCACTGCCTCCAGCAAGCACACCCTACAAGGCCTGCAGCAGCCTCGGTCTCCCCATCTGGGTTCATCTTAAGGAAAGTAACAAACAAAATCAGGGCATCCCTGGTGGTGCAAGGGGTTAAGCACCACACTATGAAGCATCCTCAGCCACAGCAGCAGAGTTCGATCCCCCACCAGGGAGCTGACCCACATGGCGCAGCAGACCTCTCTTGCCTCGCCTGCTACTCCCCTCAGCAGTCTATCTCAGTAGATTTGCCTGCCCTGCTCCCCACTGTCTCTAGTGACTCCTCTCATGCCCCCCAGTCTGGCCTGTACCCCAGTTCTTGTATGCATAAATAAATAAAATCTTAAAAAAAAAAAAAAGTAACAAAATCAACACAGAAACAGGAGGTGAAGACACCAGATTGGATTTCTCACATCTTTACGTGACTTTGGACAAGTTGCCCTTCTCTGTGGGCCTCAGTGTCCCCAGTAGTTAAGGGGAACAGTTAGCTCCCGGGGCTGGAGCTATTAGAGACAAAACTCCATCACTCCAGTGTGCCAGATGCCCCGATCCCAGGTCTCTGTGGACAGAATTCAATGGGCAGAGACAACAGCTGGAACCAGAACTATCGAGATAACATCCAGGGCCCACTCAGCTTTCTCTGGAGAGCAACAGCCACAGGAAAGAAGCCCACAGGAAAGAAACCCCAGGCTCCTGCGTGTGGGTCTCAGCACACACAGCGTGAGGTCTGGATCAGGTGGCCTGGGATCGAATCTCGCCTCCTAAAGTCAGTTTGCTCACCAAGGGGGAGGGGAGGAGATGATAATGACCGGACTCCTAAGAGGGATGGGGGCTAACATGAACTTATCAGGGGAAGCCCTGGGCTCGGGGCCGGGTGCACAGTCAGCTGGGTAAAAAGAAGCAATTATCTTCTTTATTATCAAAGGTGATGAGGATGAGCAGGAAACTCAAAGGCCAAGTGGCCCACACTTCAGCAGATTAACGGGGGTCACTGGCCCCCCTGAGGACCAAGGTCGTTCTGGGGTGTGGGCAGCCAGTCTGCTTGTCTCCAGGGGCCTCCTGAAGGGGGCGCTAGACCCCAGTGCAAAAGGATTAGGTGGTGACCAGGGCTGAGACCCAAGACCCTCCACCTGCTGGGGAAGTCGCGGTTGGCAGAACAGGATGAGAACCGAAACAGGGTGGGGGCAACCCAGAGTAGTGAGGAGGGCTGACCCCCACGAGGTCAGCGGGGTCATTGTCCTGCTCCCGCCTGAGTTACAGGGCAGACTGAGGGCGAGAGGGTGAGTCAGTGGCTGTGCCCACGGGCGGCGGGGCGCACTTACAGGCTGGGGCCCCTGCAAGCGCAGACCTGGGCGGCCCCATTTCTGAGTCGAGTGAATTGGACCAAGTTCCCACTTTCTAGGCTGCAGTTGCCCCACCTATAAAATGAGGACAACGCCAGGCTCCACCACACAGGGCTGCTAGAGCAGTGAAGGGATAAGGCAACGGCAGAGTCAAGTTCCCGAGCAGGCACTCAGCAAACAGAAGCCGTTCTCATTGCCCTCGCGCCACGAAAGGGAGTGAACCTCCCAGTCCCCAGGGTGTGGAAGGGCAAGGGGGGCCCAGATAAGCCCCACAGGAGGGGCTGTGTCTCAGCAGGACAGAGGGAGAGAAAGCAGAAGAAGGTGTACACACGATTTCAGAGGCCTCATCCATGGGGGCATCTCGGGAGGGTAGAGAGCCAGGCCTCAGGGGAGACATTCAAAGACAGAGTTTGGGGGGCCACCACATACAACCAGTCCACCCTCACTCACAGGTGTCTCCAGGCTTGTCCAGTCCATGGAGTCCAAGCTGCCACCCCAGCTGGGGTCCCCAAGAAGAAGCCTGAGACCCCACCACCTCTGTGCGGGGACACACTTCCACACCTCCTAACCATCACTCCCGCCCAGGAAGGGTGTTCAGCCAGCACCCTCCCCTCACAGCCCCCTCTGTGAAGGTGGCCCCTCTGGTACAGTGTCCCCATCTCGACCCAGGACTGGGTCACTCAGCTGCTATGTTCTAACCCGGAGGTCAGCCCCAGCCCTACCGGGCACCCTCAGGCCTCCCTGCCTGCCTTCCTCAGTGAGCTGGGGCAGCCCCAGACCCCGCAGACTTGGGGAGACCCTGAAAGGAGGAGGCCCAGGTGGAAAGAGGAAGCACACAGCCATCAAGACCGGGGCCGTGCAATGGAGGTCGGTAAGGGCACGGGCGAGGGGGAACATCTGTGACGTCCCAGTGCCCAAGGAGGGCCTACATGTGGCAGGGCTCTTGCAAAAACTCAGGTGAAGACATGAAAAAAAGAACTAAAACTCCCCTTGAGTAGGGGTATGGGCACCCCCAGAGGTCTCACAACATGTGTAGCAGATGCGGAAAGAGGCCTGGGATTATCCCAGTTAAACAACCAGACCGTGGCCATTCGGGAGCTGGAGCCTCAGTCTCCTATCAATAACTGCTCTGCAACCCCAAAAAAGGCACTGAGCCCCCACCAGCGTGACTGGTGCACCTCAACCAGCCTGCCTCTCCAACAGACTGGAGGGCAGGGCTGGAGGACAAGCAAGCCCCCAGATCCAGCACAGGAGGTGTTTAGACATGTTTGCTAGTTCAAAGAATGGACCAGAACTTTATCCAAGCAAGAACAAAACTAGCATTTCCCATAGCAGCCCTGGGGGGGACAGGGAGGTCAAACAGAGACTAAGCTTTTCTTGACCTTGGTGTGGGTAGGTGGGGAGGTCACCCTTTCCGACGACACACTTTGGGTCGATCCCCTCAAATCCACGGGTATGCCCAGACTTCGAGAAAACGCAGGGTGACAGGGCACAACGTTAAGTGGCCAAATGACCCCTTGCCACCTGAAGGTCACAGTCTCCCCACTGCCTCTGGCCATGATGAAGCTCCATGCCCACCCCCCCACCAACTGCAGGTTCACTCTGCCCATTCCTCAGATGGGAAAATCAAGGTCCAGAGAAGGAGGACTCCTGCCTAGTGCCCTAGCTTTGGTGAAACCCAGGCTGGGGGCTGCAGCTACTGCCCCTCGCTGGCGGCCCTCCCAGGGACAGAGTCTGCTCTCAGCTCCGGAGAGGCCCTGTCAGAGGCAAGTCTGGCCACAGCCCTTTCCTCGCCCAGCCAGCTGCAGCCCCCCCTCCTCAACCAGCCAATTCTTCCCTGATCTTTCCTGTTTCTGAACAAACACATCCTGAAGTAATGTCTTGTCCTTCCTTGTTAGTGGCTGAGGCCAGAAAGTATGTGAATCATGGGCCAGTCAGGGCCAGGGTGCTAAAGACCAAGTCCCCATGCAGATGGGGAAACTGAGGCCTGAAGACAGAGGGACTAATTCAAGGCCCCCGGTGCCAGTATGTTAGCACTCTGTGGGGCGCTGCCCTCCGGAGGCAGCATCAGGGACCTTGGGGGTTCGTCAGAAGTCTGAGGCTTCCCTAGCTGCTTCCCATTCAGGTGGGCAGGGGACTCCAGCCTTCAGCTCTCCCCCTTCCCAGCCATGTCTCCCCACTTAGTATTTGCATTCCCCCTCCCAGCCCTTGCCCTTCCCACACCAGTCTGACCTCAGTGCATAACACACAGCCAAGTTCTTTCCCTGCCCTTGCACATATTGTTCCTGCTGTCCAGAGGAAGGACAACAATCCCTCACACTCAGTACAGACTGACACTCAGGCAGCTGCCTACGTATTTGCTCTCATTCCTTAGGCAGCCCTGCTGTCACTACCCCATTCACAAGCTGGGGCCACCGAGGTAACTGGCACTGGTAATCTGGTAGCTGGTAATCTGTACATGGATAGTTTTGTACAGAAACAAACTTGAAACCAGATCTGGTACACTCACTATCCATCTAGTGTCGCCTGGGCCAAACGTCACCTCCTCTGTGAAGCCCACCCTGATTTCCCCAGATCTAACGTCTATTCAGTGACAGTCTCCTCCCCAGCCCCCTGCAATTACGTTCTCCCATCGGGGCTGGGACACAAAGCAGGGGCTCCTGCACCTGTGTGGCCTGGGAGCTGGGGCTCAGACACACTGACTGTGTCTCCTGCCCAGGCGCAGAACAGAAAGGGGAAGTGACTTCCATCCTCTCTGTGCTTCTGGTGTCAGGGCACAGGTGCAGTGGAGGACGGGTCAGGAAGGGCACTGAGTGGGAGGGGTGGGTGCATTGAGGCCTGGGATGAGCTGAGTATTCCGGGCATTGTACACCCCCACTTCTCCAAGGTGGGCCCATTTCCTCAAGAACTCTTCCAAGTGCTGCTAGCCCATTTCACAGCTGAGGAAATGGACTCAGAAAAGGGAAGTGACTTAGCCGCAGTCATAGTATTTGACCCCAGGCCTGTGATCTCCCAGTCCCAGCCTGGAGGGAGGGAGTAGGGGGAATCACTGCCAGGAAGGCAAGGGGTTGGCGGGCCACAGGTCTCCGGAGACCCTCGAGGACCAGCTCCCAGCACACCGTGCCCACTGTAGCCTCAGCTTGCACCCTCGGGTGCACAGGGAACTCACTACTTCCTGAGGAAGCCCATACATTGTCGCTCCCGTGGGGGAGGGGGAGGTGCAAGTGAATGTTACTCTCTTGCTGATGCTGACAAGAAATCCCGGTTTTGGGGCTTCGGTCCAGGTTCACAGGTTTGGGTCACACAACCAGAGCCTCCCACCCCCGACAGGGTGGCCAGCTGACCCGTGAGCTGCCAGATCCCGAACACGGGCACAGGTATAGAGGGGCCATCCCTCCAGGGTCAGGTTTCCAGATTCCCAAGAGAACCTGGTGGTGCAAACTCAGCCCAGGCTCCTGTGGGCCAACCACCCCGTCCCTTAAGCCCTCCGCACCCCAGTGGTTCTGAGCCTTATCCAGGACTCCAGCCTCACCAGGCCCCTCCAAGTTCTCCTCCTTCCAGGAGACCACACTCCCCCTCCCCCCCACCAGCCTGGGGAGGAAGTCCTGGCCCCCCTGCCCAGAGGCAGGCAGTCTGCATCACACAAATTCCCAGCTGAGGATCCTGTTACTGGAAAAAGAAAAACGCTCCTGGCACCTCCCCCTTCTCCCAGTCCAGCCTTAGGGGCCTGATGGAGAAATGGTTTTCAAAGGAGCTTTTTCACCCACTGGGGGGCTCCTGGAGAGCAGGGGTCCTGGACCTGGCCGACAGGAAAGGCTCTTAGGAGCCAAGGGCCCCAGGCAGGGCCTCCTGAAACCCACCCACCTGTCCCCGCCCGGTGGCGGAGCCTGTTAAACCCAGAGCAGAAGGGGTAGGGGAGGCTGAGAGGCCGGGCGACAGCACGGTGAGGCAACGCCAAGGTCCACTCAGAATTACTTTATTGCCCGACTGCTAGGTAAATTGAGGCACAGTGGAGCAGAAAGTGTAATCTGAGCGACTAAGAGAACCAGAATGCAATCTCCCCTGTCCCCCAAAAGGGGGTGGGGGGCACAGCCTCAGCTTCTGGATGAGGGAGAAGCTGGGGCCGACTGAGTAATGGGCGCCCCGAGGAAGCAGACAGGAGGACCCAGGGTTGGGGCAGCAGGCGGCAAGGTGGGCAAGGGGGCCCTGGGTCCGGGGTCCGGGTGGCGCCTACCCCTGGCGGGCCGGGTCCGGCTGCGGGAGCGGCTCCTCTGTCGCTGCAGCCGGGGCCGCCTCAGCAGCCGGTAGTAGTAGGAGGGTCTCCCGGTGCTCTTCCTGGCGCCGCCGCCCGCGGACATGCTGCCGCCCGCCGGGCACCGGGCCGGGCCTGGGCGCGCTCACAGGGGCCCCATCGCCCGCTCCGGCCCGCCCGGCGGGCGCCCCTGCGTCCTCCCCTGCGCGCCTGTGCGGCCGCCGCCGAGGCCAAGGCTGCCCCAACAAAGTCGCTCAAACTCCTCCTCCAGCCCCCGCCTCCCCCGAGCAGCCGGCCCCGCCGCGGGGGCCTGGGACCAGGAGGCCGGGCTGGCACCGGCCCGGAAAGTCAGTGCGGGAGAAATCCCGGCCTGGAGTTGGCGGGGCGGGGCGGCCCGGGACCCCAGAATGGTCATCACCGCCCCCCCCACCCCCCCCGCACCGGCCCTGCGCCTGTGAAGCCAATGCCCGACCTCGGCGCACCGGGTGCTCCAACCCGCCGAAGGGTGTAGACGAAACACACCCACGTGTGTGCGCTCCCGACACTGGGCAGGGCGCGCCAGGCAGGCAGGCACCTTGCCCACGAGCTGGCCACCTGCAACTAGGGACCAAAGGAGGCTACAGCGCCGGGCACCCGCAGGTTTCCACCCCAAGCTCACAGGCTCAGTATCTTACCCACCCCTCAAACACTGACCAGCAGATCTGGCCCCTGGAAAGTCTTCCCTGCCACTTAGAAACCTCATTTATTCTCTACATTTTAAAAATGCCCCCAGGGGGCCTCCCTGGTGGCACAAGGGGTTAAGCACCGCACTATGAAGCATCTGCAGCCAGGGAGAGTGCCCACAGGGTGCAGCAGACCTCTCCTGCCTCGCCTGCTGCTCCCCTCAGCAGTGGATTTCAGCGGATCAGCCTGTTCTGCTCCCCACTCTGTCTCTGCTGAATCCTCTCACCCCCACACCTTGCCGCACCTCTGGCCTGCACCCCAGTTCTTGCATGCATAAATAAATCTTTTAAAAAGTAAATAAAACGGCCCCATTTGATATTCATTATCTTCATAGAACTAAAATGACAGTGTTTATTTCAAGCACACAAAAAGTAGAGGAAACCTCGTGAAGCCCTGTGGGCCCAGCCAGGCTGGGTCAAATCTGGAAGCCCTGCTCCTGGACCTAGACCCTCCCCCAGGTAGAACCTCGCCGATGCCGTGAGGTCTCCCTCCCACTGCGCTTTCACAGAAGCCAGGGCAGCCCCTCCGCAGAGCAGATCCAGCCCATCCTACCGCGGGACGGGGCGCTGAGGCTGGGAGAAGGGCTGCTGCCCCCACTCGGTCCTTTTCGTCCCCTAGTCCCCTAGTCACTCGCTCCCCGGCTCCTGAATGCCCTGGCCCTGGGGCTCCCCGAAAAGCAGCAAGTCAGAACAGGTTTCCTTGGATTCCGGAGGCACCCGTTCTCTCCACTCGTGCACACTCCTCTACCTGGCCAAAGTGCGTCCATCTGGGGTACCTGTGCTAGCGACCCTGGCCAGACCTCAGTAACAACCTCTGCCCTCCCTTGCCCCCAAGCAGCATCATTTAAATTATTCTGGCCACCAACTGCCTGACCGCCTTCGCTCAAGTACAGAAGGGGAAACTGAGGCCCTTACAGTGAGGTCCGGCTGGTCTCAGTCACTGGGAAAGTTGTCCCAGCCTTGGGCATGAGTTTGTGGGAAAGTCGCAGGTGGGCGCCCGGGTCAGTCAAGCGTGGCTGGAAAGGTGGGTCCTGGAGGGGGTGGGACTGACTGGGCGGGAATCCAGGCCGGGTTTTGCACCTCACAAGGGGAGCCCCCTCCCGGGCTCCCTCAGCCAGAGGGAGGGCCCCCAGGTCCGAGGAGCCGGGATCACAGCTGGAAGCCAGGCGCCTTCCCAGGACCAGGGGGGAGGGGCAGGAGGGGTGAGGCTCCTCCAGACCCAGTCTGGGTTGTCCAGCGCTGCCCCATCGCCCACCCTGGCCCCTCTCTGAGCCCCGGACAGCCCTGGGGCGGAGGACAGCCTCGGGCCTGCAGCAGCTGGCCTCCTCCTGTGAACCTTGCTCTGCTTGCGCTCAACAGCAGGCAGGACAGGCGCTTCTTTCACAAGTGCAGAGGCCCCTGGAAGGACGGTACCCCAGTCCCGAGACTGCACCCTCTTCCTCAGGCCCACCAGAGTCCGGTTCCTAGATGCCCCCTTAGGTGGGGCTCTGGGCAGCACCTTCCCCAAACCTTGGCACTTGGGAATAATAACCTCCTCGGTGAGGCGAGTGCGTATGGGGAGATGGGAGGCCGGCAGGAGTGCAGCTCCCGTAGGGGTCACAGTCCGTAGGGGTCACAGTCAGTTGGAGCCGGTGTCCTTCCCAAAGCAGGAACTCCCAGATCAGCCAGCTGCTGGCCTTCCCTATGGGGCTCCCTACCAATACACTTAGCTGGGGCTGAGGGGGGTGGTCTTGGCCCCGGAGGCACCCCAACCGGCAGATAGGTACTGGGGGGGGGCAGTTAGGAATGCAGGACCTCCTCTGGCAGCACAGCTGAGCTCCAAAGGCATGGCAGGCTCAGTCTTTCCACTCAGCCTGGGCATCCTTCTCTGTGCCTCAGTTTACCTGCCTGGTGGATAGGGACACGATGGACTCCCCCAACCTGTCTGCCTGTGGAGGTGTTAGGGGTACCTTAGAACAGAGGGAGGAGGGCTGGCTAATGATCAGGAACAAACTTCTACATTCCTGGCCTCGGGCTGGGGTGGGCACTGCCAGCCACCCAGGCTGAACATCTCCACAGGCCCCTGGTAGGGACCAAATACGTACCAGCTGGAGCCCAGTAGGAAGGGGGCAGGGCAGGAGCCGGAAGGCAGCAGCCTGGACTCCCTGCCCCTCCTCCGGGCCCGGACCCCTGGGGCTGGAGCAGACAGACAAAGGCTGCCCCTGCACACCCCAGCGAGCATCTGGAATCAATCCTGCTGAGGTACAATCACCCACCCCCTCCCGCTGCCCCTGTGGTCTCTCCCTCTAAACAGGAGCAGACCCACATCCAGAGGCCGCCTAGACTGGAGGAAGGACACCCCAAGACGCCCTCCACTGCTGCTGATGGCTTCCCCCCAAGCAAAGCTGCTGGGACTGCCACCAGCCTGAGCTTTCTGGCTACCCCCCACCCCTGAGCCTGTGACCCCAAGGGGCAGGCTCTCCCACTGCCACTTGTCCCCCATGGGCTCCTGAACTGGCCCTGCTCACCTCCCCACACGATGCTGTGGGTGGGCGTCCAGGCTGTGGTTTCTGGGCCCCTGCACCCCCAAGTCACCGCATTTATTAAACATGCATGTTTCTCAGATGCTACCTCCGATGCTCGATTCAGTTGGCCTGGCTGGAGCCTGGCGGCTGCACACTTAGTGTCAGGCTGGGGGCAGGGGTGCGGCATCAGATCTAACCTGACCCCACTGCCTCTTCGCCTTCCCTCAAAGCCTCCCAGGGAAGTCCCACAGCACCGAAAAGCGCTGAGCGACCACCTTCGCACACGCACCCTCCCAGCACCCTCCCAGCACCCACCCAGCACCCACCCAGCACCCTCCCAGCACCCTCCCAGCACCCACCCTGCTCCACCCGCTCTGGCCTGGCGCGGCTCAGGCCCGTCCCTCTGCGTGCCTGGCCTTTGCCTGTTGGTGGAACAGCTGCCGTGAAGCTTTCCCTCTGCACCCAGCTCTGAAAGCCTCAGTACCCCTGGGGACACACCCAGTACACACCCACGCATCACCTCCTGACAGAGCCTGAGCCCTGGCTAGCCCCTCCCTCTTCCTGCCACACCCCGCAGAGCCAGAAGAAGACCAGACCAGGGAGGAAGGGACCCCAAAGACTTGCCTACTGGCGTGAACCTGCGGCCTCTGGGTGTGCAGGAAGCAGGTGTGGCTGCCTGGGGCTGGGCTGGAAGTCCAGGTGGCCACAGACCAGAGCTGGGTCAGGATGGGCCCCAGCGCTGGGGACACAGGTGGTGGTCAAGGGAGGATGACAATAAGGAGAAGCGGTGACCTTACCGCGAGCCTCACTCAGGGAGAAGAGATGCCCCCTGAAGGCCCCCACAAGGCAAGGGTCCCCCCAGAGGAGGGCTACGATTGGCCTTGAGAGGGCTGTCTGAGGGCAACGTCTGGACTTACTACTGATAATATTTGGGCTGTATTCAGCATTTATGGGGTGCCAGCCCCTACTGCAGCAGTCTATGCATTCAGGTTCACAGCAATAAGCAGAACATACTGGAGGCACAGAGCAGGCCAGTGAGTTCCCTAAGGTCACAGAGCTGGCATGAGGCCAGGATTGAACCCTAGCTGGCTGGCACGAGCGGAGGCTGAAAGGTTGAGCAGAACTGAATGCAGAAAAGTGGGGACGGGCAACTGACTAGAGCTTTCCTTAAAGGCCAGCTGTGACCAGCGACCAGAGGTGGCCAGGAGGGACGGAGTCCCGGTGGGGAAGCGCTGGAGCCCACACCGGCTCCCACACAATGGGTGTCTGAAGGGCTCAGACCCGTCCGGCTTCCTGCTGGGACTAGGATAGACCGTGGGCGACCAGGGGAGTCCCCAGCCAGGCAGCCCCGCCCACGTCCATCCCCCAGACACCTCTCCACCTCTGAGTGGCTGAGGCCCTGAGTAGGGCCTTGGAGGTCATTCACGCCAAGGACATGGGCCTCTGCCCTGGTGGTGGGGTGGGGCGGGGAGGGGGGCGGTCGGTCTGTCTGTCTGTCAGGCAAGCAGGTGGCGTCCTACGTGCACCCTTGCCAGGAACGAGGCTGGACCACAAGGAGGACTTTGAGTCAGAAGGGGCCCTGGTGTGGGGCTCGCCCCACTGGGTGGGAGGCGCAGACAAGCCTTTCGAGATCACACTCAAGTCCTCGCATAAGGCCCAGCCAAGCGACCACTGCCCCCACCGGCCCCTGACATCTGCCCTAAAGTCACCAGAAACTGTCATGACATCCTTTGCAGAATAGGGCCCCCCAGGGCCGAGTGGCCCCGGCATGAATGACTCGGCCTCTCTCGGCCCAGGCAGAACCACATCTGAACACGCACGGACAGAGCCTCGAAGTCCCGTTACCCTAAGACGGGCTGAGGGGAGCCCGGGTGAGACCAGAGGAGGCCAGCTCTGGGGCGGGGTGGGGTCCCTGAGGTGCTTTGGGCGCTGTGTGACTCCAAAAAACAGACCCCCTGACGTCTCCGTGCCCCTGGTTTCTGCACGTTAAGTGAAGATGAGGCATCCGTGCCAGGTCGGCCTCTGTGGGGTGCAGACAGGAGCTAGAATTTTTTCCCACTCCCAAACTACCACCCACGTGTCCCGTCCCTCCTGAGGAGAGGACCTGTCTCCTCCTGGGGGTCAACAGCCTGTGGTGAAATCCCGGTGTCAGGGCTAGAAGGATCCTTCAGAGGAGGGTACGGGGCCAGGAACCAAGGGGGGATGGGGCCAGGAACTGAGGGGGGACGGGGCCA
>JAGFMF010011623.1:631473-728099 GCA_019455555.1 Galemys pyrenaicus
AGGAACCAAGGGGGGACGGGGTCAGGAACCGAGGGGAGACGGGGCCAGGATCTGAGGGGGGAATGGGACCAGGAACCGAGGGGGAACGGGGCCAGGAACCGACGGAGGATGGGACCAGGATCTGAAGTGGGGACGGGGCCAGGATCTGAGGGGAGGATGGGGCCAGGAACCGAGGGGGGGTGGGGCCAGGATCTGAGGGGGGGACGGGACCAGGATCTGAGGGGAGCCGGGGCCAGGATCTGAGATGCAAAGGACAATCACAGCCTAGGCCCTGCCTAGTCACTGCCAGCCGGTGGCATTCATCCCCCACCACAGAGAGGCTGACTGCCCCCACCCCAGGGGCAACGGTGGAGGATGGGGGTGCAGCATCTCCCCCTGCAGATGGGTCATAGGGGAGGGAGTGACCACCCACGGGGTCACACAAGGGAGCTGGGAGTTAGTTCACCTTCGGACTTAAAACAGTGCTGATGAGGCCCCCATTAAGGCCCGCTTAATAACCTGGACATCCCCTCCCCAGAACGTCTGATGCGCCCACCCACGTTGCCCTCCAATCCATGGCCGGGAGGCTGGGATCCACTCCATGGGCCTCGGTCCAGCCCCTCCTTCCTCACCCCCAACCTACCCACTACATTTCAGCCCAGATGGCCAGGCCTGGAGCGACTCTCCCTGCCCTGTTGTTCCTCTAGCTGCCCTGACCCAGAAAGACTGACAAGCTCCAGGTGGGCCTGTGGCTCCTCCCTTCTTCCCCGGCCTGGGGCTGAGGCACAAGGTCTCAGCTTTGCTCCCCCGCTCCCCAGCCTCACTGAGGGGACCAGACAGCTCCACACCCACTGTGTGACCAGAGGGGGTGGCATATGGTCCCAGCATGAGATCAGAGAGCCCCTCCCTTCCCAAGCAGAGTCATCTGTGAACCATTTCATGGCTGGCACTGGCCTGGGTCCCAGCAGGGAGGGGCCTCGCTCCATCCTTGCAGCTCCCACAGAGGAAGACAGATGAACAACCACCTCCCAGGAAGCTCCATAGAGGCGAGGAGCTGAAAGAGCATGGGATTTGGAGGGACCAGCACGTTCTGGCTGTGTGACCCCAGATCAATGCCTTCACCTCTCTCTGCTTCCTTTTCCTCACCTGTAGAATGAGCATAACAAATGATACAGTCTGTGAGGTTATAGAAGGTCTATTTGCTTAGCGAACCACAGCCCTGTGTCTAAACTGGTCAACCTCTCCCTATCTGGTTAGCAGTCAGCAGCCTAGAGCAGGCCCTCAGGAAGACTGATAGGAAGAGATGGTGGTGATTGAGAAAACCACCAGCCCATCTGGTCTGGAGTTAACATTGTGGGAATTTGGAGGAGGGAGACGTGCTGGAAGACTGCCTGGAGGAAGAATCATTGCCATAGAAATAGAAGACTGAGTAGGAGTTGACAGAGAGTAGAGAACAGGGGAGACATGAGGCCTAGAGGTGGAAACCAGCGAGACACCTAGTCAGGACAGTGTATAGAACTTGAAGGTGGAACAGAAGATGAGACAGGGGAGCAGGCTGCATGGGGTATGTGAAAGGTGAGATCAGGATGAAGACATGGGGAGCTATATCCAAGCAAGGATGAGATCCAGGCAGCCCTCCAGCAAGAAGAAAAGTGGTAAGGCAGGAAACCTGGTGGGGAGGCAGAGGGTCAGGGCTCCAGATCTCTCTCTGCAGCTGTGTAGCTTTGACTAATTCACAGCCCTCTCTGATCCTCACTCTGCACCTATTAAAGCAGGGAGATGCTAGCTCCACCAGACAGGCCCATGAACCACACTGGGAGTGTTGAGAAACTGATTCCAGGTTCTCCTCACCGGGATCCTTGCATCCAAATCTTGGCAGGGAGGTAGCAAGGTTTTCATATTCTTAAAAGAACTTTCTAGCAGCTCTCCTGGGGAGCGACTGGATGAAACGGTTCTAGGCGTCACTGGATGTCTTTCCAGTCTTGGCACATGCAAACATTCTGGCCTCAGGACTGGGCATTTGCCACTGCTTCTGCCTCACCTGCATCAGCCCCAGGTCAGAGGTCAGCATCTTCCTGTCACTCAGGCCTCGGCCCAAATATCAGCGGTTTCCGGCCACCTTATCGCGAGACCTCTGCCCCGGCCATCACCACACTCTATCCCTCCGCCCTGTCTTACTGTCTTTGACTCATCACTTCCCAAAACTATCTTATCTGAGGATCTGGTTGTTCAAGAACTGTCTTCTCCCAAATATTAAGGAGGGTGGGGGTCGCTGGTCCGTCCACAGCTGGTCCCCAGTGCACACTCCAGATGATGGAGGTGAAGGCGGTCAATTGGGTGCAACGCCCCCACCCAGCCTCTTCTCCAGAAGGGCAGCTACGGGGCCAGGAAGTGAGGGCCTGTCTGGGCCTGGGCTTCCCCCCGCGGGACATGTGGCAGCAGGCTGCAGGGCCAGGCAGGAGCAGCAGCCTGGGACTGGTCAAAGGCCAGGCAGGAGCCCTCCCTGCAGGAGCTGGCTAGAATAAATGCGTGGGCCAGCACGTGCCTTTGCTTTGCAGTGAGGCAGATGCAGCGTGGGCTCGCGCCCAGGATCTCTGTCCTGTCCAGAACGTAAGTGGGAGCCATAGCAGGTGTCAGAGGAGGTGCAGGCCGGGCCAGAGCAGGGGTTCTCATGCCGACTGGTCTTCCCTATAGCTGGCATCCGAAGGTCACAGAGAAGAAAATGTGACTTATGCGCCCTGTCACCCCTCAATGCCTCCACAGTGAGAACAATGCCAGCCCCACCCCCACCCTGGGAACAGCATTTTGTCTGGAAATTCCACCAGGGAGAGGAGGAAGGGCTGGGGCTCTAGATTTCTGTGCCTGCTCAAACAGGAAGTAGCTGAAGGTGCGGGGCCAAGGAAAACAAACTGAATGCCATCCTGGAAACCAGCAGCCCACTCCCCCCATAGCTAGAGCACTGTCCCCTCGCTCCAGACGGGCTCGACTGGCGACTGAGAATGAATACAGGCCCACAGACGGGCAGAAGTGGTGCAGAGCACAGGCAGAGGCCTGATGGGAAGCAAAGTTGACCCAGTCTTGTCTGGCATACCTCTGGGGGTGGGGAGCTCACCACCAAACTGGCCCCCCATCCTTGGAAAGCCTGGACGTGAAACTACCTCCGCAGAAGGAAGGAAATTAAAATGGCAGAAGCCTTTGGGGACTCCGTCAGAGCATCTCACCCTCCACCCAGGGCTCAGAGGACTTGGAACTTGCCCAGGGCCACCAGACACCCGGGTTCCCAGCAGCAGATGAAGCTGCTACAGGCACAACGGGGTGCCAGGAGGAGAGGTGGGCTGGGTCTGGACTTCAGCTCCAGCCCACATCCCTCTGGCCAAAACACTGGGTGTCAGGGGCTGAGCGCGGGCTGACCTCAATTAGAAAGCCGGAAGGACACGGGGAGGACTTGGAGTGGAGGCCTGGGCAGGGGGCCTGGGCCGCGGCAGCCTCTGCCGAGCCCTCTACACCCCAGCCCTTTCCTCTGCCTCCAAGGCCCGGGAAGCTGCAAGGTGGCCTCAGAACTTTCTGGACCTGCTTTCTCTTTCTTGTGTCCTCCTGGGGCTCTCCCTGTGCACACACACATGCTCCTCCCACGCGTGAACAGACCTGCCCTCCCACCCTGGCCCACCTCTCCCTCCCCAGCAGAGGGCTCTTTGCCCCTGCCAGGCCCAGACCCACAGCGAAGCCTGGAGCCCTCAGGCGGTGCTGGCTGGTGCTGCCCCCTGCTGGCCACGAAGCTCTAGGACAGAGACCTTGGCCTTGCGGCCACCCTGGGGGACTGGGCTGGCAGGAAGCCAGGTTGTGTCTCCCTGTACCCAAGACCCCAGGACAATGGCACATGCCTCCCGAGTGGCCCAGGTAAGCCTTCCCTCCCTGCCCCGGGAGTCCCCTTCCCGCTGGTGCAAAAGGGATTGCCCAGAACCTCAGTTCTCAGTCTTAAAGGTGCTTTGGGCCCCTGAGGACATGTGAAATCCAGATGGCCAGGCCCGCGGAGAGTCCACTTTGGCCAGCCTGGTGACGAGCCCAGCAATCTGCATTAGTCACCAATTTAGGTGGTTCAATTGTGTCACTTTCTCTCTCTCGGGCCCCCCTGGGAGCCTTCTGGGACTGCAGCCCCCAACAGCGTCACAGCCTTTTCCAGACCAGCCTGTCCTCTTTCTCAGCACCATGGAAGGCATCTAGAGTTCGTGGCACAGGTGGGTAGACTGAGGCTCAGAAGCGCGAACCACCAGTTTGCCCCGTCCCCTCCCACAGTAGGTCCCCAGCATCCTTCTCCCTCCCCAGGCTCCTGCATGCACTCCAGGTTCTGGAGCCCAGTGGTCAGCTCAGGTCGGGCAGCAGCCCTGACTGGCCCCCTTTGTCCTGGTCCCTGTGCCCTTGACCTCACCAGTCCCCGAGCTGATTAAAATATCTCCTGCGGCACTGATAGGCCCGGTGTCCCCTTACAGGGCTGCAAGGGAGGGACACAGTCCACTGAAGCAACCCTGTCAGCTGCTGCTGGCTCTGGCCACCCTCGGGAGATGGTCGCCGTGGCCTCGAGGGAGATGGGGGACCTCCGCCCAGAGTGTGCGCAGGATCCGGGGCCCCGAGGGGGAGCCTTGCCCACGGTCATGCAGAACTGTGCGGTCACTACCCAGTCCAGTGCTTCCTCTGCCAGGGAATACAACAGTCTTTAAGAGGGGGACACTGTGGCTCCCCACTTCCCAGGCGCAGGGAGCAGTGGTGGCAGAGCAGGGCTCGGTCTGACTCAGCCTGGCTCCTAATAGTGACTCCATGGAGCCACGAACAGCCCCCGCCTGTCCCCAGGAAACTGAGCTTCGCCCCCTCTCCAAAACAACAGGGGTCAAGGCCTCCCTGGTGGCGCAAGGGGTTAAGGTGCAGCACTGTGAAGCCTCCGCAGCCTCTGCAGCACGAGTTCAATCCCCGGCCAGGGAGGGGACCCACATGGCGCAGCAGACCTCGCCTGCCTCCCCGCTGCTCCCCTCAGCAGTGTGTTCCAGTCCGTCTGCCTGTTCTGCTCCCCGCTCTGTCTCTGGCGAGTCCTCTCACTCACCTCCCCCCCCACCCCCTACACCTCTGGCCTGCACCCCAGCTCTTGTATGCGTAAATAAATCTTTTTTAAAAAAGGGAGGCCAGGACCCCAGGGCAAATGGCACAGGGTCGCGTCTACTTCTCCCCAACCCCATCCCCTGGCTGCGAGTCCCCCAGTGGGCAGAGGCAGCATGGAGCTTCCAGAGCCAACCAGGTGGTCACCTGTGGCTGGTGGCCCTGCCCGCTCACCTCCCACACTCCCTCCACCTGCCCCTTCCTTGGCCGCTTTGGTCTCCACCCTCCCTCCACATGCACGTCTCTCCTCCGTGCCCCTGCCCCACTGCTCCCACTGCTGGGGGACAGGATGCTCAGTCCTCCTGGACTGAGCGCCCTCTGAGATGCGGCAACTCCACACTCGGGTCTGACCACAGTGAGACCCCACCTCACACCAGCGAGAATGGCCCATATTAGACAGAACAGAAGCAGCAGGTGCTGGTGAGGATGCGGTGGAAAGGGACCCTCTTACTCTTCCATCTGCTCGGGACCTGGTGAGGACAAGGGACCAGGGACCAGGAATGTAACTGTTCCAGTCACCATGGAAAGCTGTGGCGGCTCTCAAAGCATTAAAACGGACCTCCATATGACCCAGCAGCTCCACTGCTAGGAGTCCACCAAAGGACACAAAAGCTCTAATTTGACAAGAAACCTGCACTCCTACGTTTATCACAGCACTACTGACAATAGCTGAGATACAGAAACAACCTTATGCCCCCAGGCGAATGAATGGACCATGAGGCGGTACACATGTACCGTGGAATACTACTCAGCCATCAGAACAGATAAACGCATGCCATATGCAGCAGTGGGGATGGAACTGGGAGGGATTAGTCTAAGTGAAGTGAACCAGAAGGAGGATGATGAATATCAGATGGTCTCACTTACATGTGGAATATAGAGAAGCCAAACAGTCGGGACAAACAAAACTTGTAAGATCTGAGGCATATAGCAGGGGAGGGGAGGGGGAGTTAAGAGAAGGGAGGGATGAGCACCAGGGATGGGGTTGGGGGAGCTGGTTCATAGGGGCTCTGGTAGTGGGAGAACTATGGGGAGAAATCAAATACGGTTCAAAAATCAACAATAGTGTAAGAAAATAATAATAAATTCTGTCTGAGTCTGTCCTCTCCATCCACCTCCACTGTCATTACCCGGATCTAAACCACGCCACCTCTAGACTAGGGACTCCCATAGTCACTGGTTCTCCCCCCCAAATTTTCTCTTGCCCCCCCCCCATTCTATTTTGCACAGAACAGACAAAATGAACATGCAAAAACCATCCCTCAGTCCCAGTCTTCCGGCCCTCAGGTCTTTGCCTGGTTGCCCTCTCCCCTCTACCCCCAACCCTCCCCCGACCCCACGCTGTCTTGGGCCATTTGGCCAACTCCCCCTCCCTTCTCCTCTCCAAACTCCATGCGCCCCCTCCAGCCTCCTGCATCATTTCTCCGGGCTCCCTGTCCCTGCCCTCCAGGGGTCCATCACCTCAACCTGACGTCTCTGGGGATGCAGCTCGCATCTGTCTCCCCAGCACGCAGCTGTCCAGAGGGCGGGCCCTGTCTGCCAGCTCCCCATCACGACCCCGCTGTCCCACAGGCACCTGCCACACGCTGCTGCCCATCAGGGACAGTGGGGGCGTCATGGCCATGCCCACTGTACAGGTGAGAGGTCACGGGGGCCCCCAGACCTCCAGGCCGCTGGCATCCTGGAGCTCCTGAGTTCCGGGGAGCCTCTGCCCCAACCCCAACAAGTCATAGCCTGGGACTTATTAATTTTCCTCCCCATAGGTTTTGGCACTTTTCCTTCTGTGATTTATAGCCCATCCAATAAATTTTCCCCATTATCTTTCACAGGCAGCACATTGCTTTTCTGCCATTTAATAATGCATTTGGCGCTCCAGACCTCTCCCCGGAGAAATCTAAGACTTGGCTCTCATTCGGGAGCAGGCCCTCGAGGCCACCTGGGGTTCCCAGGGCTGCTTTCAGGCCCGAACCTCGAGCAGGTAGGAGCCTCGTACTCAGGGCGACTGGGCAGGGCTCCAACTCAGCCCGTACCTCTGGCAGGGCCCTCTGGCGGTGAGGATGGTGTCAGCAGAGACGCCCGGGCCCAGGCCCCCAGGGCCGGCTTTAGGGCCTTGTACTAGAGGCTCCTGCATTTGCTGCAGAGGTTCCACGGCCGGATCCTAACTGTCCCTCCAACTCTTGGGCAAGGCAGGCGGCCTATTCCACAGATGGGGAAGCTTCTCCAAAATGCAGGGAGGCTGCCTCCCAGCCCAGAGGGAATTTCTGAGGGCATCCCCTGAGCCAGCAGCGTGCCCGGTGCTGACCTGATATTCTCGCTGCAGCCTCACACAGCCTCTCGAGGCAGTCGGCCCTGCTGTGCCCATTTCACAGATGCGGAAATCAAGCCCCAGGAGCAAGCAACTTCCAACTGTACAGGAAGCAGATGGCACGCACTTCCCAGAGGAAGCGAGGGACGAGAAGGCCTCGAGCTCACACCTCTGGACAGAGCCACCCAGTCAAAGCAAAAAAGCAACAGGAATGCAAGAAGCCTGCGGGGCTTGAGGTCTGCCAGCCGGGGTAACCACTTCTGGGGCTCCTCCGCTGTGTGGGCTGGACAAGTCCCTGGATCCCTGTGCCTCGGCTCCCACCCTGCCGAGCAGATAGGGTCCTCCCATCCTGCCTCGGGGCTCACACGAGCCCCTCTCTTGTACACGGAGCCGCCAGGGCCGCGTCACAGCATTAGAACAGCGGGACGGGCCTCCCTGGTGGCGCAGCGGGTTGAGCTCCGCACTGTGAAGCATCCGTGACACAGCAACGCGAGTTCAATCCCCAGCCAGGGAGGGGACCCACATGGCGCAGCAGACCTCTCCTGCCTCGCCCGCTGCTCCCCTCAGCAGTGTATTTTGGTCCATCTGCCTGTTCTGCTCCCCACTCTGTCTCTGGTGAATCCTCTCGCCTCCCACGACTCTGGCCTGTACCCCAGCTCTTGTGTGCATAAATAAATAAATCTTTAAAAAAAACCATAGCGGGACGAGCCTTCAAGCAAAGACCTGCAGGGCCCACACTGCTGCAGGCGGACATGGGACCAGGGCTCCAAGCCGCGCGGGGTCTGGTGAGAAGACACAGCGCCCCTCAGGCCCATGCTGCTCTTCTCGCTCTGGACCAGGCTCTCTGGCCCCAGCTGGCCGGGGGTGTTGGGCACAGAGGGCCCTCCCAGGTCAGCTGGGCCTGGTCTCCCTGCCCGCTCAGCCCCAGCCCCCAGGCCTGCTTTCCTCCCCCTCCTGCTCCTGAAAGTTTCCACCTCCACTTTATCGTTTCTGTGGCAACCACTTCTCTTCCGCTGAGTGTTTTCTGCTCCTCAGTCACTTTGCTGTCTCAAGGAGCAAGTTTCTCTCTGCTCTGTGCTACAGGGAGGCGGGAAGTCTGGCCAGGAGAGAGAAGAGGGAGGGACAGGATTGGAGGGGAGACGCGATGTGTGGGGTGGCGTGGCAGTGATTTGTGCACGCATGTGTGTATGCGCATGCGCACACACACACACACACACACACACCCCAAATCCCCTGGGCCTGGGCTGCCCTCCACAGAAGAGTCCTTCACACGACCTTCTTTAAATGAGGGTTCTGTGCTCAGGCTGCACATAGTAGGGGCTTTGCAAGCTGGCTAGGCCTGACTCTGCCTCCTGCTGGCTTGTCTTCACCCACAGGTGCCCGGCACTTGGACACCTCCAGCCCCAAGCCCCACTCTCCCTGCATTTGCCCATCTTTGCTTTCCCCAGGCCTAGTGCCTCCGTGACAGCACAGGAAGTCCCCCTTTGCCCTGTGGTCCCCTCCACTCCGTGGTCCCCTCCACTGGGTCTCTCTCCCAGGCTAGGGCAGCAGAGCCACGGCCTCCCTCAGCCCGTCTCGGATCAGGTCTGCAGGAGGCAGCAGTGAACCTCTGGTGGGAAGGCTGGGCTCCAGACTGGTTCCCCCGCCAGCCGGCGAAGCCTTCACAAGCCTGCACTAGGGTATTCCCAGTGGCCATGTAAGGTTGGAAGTCATTTCCTCTCAGGCCACTGGAGACTGAAGTCAGTTTGTGGGTCGGAAAGAGTCGGGAAAGTTCGAAAGTGCTGTGCCCAGTCCAGGATTATTTTTAGGCATCAAATTAGTGTCGTCCAATGAAAAGCCCAAGGGCCTCCTTGGCCTCACAGGTCTCACGGCCCCCTCCACCTGCTGACCTCCGAGGCATTCACTACTGGTGCCCGGCCAGCCCCAGCCAGTGCTGCACACCGTGCACCAGCAGTGTGCACACGCGCTCACACACGCACACACATGTCCGATGCTGGCTGTGCTGGCCCAGGGGCTGGGGGGCCTCTGAGGGCCAGGTCAGCAGGGAGCAGCCGCGTGGGGGTTGGGAGTGGAAGAGCAGCTTCTCTGCCACCTAGCCAGGCCTGGGGCTGGGGCAGGAGGCAGAGAGGGTTGTCCAAGCTGGTACTGTCCACTCTCCTGTTGCCCATTGCTTCCTCTCGATGCAGGCCGAGGCTCACCAGGGCCGGTCCCCTCCTATGGCCTGGGCGCTCTCCCCAGAGGAAGTTCCTCCCTCCCCGCTGCAGGGCCTCCTCTGGGCCTCCTCCTTTCTCTCGTGCTAATGGTGAGCTCCTCCCGCCCCCACCCCAGCACACACTGCCCGCCCAGCGCAGACCTATACGTCACCCCTGCCAGCCTGCTCGCAGAAGCTGCACCTGCCCAGACTTGCGCTAGAATGGGGTGTTTGAAGTCTTCCTGGCTGCAGGAAGGGCTCCTGTATACCCGAGGGCACTCTCACCACCCTCCGGAGACCGACAGAACGAGGGCTCCGAGGAAGAGGAGGAAGATCTGGGTGGAGTGAGGAAAGACGGGGCAGCTGCAGTCAGTCCCCCGTGCCTCCCACCATCCCCGCTGCACTTTGGTTCAGGAGCCACGATCCCACACTGCCCTCTGGAAGCCAAGCCAGGCAGTGCCTGCGTTGGTGCACACGGGGGCCCTTCAGGAGCTAAGGCCTGAAAGCTCATGAGAGCACTGGCCCGGCCCTGAGGGGCTCTGTGGGCCTGAGAGGGCCCGTGCCCTCAGAGGGTTGGCAGTGTGCAGGGACACATGCACCCCCAGCGACTCCCCTGACAAGGACTCAAAGCAGAGGCAGCACAAGGAAGGGAGGGGCTGCTTCTGATTGACAGGCGAGGAGGAAGTCAGGAAGGCTTCACAGAGGTGACTCTATAGGCCCTCTGGGTCAGGCCTCTAACTCGGATTCCAACAGACAAATGGGGTGCTCTGGGAAGAGGGGACCCACTGATGTTTAGCCACAGCCTGGAAACCACGGAGAGATTTGACTCCTCCGCTCCACGTCACATGCCGTGTGCTTGGAGGATGGAAGGGCTTGGGCTGGGATCACGCTGGTCTGTGTCCAATTAGCTGGGCCCCTTAAGCCAGGAAGGCCCTGAGTCTCCCCAAGACAGCCCAGGAGAGGCACTTTCCAGACTGGTGCCTGAGACCAGCCCCTGCGGCAACGTCTGTCTGTCTGGGTCAGATGACACCACGCGGTGGCCTGAGGGTGCCAGAGACGCCTGCCAGGTCGGGAAAGCCCGAAAGTAAAGCATCTCTTGGAGTTCTCTAAGCCCATTCCGGGATTTCACACCAACTGTGGCCAGCCAGGAAGTTCTTCCTCCTATCTAACCTACATCTGGCTGGCTCAAGTGTCTACCCACCCGGCTGGGAGAATAACAAAGCACAGAGGCTGACAGACCTCACAGCACTCTGCACCAAAGCAGGAGGGGGTGGGTCAGGGGCACAGACACAACCCCAGGCTCTGACAGAAAGGACAAGGCCTCTTTGTGTGCGTGATTAATTTATAGGGAGGCCGAGCCAGGAGCCGGAATGTCCTCTCTCTGGGCCTCAGAGGCTTCCCTGGCCCAATTTAGAATTGTGTTGCTCGTGTCAAACCTTTCCGATGAGGTCTCTGTTCCCAGCGTGCTCGTGAATTTTCCAGGGGTTTAATAGTGTACAATCTGAGAACGATTTATTAAGAAGATTAAACCCCCCAAATATGCTTCTGCATGCTCTACAAAACACAGTGGATTTATTCTCGGCATCACGGAGCTCCCGCCGCCCGGAGCCGTGCAGCCACTCAGCAGAAGTAAAACTGGACCTCAGGGGGCCTCCCTGGTGGTGCAAGGGTTTGAGCGCCACACTGTGGGGCTTCTGCAGCCACTGCAGGGCAAGTTGGAACCCCTGGCGGCCAGGGGGGGACCCACACGGCGCAGCAGACCTCTCCTGCCTCGCCCGCGGCTCCCCTCAGCAGTGTGTTTCGGTCAGTCTGCCTGCTCTGCTCCCCACTCTGTCTCTGGTGGATCCTCTCACCACCACCCCACCTCTGGCCTGTACCCCAGCTCTTATATGCATAAATAAAACCTTAAAAACAAAACAACTGGATCCTGGGAGGATGGAAGCTGAGGGGCGTGTGGGAGCCCCATGAGGGTCTGGAGAGTGCGGGAAGGGGCAGATGCAATTCCAGGACCCCACGGCTCAGCCCAGGGGGACCAAGGCCAGTGTCTGAGGACCCCGCCTGGCTCCCAGCGGCCAGGGCATCCCTGCTCAGCGGGGCTCTCAGTCACTCACAGCCCTGGTTCTTTGGGGGAACCCAGGCTGGGGGTCTGGGTGGTGGCACAGAGCCAGAGGTCAGCGCTGATCCGGAGGCTCAGACCCGGCCCCTCCCCCCACGCAGCGGGTCATCAGGAGCCGTCTGTGGCTGGGGGTCTGGGTGGTGGCACAGAGCCAGAGGTCAGCGCTGATCCGGAGGCTCAGACCCGGCCCCTCCCCCCACGCAGCGGGTCACCAGGAGCCGTCTGTTTCTCGGCTGGTGCTGCGAACAGCCATCCAGCCCTGACAGTGCCAGGCCCTGCGCCAGCCCGAGGGCATCACCTTAGGTCTCGCTCACACTGGCCTGCTGGGCGAGGGGACTGCTACCTCCACCATCTCAGACGGGCAAGGAGCCTTGGACAGTGTAATCGCCACACTCAGGCCATGCAGCTCATGACCCACAGGCCAGGACTCAAACCTGAGGTTCCACCCACAGCTGCCCTCTCCTTTCCGTCCCCATGAGGTCCCTCAGACTAGGCTCAGTTTGAGGCTCCGTGTCCCCTTCTTGCGGGCCACAGAGCCTCCAGCCCCCTCTCCTCCGGTCGGCGTGCCCCCACGGGCAGCCAAAGGAATTGTTCTGGAGCCCCAACCTGACCACTGCCTCTCCCCTGCTCCCTGGGCTGACAGCACTGGGTTCAAATCCTTCCGCCTCGGGCCTGGGACTCCAACCGCCCCTTTGCTCTCCGTCCACTCCTCTTCCAAGTTTGCTGTATGCAGCCCAGCCTTCTGGCCTCCATGCTGCTCGAACTGGTCCCTCTCCTATTATGCTTTTTCCCATGCCTCTCATTTTATAATTCTCAGGGCCCATATCCAGCCACTTTCTCCATGAAGTTGTCCAGGGACTTTCAATCCGGCCACTGCAATAGATATGACTTCCTCTGCGTCCCAGGCGCGAGCCCTCCCTCCCTGGCACTGCTGTCTGTGTGCAGGCCTTGCTCCCCCCACTGCACCCACACCGAGCCCAGGGGCTCCTGCAGGGCACGGTCTTCTCTCCCCAGGAGTTGCTGCCCCAGGGCCCAGCCCAGAGCTGGTGAACAGCTCAGCGTCTACCAGGCCGCAGGACACTTGACTGTGGGTGAGCACCTGCGTGCCAGCCTGAGAGGGTCCCTTTGCCTCTTTTGGTTCTTTTTTTTTTTTTTTAAAGGTTTATTTATGCATGCATGCAAGAGCTGGGGTCAGAGGCGCAGGGGTGAGAAGATTCGCCAGAGACAGAGTGGGGACAGAACAGGCAGACTGACAGAAACACACTGCTGAGGGGAGCAGCGGGCGAGGCAGGAGAGGTCTGCCGTGCCATGTGGGTCCCCTCCCTGGCCGGGGATGGAACTGGCGCAGAAGCAGCTGCATAAGCCCCACAGTGCAGTGCTCAACCCGCTGTGCCACCAGGGAGGCCCTGCCTCTTTTGGTTCTCTGGACTACCTAGTAAGGCCTAAGGACCCCTTCCCAGAAAAGTGTTAGTAAATGCATAAAATAAAACACCAAGAATTACAAAAGAAACCAATTATATTGAAATACGGTTACCATCCATTATTTAAAATTCTATAGCGATATATGTTCTTCTGCAGTAATTCCTTAAATAACAAGATATAGATCTAATAATGGCCGTGTTTTGAAGTATGACGAACAGAAACATTATTTCAAGATACACACAAAACTGTGCTGAGTTTCTGTGATTTCCATATTTTCAACAAAACCATAGAAGAACTAATATGCCGCTGCAGCTTATCACCTACATTTGCAATTAGAAGAATTCCAGTTAGTAATTGTAATTAGAGGTGACAACAAAGATGGGATTTTGTTGGACACTCTGGGTTTCCCCAGGAACTCCTCGGGTCCCAGGGCCCTGGCTAAGAACTCCAGGCTTAGCGGCTGGGACTTAAGAGAAAAGAGAAGGGTTGTTTTGGAACCAGATTCGGCAGGCACTGCCCGGGACGTCCCCGGCCTTCTCTGAGCCTCCTGCCTACCCATCAGCCTGGGTCAGCTCGCCAAGGGCCCGAGCCCGAGCCCCGGCCTGGCTGCTCCGGTGTATCCCACAGATGCCGGGGGGGAAGCCTGGCCGTGGGGCCCCCACGGGTGAATGCCCAGTTGGAGCTGCCGGGCCTCGGACAACACGCAGGGGTCCCCTGGCCTCCTCCCAGGGAACTTGTTTTATGTCCCCAAAGTGCAGGGCTGACAGGTGATAAACAGCCAAGGGAGGCTGCAGTGGGCTCAGACTCCTGCCCGGCACCCGCCCGGCCACTGGCTTCACCCACTGCTGCCCTCTGGGAGGGATGAAAGCGCCATTAATTACCCGGGAAGAAAGGGCGCCGTGAGGACGCGCCCAAAGGCGGCTCGGGCGGGATCCTCTCTGGCCATGTTTTCTGAGTGTGGCCAAGGCTTGGCCAGCTGTCAACCTCGCCTCTCTCCGTGCCTAGCGGGCTGTGCTCTCCTGCTCCCCTGGGTGGCCTCTGGACCTGGACCCTGCCCCCAGAGGCCCCCGACTTAGCCACTGCCTCAGAAAGATTGCTTTTTGCAGAAAGGACCCCCAAATAGTGCTTCCTAAGTGGGAGGGGATGGGACCGGTGGGGTAAGAGGAACGAGCCCCCCTCCCCACTCGTCACCTCTGTTGCCTTCACCAGCACAAACCCCAGTCCACACGGCAAGCGCCTCTGGCCTGACCCAGACCCCGGAGTCGACTCTCATCGTCACCCTCTGCCCAGGTGGTGGCTTCCTGTGCAGTCCCCCGAACCAGTCACCTCGTGCAGTTGTGTGCCAAGCATCGTCCAGCTCAGGCAAGAGCCCTCAGAGCACGCGCTGTGACCATCCCGCTTCACAGACAGGGCACCTGAGACTCGGAGAGGCTGAGCGACCGGCCCCACCAGGCACGAGGGTGATGACAAGCCAGGGGTTCACCCAGACCATCTGACTCCTGCGCGCCCGTGAGCAACTTTCCAGCCTCAGAGCGGCCTCCCTGCACACACAGGTGGCCAGACAGCGTCTCTGGAAGAGGTCCGCCGGCCCTCTGAACTCGCCTGCTTCCTCTCGGGCCCCGCCCAGGCTCCTCGCCACCGTCTCCAACGCCACCGGCCGCGGTCCCACCCCCTCAGGAAGCCTCCCCCGACTGCCCACTCTGCAGAGTCAGAAGTCTTTCAGGCCTGCCCAACTACTAGCAACAAGGATCTTCCTTGTCACCCCCACCCCACACCCCCAGACACACCACGGGGTGTCTGTCCTTCAAAAGGAAAGGCGAGGAAAACTTGCCGCCAGGTGAACAAGTGGACCCACGGCTGATGGATCATGCTGGCCGCGGCCAGAGATAGGCCTGTCCGCACGGGCCAGTGGCCGCCGCTCAGGATCGTCGGGATGGGGGCCCGACAGCCACCCAGGATGGCTAAGGGCACCAGGAGTCAGCGCTGAGCTGCTCCCGGGGTGGGGGGCAGAGAACAGAGTCAGCAGGTGCATGGGCCCACAGGAAGCATCAGACTCACCCAAGTTCGAGGGCAAGGCAAACCATGACCTCTGCTCCTGGCTCACGTGCCCCGCAGCCACCACCTTCCTGATAAACGTGCTTCTTCCAGACAGCTGGATGCAGGTCCCTGGGCTCGTGCGGCCCACAGAGGAGGGCCCCTGAAACACCGTGGGTCTGGGACACCTGCAGAGGGCAGCTAAGCCCACACCCCCCCTGAGACTATAGACAACACAGCACAACAGAGAGGACTCGCAAAGTCCACGTCCCGACAATGAAAACTTTCCAGAATAGCTTACGGGGTAGAAAAAGCAAGTGGCAGAATCATAAATGATCTTTTAAAACTGTTAAATAGAAACATAGATTTTCTATAGGTATACATGTGTATATGAGAGCACAGGAGAACACCAAGAAAGGCCCCAATGCCCCCTGGGGGTCCCCCAAACCTGACGTCAGCTGGGTCCTGCCCCAGGGAGACTACCCATCTCCCCGCCACACGCCCAGATCTTGATACCAAAGAGGACCACGAACCACCCTTCACCCTTGGAAGGCAAGAGCATAAACCACCACAAACTTCATGAATTGTGCCTCAGCAACTTTTATCAAAAATTAAAATCCATAAAGTGTCCATTTTAAATTCATATACTCGATCTACATCCATCCCTCAGACAAACTCTCACAAGCATGTAAGAACAGATATACAGGGGCCTCCCTGGAGGTGCAAGGGGCTAAGCACCGCACTACGAAGCATCCTTAGCCACTGCAGCATGAGTTCAATCCCCAGCCAGGCAGGGGACCCACATGGCACAGCAGACCTCTCCTGCCTGGCCCGCTGCTCCCCTCAGCAGTGCACTTCAGTAGATCTGCCGGTTCTGCTCCCCACTCTGTCTCTGGTGAATTCTCTCATCCCCACATCTCTGGCCTGCACCCCAGTTCTTATTAAACCTTTAAAAAAAGGAAAGAAAGAAAGAAAGAACAGATGTACAAGGAAGTTCACATCCTGTTTGCAGCAGAAATAAAACTGCCCGAGCACCCGTGGCTACCCCTGGGGGCTGAATAAACTACTATCCCTCCCGAGAAGGGGCCAGGTAACCGCCCTGCGGCTGACGCCTGCACAGCCGGTGAAGAGGCAGGTGTGTGCATGGCCTCTGGGTGCTGGAGCCACAGAAGCACAGAAACAGGGTCTCGCACATTCTTCCCAAAAAGCAACAATGGTTGCACTGGTGCAAGCATTTAGTGGGAGGCAAAAGGGGAGAGGTTTAGATCTCACTTTATACCCTTCTACAATATTTGACTTTTTTTGGTAAACATGGACTATGCCGTTTTTATAGAGTGAACACAGATCGGAGCGTGAGCTGCTGGCTTGGAGGGGGCTGGGCTGGTGGGGAGCGCAGCGGGGGTGCGGGAATGCTTTGTACTTGTTGCTCATTTGGCTTGAGCCCCTAACTGCACAAAAAAAGGTCTTTTAGTTTTTCTAAAGTGCAGATTAAAAGCCTTGAGAGATTAAAAACACACGGACTTTGTCTTCCAGTTGAGGGCCAGGCTTTAGGGCTCCCCAGGTGTCTGCAGGTACCTTCTCCAAGTATCTCCTTCACCATTCTTGGGCAAGTCCATTTCGGGTGCACCAGAGAGAGGTAGCACCCCTCTTACAGCTCAGAATATGGTCCTCGGGGCCCCCAGCTCGGAACCCCAGTTGTACAATTTCCTCTGCGCTTTCATTTCCCCGGTTCAGACAACACGCTCCCCGCCAGCTCACCCAGGGACCCTCGCAGCTTCTCTGAGGACAGTCTGTCCTAAATAGCTCTTTGTGGCCTCAGGGTTGGCTGGTGCCTGGCACGGAGAGAGCTCATGAAGCAGGTGTTGGGGCCACAGATGCTCTAGAACACACACTTCCAGGAGCCCTGAGCGCTCTCCGAACACCTCACTGGGGCCACTCATTATGCCCTGAATTATGATTCCGCCTGCGCTTAGCAGCAGAGGGGCTCCCGGCCCACACGCCGATGCACGCCCCAGCCCTGCAGCTCACCCAGCTCGGGAATCATGAAAGTAGAGCTGGTGTGAGCCAGGCAGGGGAGAGAAGAGCAAGGCAGGCAGGCTGGGCTGAATGGCCCCCGCCCGCGGGGCAACAGGAACGCAGCAGGGACGCTGATGGTCCCACGTGCCTGGGCAGCTACCAGATTTTAATGCAGACTCTCCTGGTTGTTCAGTGTAGAGGCTAGCTCATTTTATAACAAGCGCAGGACCCAGGTCACAGCCCCTAGCACTGCGAGCCACATCAGGCCCAACCCCTGGGGGCCGCTGGGAACGATAGCTCAGAATTCAGGGTGCCACAATGAAAGAAGAAAAAAACAACCTCAAATGCAAAAAGTCTCTTGGTCCTGCCATCCGACCAGCCCAAGTGCCCAGAGCCCACACTTAATACCGGCTCACCCCAGGCCCCACAGTTCAGCTCCCGGGGGATTCAGAGACCAGCTATTTGGGGAGCAGGCAGGTAGGCTCTGCAGCCCCCAGCTGAATGACCCAGGACAAATGACCTCACCTCTCTGCAAAATGGGGGAAAGGGCAGTAACAGTCCCTGACCCCGCGGGGCTGCAGAGCTGGGCGGTCATGAGGGAGCCTGAGCCGGAAGGGCCTAGGTTCCCGGCAACCAAGCACCAAGCAGGCCAGAGGAGGCGGGAGCAGACACATCACAGAGCTGTCAGCAAAGCAGGGACCCCGTCTCCCTCGGCCCCTTAATGGGAAGGGAGTGATTAGCCTTGGAGCTAGCGGGAGGGTCTGTTACAGAGGCCTGTTCCCCCCGAGCCCTAAGGCCCCACGTAACGGGAAAGACAAGCTGGAACACTGAGCACTCCCTGCCTCTGTGCTAAGTGCTCCCGAGATGTTCCTGCCGACTCACCTTCTCAGCCATGCCAGAGGCTCAGCCAAGCGACCTGACCCTCCAAGGCCACCAGCGATTTGCTGCGGGCAGTCTATTCCAGGCTCCTCAGCAGCCTGGTCCTCGGGTGCTGGTCTCCTGCCTTCCCAGAAACCTCTGATTCCCAGAGCGTGCCAGGCGCTGACCCAGTCCCGCAGTCACCGGGAGCAAGATGGGCCCTGCCCCGGGCAGCCGGGCTGGGGTTGGACACAGAGGCAGGGAGCCAGGGACTCTGCCTGGAGAGCTGCTTCTGGGGGCCGAGAGCCCTGAGGCAGGGCCCAGCGGTGCAGAGGGGCAGGGTCAGAGGTGGCCACTGAGCCAGCTGCACCAGCACGGAACCCAAGGCGGGTGAGAGGATGGACAGGCGGATGGGAGAATATGCACCAAGAGGGCGGGAAAGAAGCTCCTGTCCCGGCTGGAGTTCCCACTGTCTCAGCAGCACACTCTAGACGTCATACTTTGGGACCCAGAAGGTGTCACTCAGTCTATGGTGGTATTTCAGAGGGGACCATGTTCCCTCTAATTCACATGCTCAAGTCCCAAGCTCCGTCCCTCAAGAGGTAACTGCATTTGGAAATAAGGTCTTTGAAGAGGGCATCCGTTAAGATGAGGCTGTTAGGATGGGGCCTAACAGCTGACCGCATCCTTACAAGAAGAGGAAATGGGCACAGGAGACAGCTCCCGGAAGGACAACCAAACGGGGTGCCATCTGTAAGCCAGGAGAGAGCCCTGGAGGACGCCAGCCCCACCGACACCTCAGTCTTGGACTTTCAGCGTCCAGGCTGAGACATAACACATCTCGCAGCCCGTGGTGTGTTGCTATGGCAACCCCAGCACGTGAGTGTGTGTGGGGACGGCTGTGCTGAGTCAGCGCAAGGAAGCTGGTGTGGACATCTGGAGCCGACCAGGCACGTCAAGCCACGTCCCTCACCGTGTGGGGCTAAAGGAGCTGACCGCTCAACGGGGACACGGGGTCAGACGAGGAAGAAGTGGGGAGGACGGGAACAGCAGGCCACTTGTCCAAGCTTCCCCGTGTGCACACCCCACACACCCACACACCCTTCCTCGGGGATGTGTGCACCCTTAAGGAGTCCACGCGTCCTAAAGCTGTGAGCATGAGCTAGCAGCTGAGCTAGCGCTTGGGCCAGGAGCGGGGCGCTCAGCTCCTGGTTTCCTGCAACTGTCTTGATTTTATTTATTATTTTTTTAAAGATTTATCTATTTATGCGTACAAAGCTGGGGTACAGGCCAGAGGTGTGGGGGGTGAGAGGATTCACCACAGAGACCAGGGAGCAGAACAGACAGATCCACGGAAGTACACGGCTGAGTGAAGCAGCGGGCGAGGCAGGTGAGGTCTGCTGCGCCATGTGGGTCCCCTCCCTAGCTGGTGGCAGGAATCGAGCTCGTGCTGCAGTGGCTGCGGTTTGCTTCATAGTGCGTTGCTTAACCACTGTGCTACCAGGGAGGCCCCTGTCTTGATTTTAAACTTCAAGTCTCACCTCTGAAAAACTCCGTGGCCCTGTTGCTCTCCTCTGACGTCACTCATCTGGCGGTACTTACTGAGCCTGTGACGAGCCAGAGACTGCATCGGGGCTGACAGCAAAAAGCCAGACAGGGAGCCTGCCCTCGCAGGTCTTCAGTCCAGGGGACACATGAGCAAGCATTGTAGCTACAAACAGGGGCCTCCCAGGTGGCGCAGTGGGTTAGGCACTGCTTCATAGGCACTATGAAGCAAAACGCAGCCACTGTAGCACGAGTTCAATCCCTGCTGCCGGCTGGGGAGGGGACCCACATGGTGCAGCAGACCTCTCCTGCCTGGCCTGCTGCTCCCCTCAGCAGTGTGCTTCAGTCAATCTGCCACAGGCACACACGTGTGTACAAAGACATGCAAGTTAAAACCATGATGCGGGCCATAAAGGACAAACAAGTGTCCAGCCAGAGACCCCTGGGGGACACACGGTCAGGGAGGCCACTCTCAGGGGTTGCATAAGGTGAGACTGAAGCAGGACATCCCCAGGGGGAATGTCCAGGCCAAGGCACAATCTCAGCAAGGTCCAGAGGTGTTACAGGATCTGAGGGCAAACCCAGTGTGGCTGAAGAGCAGCGAGGACACAGAGGGGACAGGGGTCTAGCGGACTTCGACCAAGACCAGGGGCCTGAGAGCTGTAGGAGCCGGGAGCAACGTGACCTGACTCAGGCTAAGTTACTGGCTCCGAGTGAGTGACAGCTTGGCTCCAGGGGACACTGGGGTGGCAGGCCAGATTCGTGGGACTCCCTCAATACCCCTCTGCCTTCCTCTTCCACTCAGCAGCCACAGTCCACACCCCAAGAAAACCCCCGGGAGTCAAAGTAAGTCTAAGCCCAGGGCCTCGGAGTGGCCCTCGCCCCCGGCCCAGCACCTGTCCCTCTCCCCCCAAGCGCGGCCAGCAAGGGCAGAGCGGCTGCAGGCTCCTCCCGCTGGGGTGGGGGTGGGGGGTTTTAAGCTACTAACAATTGACATCTCTTAATTATTACTTTGTCCACTTCTGTTTTGCTTTTACCCACACCACTGCTCAATGCACCAGCAGCCCCAGTCCTGAGGGGTGTAAGTGTTACGACGGTGAGATGGGAAGCAGGGCCTCCTCCCACGGGCAGTGGGCTTCTAGAGAGTGAACTGAGCTCGGCTCTATGCCAGGAATTAAGGGGCCCCATCCAGGCCCCCTCCAACCTCCCCTTTTGCCCTTGGAGAGATGAGCCTCCTAGTAGGTCCAGAACCTTCTCTTATAAACCTGTGACTTCCTGTCTGAGCCCCAACCTATCAAGGTGCAAATATTATCAATTGTATGGAAGGAACAGTCCCCAGAAGTTAAGAGGGGTAAGGAGCACATAGAGCTGGCTTCTCTGGCTGGAGGGGGGATCTGCCCAAGAGTGGACCTGCCTCCCTCTGGCTTGGAGAATCTGATCAGACAAGGTAAGGTCTCCAGTGAGGCTGAGAGAACAGCACTCCAGGAGGGGAACCTTGAGGACAAGGCCTGACAAGCAGAAGGGGGAGGGGGCGTGCGTGGTGCATTCAGCGGGCTGAGGTGCAGGGTGCAGGGTGCAGAGCAAGAACTGTCAGCAAGCAAGGAGGCTTCTACTAGGGTTTGGACAACACTGGAAATCAATCTGAGAAGTCTGGACTGTGCCCCAGGGAGAAATAGGGAGCCCCTCAAGACCATGGAGCAGAGTGGTGACCCATCCACGCCAGGTCAGAAAGCTCCCCTGGGGGCACGTGAGGGGCTGTCAGGAGGCAGGAGGGTGGGGGAGGCTGCAGCTGGGACATCCCCTGGCCACCTCCCCAGCCGGGGCAAGGACAAAAGCAGAAGCCACGGCTGAGAGGAACCACCAGTCCTCACGGAGGAGGAAGGAGGGAGGAGGAGGAGGGAAACCGCCCGTCTGGGATTCCCTGGCCACTGTAGGTGCCACCTGAAAGAGGGAAGTTGGGGTGCAGAGGGGTGTGTACAGGGGGAAGCAGTGGTCTCAGGCAACGGGAAGGACCTCCACATTGCACTGGTTACTGGGTCTTCACAGCACCCAGCAGAAATCTCCATCAGGAGAGCGGATTGGGGTAGCTCCAGTGAGGGGGTGGCTGACACCTTGGTCATTTATGGGGCCCCCAGGTGAGAGCTGGTAGGCAAGAAGAGGCGGGCACCCAGGGGAGGCCCCTCAGAGGGTCCGGAGGTGCCACACAGAAGCATTTGAGGCCAGGGAGGGGCCAGTGCTGGGAAGGCCAGTCCAGGCCGCTGGAGGACCGGTGCCCACTCTGGAGGGGCTGGCTGGGGCCACGAGCAGTGAGACTGTAATCATCGCAGGCCCATGGTTCGCGTTCTTTTTACACCCAGGGAGATGACGCCCATCATGTGCTGCATGACACCTGCAAGGGTTAGTGCTGTTACCCAATCCACATGCCTGGAGCGCCTCAGCCCCGCAGCTGGTCGAGCCCAGCCCTGCCCCCGCTGGACGGCAGAGCCCAGCGCAATGTGGGTGACCACTCAGCTCGGCATCTGCAGCAGGAAAGGGGCCCCCAGGGGCCAGAAGGTGCCAGGTGCAGGCAGAGAACCCTCCTTCCAGCTGGGAAGCGGAGGGCGGCGGCTCAGGCCACTTCCTCCAGCAGCTGGTCCAGGCCTCAGAGCCGAGCCAAAGCCGCCCATGGTGGGGCGGAAGGATCCAGAAGGCCACAGCAGGGGGCCAGAGCTGGGAAGGACCTTTAGTTCTTGTTCGGCCAGCAGGATCCAAACTTGGAAAACAATGAGCCCTAGAAGCCATGATGACTGAAATTCTCCACTGTTGCTAAGTTTAGCGCTCAGGGTGGGGCAGGTACGGTGACCTGGGGTGGGCCAAGACCTCCGCACCCACAAAGGAGGGGGTCTCCTGCTCCCCAGTTTAACTCCTCTGCTTGCACATTTCCAAACAACAGCTTCCAGCCCAAGGAGGCCTTAGCGGTGAGCGAGATCTTCCTTTGTAAGCAAGAAGGCGCCAAGTTTAACCTAAAGGCATCGTTCGCTCTGGGCGCCAGCGGTGGTTTACAGGAACGCCTGAAATCACACCAGGCCCCACCTGGAGCGCCCAGCCGTCCACACCGCTCTGGACGGGGCCACGCAGCGCACGGTCATCACAGCAGGGGATGGGATGGCCTCCCAGAGGCTCGGAGTGCCGGGGCCACCCCCAACAGCCGCCTCTTCCTCCAGCCCACCTGACAATAACACACCCACAGGTCGTGCAGGACGCATGTCCTCTGTGCAGGACGCCTGTCCTCTGTGCAGGACGCCTGTCCTCTGTGCAGGACGCATGTCCTCTGTGCAGGACGTCTGTTCTCTGTCCTACATGCAGGGTGCATGTCCTCCGTGCAGGGCGCATGTCCTCCGTGCAGGGCGCATGTCCTCTGTCCTCTGTGCAGGACGCCTGTCCTCCGTGCAGGACACCTGTCCTCCGTGCAGGGCGCCTGTCCTCCGTGCAGGGCGCATGTCCTCCGTGCAGGACGCCTGTCCTCCGTGCAGGACGCCTGTCCTCCGTGCAGGACGCCTGTCCTCTGTGCAGGGCGCATGTCCTCCGTGCAGGAAGGGCCTCCGAGCACCTGTGTCTGGCTCTCGACAGTTTGCGGCAGTCTTCCGACATCACGTTCAACCATGTTCAGCCCAGCTGCTCTCCAGCCTTAGAGGCATTCCTACAGCACCAACGCTCGGACGGACTAGCCGGAGAACAGGCCAGCCGCCAACAGCCTGGGCGGTCACACGTGGCACTCGCGCTTTCGTGCTGAGCAAGAGGTGGCTTCAGACCCTTCTCGGTGCCCAGGTCTGCTCTGCCGCGTGGACACACGATGTGTACCCCCCTGGGAATCGTGCCTCCAACAGCAAGTCCTTCTCTGGAGGGGAAAAATCATCCCCCAAACGCCAATGAATTTAACAGTCACTCACGGCACGTGCAGCATGCTCGTGGGCTTTTTGTTGGTTGCCTGTGTTTCTGCTCCCTTCTTCTGGGACCAGCACCCCCAATTTCCCACAGGGAGCCCCCTGCTTGCCCCACTCCTAGTTTGGTGGAGAAGCAAAGCTCAATGGGGTGGAGGAGTGGAGGAGAAAGAGAGCTATGCCAGCCTTGCGGACTCACTGGGGCTTCTTCCTTCAGTTCTTCACACACAGGCCATGTGTCTTTGGCCTCCTGTGCCTTAAAGGGCCCTGGCTGAGCCCCGTGTGAGCATGCTGAGCCCCACTGAGTGGGGACCACAAGAGCACGAAGGGCTCCTGGCCTGCAGGAGCTTCCAGCCAAGCCAGCAGTGAGACACTCAGCACCAAGTCCAGCTCGGACGCAATAGAGCCGGAGACACCCCCCTGCAGCCTCCTCCACCAGGCAGCTGATGGACCCCCAAGCCCCATCACGAGAGCTCACCAAGGCCTGGCCCAGGGAGACTGGGTGTGAGGCGGGAGCTTGGAGCTTAGACAGCTCACCCTGGGCCTCCACTTCCTGATCTGTAAACCGGGATGAAAACGCCAGGTGAGGCTCAGGTCGAGGACTGAGGAGGGAACCGGCCAACAGGGATGGTCCTGTGACAAAGGACAGGCCCCCAGGGGGCTGGACCCAAGTCTGTCCCGGGGTCTGGAGGTTCCTTTCCCTTGGGTGAAGGGGGGGTGGGGGGGTGGTTACACCCACAAACTCCACTGCCCCCCGCAGCCCTTCCTCCCAAAGCCCCAGCTGACAGAGGCATGAACGTTCAGTCCATTTTCCCTCCCATGTCTACAGCATTCGGTCACTTGAAATGAAGCTTCTCTGGGACTTTCTGGGGGGGCCGTCTCTAGGAGGAAACCCCGACATACACAGCCTTTTTACCACACTGAGCGGCTGGACCTCCCTGCCTCACCTGCCTCCCCACCCTGAGTCCTCTTTCTGCATGGACCACCCACTGAGTCAGGCACTCTGCAGCCCCTCCAGGTGACAGGGGTGCTGGGGGGGCAGCGGGGGGCCAAGACCAGCACCTCCTTCAGCCCAGAGGAGAGGTCAGGCCATCTTCAGTAGCTGCCGCTGCCTCGCTGGCTGCCCAGAGGGCCCAGGGTGAGGGTCCGCCAGGGCCTGTGCCCGGACTGCCCGCTGGGCCCAGCCCATCACTGACCATGCCTTCAGCACCTCTTTCTCCTGCACAAACCGCGCCAACCCCACAGTCACCGCTTCTGCTCAGGATGCCGCGCACACCTTTCACACAGGAGGGAGACACTCAAAGGTGGAAAACACGCGGCCTACAGCCCCCACCCACCAGCTCCGTCACTGGCAGCGCCACCACCACCAGCACCTTCGAGATCGCCTTCCTGGGCATCCCTGGCATCGGCACCAGCCGCCTCCTAAAACCACACTCAGCAGCACTGAATAATCAAAGTCAGTTACTCCAAGAGGGAACTCAGGCAGGCAGACTTAGAATGAAGGCAGCAGCTAATTCCCACCCGCAGGTAACTTCCCCGCCCTGAGATCTTCAGATAACAAAAGAGGAATGGAAGAGCGCATTTCCCCCAGAAAGGAAGGGGAAAGCAGGCCCTTCTCCTGGCTGCCCTGGGCCTTCCTCAGTGGGCTCCAGCAGGAGCAGCCCACAGTGGGGTCCGCGGGATCAGGAGAATGGGGTGGGAGGCAGGTGGGGCTGGATTCTGGAGTTACCGACCTGGGGACAGCATTGGGTCCTCAGAGGACATTCGATGCCGGTGTCCTTCCTCGGGCAGGGATAAGACAGGGCCCAGGCTCCTGTTTCGCCCGGGCCAGGATACAGGAGCTGGCAGTTGGTCTCTCTGTTCTGCGGGTCGGTCTCCTCCCCTCCACAAGGCCAAAGCTCTCTGACAGCGTGTCCTTGGCGGTCACGCCAGTTCTCCTCACCTCTGGCCCTGGGCGCCAAGGGCCTGTCAGCTCGTGTGGGGGGCTGCGCAGGGGCCAGTCCTTGGTTTTCTTGGAAGTAACACGGGAAGAGCATCAAATTGTCGCAATGCCACCTCCCCAAGAACGTCACAAGAAGAGAGCATCCTCGGGTCAGAGGCCTGGAGAGCTCTGAGACGGACGGAGTTGAGCAACTTCTTTGCTGTGGGACTCCAGAGCCTTGGCAGTTGCTTAGTGGGGTGGAGCTGTAGGAATGGATGTAAAGAATGCGGCCTTTCCCAGAACTCCTTTTCCACGAAGTACCTCCCCAGCCTGCCATCCCACGGCCCTCACGTGGTCCCCGCTGGTTGAAGACGCAAGGCATGACGGGGATATGACAAGGCACTTGAAGGGGACTGGCTGGGGGGCTGTAGGAAAAGGTCTCAGAGGGCCTGGAGCTTGAGATAAGTTCTAGAGGACAAGGGCGGAGCAAGGACAGAGCAGGGGCCTTTTAAGGGGAGTGGCCCAAGCAGGAACCAGCAGGTGGGAGGGCTCTGGGGGTGCAGGGTCCTGGTGGACACCTGGGAAGGAGAAGGTAAGACTGGGAAGACAAGAGGCGGAGACCCTTGAGGTCAGGAACATGGGGAGGAATTTTTCGAAGTCCTTGAGAAATCAAAGTGCTGGCTGTGCGTTTGAGCTCCTGCCACGTGCCAGCCTGGCTGAGCCACCACCCTCCTTAACAAAACTCCGTGAAGCAGTTCTGTGGTGGCAGCCCAGCTTACAGCCACAGTCAAGCTAAGAGGGACCTCCTGGGGTCAGCTCCAGTCTCACTTCCCCTGGGAAGTCCCCCATGACTTCTCCCCAAGTCCACAGGCCAATCTGTGGCCTCTCCAAAGGCCGGGGACATTTTGTCCCTAAGGGTGAACCCCGGACAGGGCGGGAGAAGCCTTATCCCAGTCCTGCCTCAGTTTCCCCATTTGTTCAGCATCTCTGGAGAGCCCTTTTATTTCAAGCATGCTTTGGGAGAGGGAGGGGAGGGGTGTAGGTGAAGATGAGGGGTTGAGAAACCTATGGAAAAGCAGGGCTGGGCTGGAAACCCCCAACTCATCCATTCAGGTGCTGACACTGCACCTCCCTGCCCCAGACCCCAGGCGGGAGGACAGCCCAAGACCACCAGCACCGTCCACCCTCCCCGGCCGCACCAAGCCTGCGCTGTGCCTTGCCTTCTGTTTGCTCTCCCACAGGCCAGCGCTCTCCAAATATGTACGGAGGTCACTAGATCTAAATATTTAAACAGCCTCTTTTCAACCATCCTTCCAGGGAAGGGCAAGAAGGTGCCGAACAGCAAGCTGGCATCCAAAGGAACACGCCGCCAAACCCATCAACATCCTCAGCGAGATTTATGTTTCCCAAGCACGTGGCTGCTGCTTGCCGGACGGATGGGTCCAGCTTGAGCTATTCCAAGAGGGAGCAGACCTCTCCAGGCAGGGAAGCTGTCCTCACCATCAAGCATTTCAATAATCATGTCCATCCCAGTAAAGAAAGCATCAAGCCACTTCCTGTCCCGACCAGGAAAGGAAGTGAATTTGTTTGCCTTAATTCAATTAGGTAATTAACTAGACAATGCAAGAGAAATTCCAGCAAGGATATAAATACTTAAAATCCCTGCACCAGCCCTCAGGAGTATGTCAACAACAGGAACTGAGAGGGGATGAGGTGTTCCTGAGCTAAAAAAACAACAGCAGAAGCAGTGGTTCTTAATGACAGGGCACTGGCCGGTGCCAGCCCTGCAATAAGCACTTTACATACATTACCTCACGCCTCAAAACAGCCGGTGACGTCGGTGCTGCTATTACCCCCATTTGATGGATGAGGAAACTGAGGCGCAAGCAATGGAATGGCATGGCTGTGGGCGCACGAGGGAGGTGACAAGACAGCTGGCCTTCTTGACCCCTCATCTTCACCCACACCCTTCCCGCCCTCTCCCACAGCATGCTTAAAACAACAGGGCTCCCGGAGAGTCTGAACGAATGGGGAAACTGAGGCAGGACTGGACAACTCCCCTCCCTGAGCAAGTGACCGGCAATCTCCAGGCTCAGCTGGCTGCAGGGCTGCAAGGAGAACGAGACGAGCTGGGAAGTCCCCGGACTGCTCCCTATGCCCCCGGACTGCTCCCTATGCCCACATACCAACCTGTGTCCCCGGACTGCTCCCTATGCCCACATACCAACCTGTGTCCCCGGACTGCTCCCTATGCCCACATACCAACCTGTGTCCCCGGACTGCTCCCTATGCCCACATACCAACCTGTGTCCAAAGACTGGGGACACTTTGTCCAGAAGGGTGAACCCTGAAGAGGGAGGGAGGAGCCTTGCCTCAGACTGCTGAGAGAGCCCCCTCCACCGGCCTCCACCCAGCAGCCTGCTTCAACAAACACACCCCAGTGGCTTAAGCCATAGAAACCAGCTCCTCCTGGAATGTGATGCCAAGCAAAAGATAACCTCCAAGTGCCTTGAAGAAGCACTGCTGTCCCCAGAGGCAACAAGTCTGGAAAGGGGCACTGGCCAGAATATCCCAAGACCAGTGTGAAGCGGACTGCAAGAACACTCAGTAAAAAAAAAAAAAAAAAAAAAAAAGCAAATAATGAGGAGTAATAACAAAAACACTGGCTGTGATCGAGCATTTAAACACGCCACCATTATGCTATGCCCTCTAGTTACTTGTCCCGAATACTGAGGATCAGACAAGTGAGGCGATTTTATTCAAGGTCACACAACCAGTGGGTGGAACAGTCAGGACTCAAATCCAGGTCTTTTTGATGGACCCCGGCCCCCGACCCCCTCACTTGATCCTGTGACACCAGGTCCCCTGGGTTGAAAACAACCGCTTGATTCCTCCCCCACCTCCCACGCCAAGTCCAGGATTCAGTGACCATCAATAGAGCCCAGTTTGCAATCTGTACCAACACCGCACGGTCCCTCTACTCAAAAGGAAACGCCCCCAGCAACTGGCCTGCTCGAGGGTGTCTTCTGGGGGAGGATAGGAAAGGAATTAATAGCAACATCAAAAAAGCCCTCAGCTGCAGGGGATGGAAGACAGACCCAAGACCCAGGACTGGCTTCTATGGTGCTCCTCCCTCCTAGAGCCTGGATACAGCTGCACCTGCTGGCCTCTGCTCTCAAGCAGCTCAAAACTCTGTTGGGGGGTGGGGGAGAGCATGGGGGATGATGTCAGTCCAGAAGAAGTCTCCTTGTTCACCCTCACTTGCTTAACCACACCTGATTTCTCTGTAGTTATACTTTCACAACCCACAGGAGTAAGCCAGCGACTCGGGGCAGAGAGGACAGCAGCGACGCCTTGGACGGTGGACCTAAGGAGACGCTCATTCAAACACCAGCTCTTCCCCTCCCCGGCTGGGTGACCGTGGGCAAGTCACCGCTGCTCTCTGGGCCTCAGTTTCCCCATCTGTAAAACAGCTCCTGACAGACCTCATGGGTCAGACAGGCCCATCCTTGAAAGTCTAGCATGGGCGACCGGCCCGTGGGAAGCAGGTGAGCTGGTGGGGTGAGGGGGTTGCTGCTTGGATTACCCCAGCCCAGAGAAGCCCTTCACCTTGCAGGGGTCACAGAACCAGCGTGCGCAGAGCAAACAATAACACAGGTTCTGGCTCCTGGTCTAAACTCTTTCTCCACACAGAGCCACTCCCCTGGGATCTGTACGATGGTCCAGCCCAGGAGCTTATCATGGCCTAGCAGCTTCCCCGGGCCTGCAGCGCCAGGCCAAGTACAAAGTCTCAACCAACAGGTTTGTTTTTCTTACACTCGCACCACAGAATCCACACATGGCTCAGAGTGAAAGTTCCCAAACCTTGGCTCCCTCCCCCATCCAGAGGTGAGTGGTGATCTCACCGGTGACTAAGCGGAGCAGAGCCAAGAGCTCTTGCTGGGAACCCACAGGCTTGGCCGGCTGGCTCCTGGCCCCAGAAGGAGCCAAGACTGCAACACCAGGATTCTTACAGAGCTGGGGATCCCTGCTCTTGGAGCCAAGAAGAGGGTGGCTCCGGAAAGCCAGGGGGTGTTGCAGTCAGAGCCCAGGACGGGCTGAGAGGGCTGAGATGCGCGTGAACTTCAGGGGTTTGGGGCAAACGGGGCCTCTGTCTGCCCAACCCTAAAAGGGGTGGGTCACAGAGCTCCAGGCTTGGCTAGCTCAGGTCTGTTTAGTCCACATCCTGCCCAGCAGGGCTGCTAGGGAAGGAGCAAAGTGAGGCTGGAGGTATGGGCTACAGGGAAAGGCTGGGCTTGCGGGAGGAGGGGCTGGGTGGCCGAACTGGAATGAGAAACAGGTTGCCTGGAGAAGCCCAGATGCTGGGGGTGAGGGGAGCGTGGGGAGGTCCTTAAGGAGGAGGGGGCAGCATGGAGGAGGAGGAAAAACTGATCCTGGTGGTCGGGAGACACAGAGAAGCAGTACAGTGCTAAGAGCAGAAACCGTCCCTGCCTCAGTCCCTGCCTCCTCAGCTCCTCCTGCCCCCCAAGGAAGACAGAGAAGCAGCTGAATCTAGATGAAAAAAACAAAGAAACAGAAAGTACATCTTTAGAATAAATAAATAAACAGAAAAAGCCAAAGAGCCCAGATACAGACTCCATCCAGAACTGGTTACCCCCAAACTCAGAGGCAGCACAAAACAGGTCCTGCCTCTTCCAAGGTGCGAAGTCCCAGAAGAGATGGAATGGGCCAGCTGTCTCCCGAGGGCTTATGACATCTACTCCCGCACCCACCACAAAACGAAGCCTGCAAGAAAGGGGAAGCCCCCCCTTGCCTCGCCTGGCGAGACAGGCAGCCGCTGTGCTCCAGAGCCCTCAGTAGCTTCCCGGCGCCCGCATCACCTCGCACGCTCCAGGGACCTCCACAGGCACTTTCGGGCCAACACCCCACACTGCCTGCCGGATCATGAGCCTTTGCTCCTGAGACCTCAGTCCAAGCTTCGTCTTCGACGTCCTTGCTGCTTCGCGGAACCTCTGCCGATTGCCTCCACCAGCCCCCGGCCCTCCGGCACCCGTCAACTCAAACTGTGGCTTGGGCTCCTCAGAGGAGTAAGGTTCGCCACCCTGGGGCAGGGGACACACGGAGGTTCTGCACCAGCCTCTGGAGCAGCCTCAGCCTCAAGCGCGTGATTGTGCCCCACCTCCACGTGCTCACTGACACAGCGGCAGCACAACCTCTGCCTCGGCCTCTCCAGCGAGAGCACGGGCCAAAGGACTCTGCAAGGCGCAGCCTGACACACACTCGAGGGATTAGGACGTCTATTTTTAACTCCCCACATCCTGGCGGAAAAACAAATCCCTCACATATCCCCCCACCTCGAAGATCCCTATCGGGATGGCAGAGCCTTTGGGAATTCTCTCCTCCAGGAAGCAGCCGGCTTCACCGCTCTCCCTCTGCCGGGAAAGGCTTGTGGGCTGCTCCGGCCGGGGCCGGCGTCCATTCTGTCTGCGAGTCCTCAGGCCCCACAAACAGCCATTTCCTGGTAGACTCAGTTGCCACTTACCCCCCCCATTGGTGACCCCCAGACCAGGTCACCCCGAGAAGGGTCATTCATTCATCGCTGACTCACTGGCCCCCACTCCCCTGCCCTCCCTCTGAGGAGGTGGAGCCGGCCAGAGGGCTCAACCAAGAGGCACCTGCACTGATGCTCAGCCCAGGAGCGGGCAGCAGAGACGGGTAAAGCAAAGTGGTGGTTCACTGGGTTACAAAGCCATCACACAGGCCAGGGCCTCCACGGGTCCTCGCCAGCCTCCGGCGGAGTGGGGGCTCGGGTGGCTCCTGAACGTAAGACACAGCCACATCCAACCTGCTCCACCCCTTCCAGCACCCCAGCATCCCTCAGACTGTACTCCGGGGTGAAGCAGCCAGGCATCCGACAGGGCGAGGGGAGCCGCCCGCTTCCAGGTGGTGACCTCCCGCCTGGCCGCCGCCCTGGGTGGGCTCTGGCCGCACTCACAAGGACACTGCGGCCCTCGCCGGTCCCACCTGGCCACTGGCCCTGTCTGACCATGCTCATCCTGTGAGACCAGCTGGGGAAATGTCCCCAAGCCAAGAGTTTCAAAGAAGACAGACCTCATTCAAAATGGGGAGTCGCTGATATGGAGACGAACTCCTAACCCAGGGACGGTCTCCCTGGAGGGGGAGACCACAGATAACTGCAACCCAGAATAGTCACGTGATCCCCAGGTGCCTCGGGAGCCCAGGTGGGAGGAAGCACAACCCCACAGACCGCCGGACCCCTGTAAGTACTTGACAAATCCTCGTGTGAACGCCAAGGGACCTGGGGTTCCGGCCATGCTCATTGGAGAGCTGAGGTTCAGGCTGCAGACGGGGCACTGAGGCGGTGTCCTTTCCGTCCAGCTTCCTGACCCCCGTCTCTCATGCTGCGGTCAGAAAAGGTCTTTTTAAGCAGATAAAGAACAACCCAAAGGACGTAGGAAAGTCATTCCAGAAACTAAAGGCAGCTCTGTCGGTCCCTCGGCTGGAGCCAGTCTGACCCAAAGCACAACGGAGGGGCCCCCACCTGTCTGCTCGGGATGGGGTGCAGGCAGAATGCCCTGTGCCAGGAGCAGGGCCACCAGGCTCCGCCACCAGCCAGTCTGACTGCATGGGGCTCGAGAGCATTCACCAGACCCGGGAAGGCTTCTGCCCAGCCCAAGCCCCCGTGGACACCAGAGGAGAGCAAACGCTGAAGCCGGCCCAAGTGGTTCGAGGCAAGAGAGGTGCGCTGCCGCAGACAAAAGACAGAGCAAGGCGGTGGTGAAAGCGACAAGCCAGGACCCCGTGCAGGGACTGCTCGCCCCGAAGGGGGAGGAGACCAGTGGAGGGGACATTTGTGCCACACCTAGTAGGGGCAGGGAAGATTTTGAGCCAGCAGTGACCAAGAGAGATGGGCTTTCCAGGAGCCCCAGGGAGGGACAGTTAGCAGGCAGCCTGGAGAGGGGGAGCGAGAGGCAGGGAGGAAAGTGGGGTCCTGCGGGGGCCTTGACAGCCGGGCCAGGGAGCTTGGGCCATCCCGGGGCTGGAGAGCAGGGAGCTACCCCCAGGGAGGGAAGAAGCACCTGATGGAGGAGGGGCGAAGGCAGGGGCTGCGGCTGCTGCAGGAAGCCAGGGTGCAGGGCAGCAGCTGGACCCCTCTGCCGGCTGCTCGGCTCCAAGGAGGGGCGGCAGCGTTGGCACCCAGGAGACAGCAGTCGGAAGGGGTCAGACCCCATGCAGGCTGGGACACGCTGGGGACAGACAGACGGGTGGCCATCCTGGGGGAGATAAGACACCAGCACACTCCTTCCTGGCCTCCCAGCAAAGGCTCCCAGGCTGAGGGCGGTCTCAGGGAGGAGGTCTCTGGGCTGCCCGACTTCCACCCACCACTCCCCATCATTCCCACCATACCTCCTGCTGCGTTCAAAGTAATTCCAAGGTAACAACTTCACCCTGTCCTGGGCTTCCTCCTGCCACCCAGGAGCCTGGAGCCCGGGCCCAGGCCTGGGACACTGAGCCCACAGAAGCCTTTTGACTGGTTCCACAACACCCTCTCTGCACCCCACACAGGGCTGTGTCCTCCCACCCACCTGACAACTCACAGGTGCTTGGAGGCCCTCATTGATCCCTCCCCAGAGAGGCAGACAGAGGGTGAACCCATGACTGTCCAGGCTGGCAGACTCTCAGATCTGAGCTCCTCTCCTTTGCAGACAGCAGACTCAAGGTCTGAGAGATGATCAGCCCTTCCAGGATCACGCATCCTGACGAGGCCCAATCAGAACCCGGGTCTTCAAGCTCCCAGGCCCGGGCGAGGGGTCCAGGCGGCAGAACAACAACAAGGGGTGGGGGACAGTGCAAAGAAGCCTGTGCTTCCTGGCAAGGGCCGGGCTCGCCCTCACGTCACCGTGCACCAAGCTACACCTTCCGACATGCTGCTGCAGCTTCCTGGACTCCAGCGACTCCTCCATAAAATGGGTGTTTAATAACCCAGCAGGATCAAACAGAACGAAGGCAGAAAAAGGCAGACTGCACACAGCCGGGCTGGGAGGCCGGGCTGGGACATGGCGGAGGCCAGGGCAGAGGAGCTCGCCCCGCCCCCACGCCCCAGCACAGCCATTCCTGTGGCCCTTCCCCTGAGCACCCACCGGCCAGCAGAGGACAGGTGTCTCCTCCAGGGGAGCGTGGCTTCTATGTTGCAGGCCCACCCCCTCCACTCCCTGAGAGGTTCTGGTGCAGCATCTGGGAGGTCAGGGGCCATCACAGGGGTGTAGAGGAGGAAGGTGGGGGCACAGGAGGTGGATCTGCCCACCGCTCCCGGTCCCTTCCACACCAGCTGAGAAACCTGAACACAAGGGCCCCATCTGAGGTGCACCAATCCTTCTAGAGAGCAGAGGCCAAGGGCTTTGGGCTGGGGCGGGGAGAGCAGGGCTTCCCGGGGCCAAGGCTGGCTGCCTGGCACATGCACGCGTGTCTCAGGAGAGGCCTCCCCAGGGCCCCCGCCTCCAAGGGCCTGTCCCTTAACACCTGGCCAGGCTGTCCACACACACAGTCGCCCACCCGTGGATGAAGCCTCATTCTATTTTACAACTGGGAGAAAGTCCCAGAAAGAAAAAGTAACCTCTCAAAAGAAGGAAGCCAAGCCTGGAATCGAAGTCTCATGGCACCCATCTCCCAGAGTCTCTCCCTGAGAGTACCCTAGGGCCATGATTCTCCAACCGTGGGGTGCATGAGCACAGCCAAGGTCTGGCGCAGAGATGAGGAGGCATTTTCACAGGTAACCTAGGTGAGTGTGATAAAGGCATCCCCAACACACCCCAGAGACCCAGGCAGCACACGGCATGAGACCAAAGGAGTAATTAGAAGCTCAGGCTCTGAAGGCAGAGGCTCAGTTTGGGATGCAGCCAGTTCCTTATGGTTGTATGACCTCGGGTAAATCTCTTCACCCTTGCAAACCTCTATCTAGATGCAGAATAAAGCTAAGAAAATGGTGAACCTCACACGGTTATCTTAAGGATGCAAAGTAACAACGCATGTCAAGCCCCCACCTAGCACCTGACATGTAATAAACACTCAATAAGTGATGTGATGGGGCCTCCCTGGTGGTGCAGGGGTTAACGTCTCAGAGCTATCAAGCCATCACCAGCCACTGCAATAAAAGTTCGATCCCTTCCAGGGAGCTGACCCACATACAGTGCAGCAGACCTGTCCTGTCTCCCCACTGCTCCCCTCAGCAGTGTATTTCAGTGGATCTGCCTGTTCTGCTCCCCACTCTGTCTCTGGTGAATCCTCTCCCCACACCTCTGGCCTACACCCCAGTTCTTATATGCATAAATAAATATAATAAATCTAAAAAAAAAAAGGTAGGATGATCTTCAGCAAGCCAGTTCAGCATGTTGGATGCCTTAGGGAAGGAACAGAATGCCAGGCAGCCAGACACTGCAGTGACTGATGGAGCCAGTCGAGGGATGCCTGCAGGGTTGTTCTAGAACCAGTGGGTAGAAGTAACAAGACACAGATTCCCACTCCAAACAGGAAGGTGTCCAGTCATGAAATCAGCTACCTGGTGGGCTGGTTGTCACTAGAGCACCCAAAATAAACAAAAACAAACAAAATCTAGATGTTCCCCAGGTAGAGACACAGCACCTGGGGAGAAGGGAAAATTCCGGGAGTGAGCAGGGGAGCTGGATGATCTGAAGGTGACTTTGGACCACGTTCTGCAGGTCAGCCCTTCTTCTCATGCTGGATTCAGGGCATCTGCACCTGCCTGAAATTTACCATTTTTTCTTGCAAGCACCCAAAAGGGATGGGGAGAGGTCAGTGGCAGGTGGAGAGCCTTATACCTTCTGAGTGGTTGATGATGGGGAGGAGGAGCGGGGAGGGGGGGGGTGGGCAGAGCTGTCTTAAATCCCAGGCCTACAAATGCTGAAATGGTATGCATGTGGGCATAAGTACATCTGTGCATTTTTCTCAAAAGGGCTGTTAAGAAGGGTTGGTCCAGGGGCCTCCCTGGTGGCGCAGTGGGTTAAGCGATGCACTATGAAGCAAACCGCAGCCACTGCAGCACGAGTTCGATCCCTGCGCCTGCCAGGGAGGGGACCCACATGGCGCAGCAGACCTCTCCTGCTATGCCCACTGCTCCCCTCAGCAGTGTACTTCTGTTGATCTGCCTGTTCTGCTCCCCGCTCTGTCTGTGGTGAATCCACTTTTGAGAGATGGAGAAACTGAGGTGCAAAGGATTAGGTCCCTCGGGTGGTAAGAGGGTCCAAGCTCTGGGATGCTACTGCAGCTATGAGCAGCGTGCCTTCCACACCCAACCTCACAAAACCCTCACTCTATCCCTGTAGGAGGGAACATTTGAGCTCAGAGAGGTTAGGAAACCTGCCCAAAGACACACAGCAACGGGGCGTCAGGGCTGGGGTTTGACCCCAGGCTCCCTGCGCTCCAGAGCTGGTATCTGGCTGGGCTTCAGCGCTTGAGCATACCATCTAAGGTCAGGAAAACACGAAAAGGAGTTTGGCTTTGACACCCAGGAAAACAATGCTAAAGATGACCACGCTGGCAGATGTCAACCTGCCCACTCAGCCACCCTCAATCAAGATTAATTACCCTCCAAAAAGCAGAAGGGGCGGGGACTGGCTGCCATGTGACTCAAGTCAGAAGGCTCAGAGCGTGGCTGGTCACTCCCTCAACAGCAGGCCAGGAAGGGAGACCTGGCTGGCCCTCACTCCGCTGCCTGAGGTCCAGGTGTTTTCATGGAGGGGGTGGGGGTGGTTCATGGCCGCCCTGGAAACCCGGAGACCTCACTTCTGTGACCCCGCCCCCTTGAGAACTGGGGCGTGGCTACGAGTTGAACAAAACAACACCCAAAACAGGGGTATCCCCCTCCCCCAGCTGGCTCTGCGCAGAGACAGCGGCTGCCGGGAGCACCAACCTGCAGGACAAGCCGCAGAAGGCCTGAAGTTTTAGGGGCTCGCTGTTCGGAAGGCTGAAGAAACCTGCAGCCCTCTCCGGGGTGGCTGCCTGCCTGGGGACGCCCCTCCTGGTTCGCTCTCAAAGACCACAGGTCCAAGAAAGGACACACAAAAAGTCTAAAGGGTTCACACGCCGCGCTAAGATTCTTGCAAAAGAGGGAACCACCGGGTAGAAGAGAGTAAGTCCGTTCCTCCCGTGCAGAGTAAGTCCGTTCCTCCCGTGCAGAGTAAGTCCGTTCCTCCCGTGCCACCATCAGGGCCCCTAGATCCTCTTGAACCCGGGACCCCTCTGCGACCTCTGAAGGCCCCGGGGTCCCCTCCCCCAGCCTCGGGGGCCCTAACTCTTACCTTTACGTGCTGCCCGGGCCGCTGAGGGCTGCCATCCCAAAGGCGCCCGAGCCCGAGAGGCCCAGGGCCAGGGTCACGAGGTGGCGGGGTGGCGGGGTCGTGGGGCGCCAGGAAAAGTTTCCGCAGCGCCAGCCAGGCGGCGCAGAGCAAACGGGCCAGGCAGGCGGCGGCCGGGCAGGAGCGCACTCCGGCCGGCTCGCGCTCCGACTGCTACGCGGTGCTGGGGTTCCCGGGCTACCCGGGCCACCCCGCCGGCCGAGCCCGGCCAATAGCAGGCCCGGCCACCCGCAGCTCCGCCCGCCTGCCAGGACCGAGCGGGGGCGGGGCGGGGCGGGGAGGGGCGGGGAGGGGCGGGGGCGCACCTGTTTGACCAATCGACCGCTCTATTACCGCCTACCCCCGCGGGACCGGCCTGCCCACCCCCTAAGCACCCGCACACGCCAGCCCCTCGCCGGGGATCTAGGCCTGCCACACGCCCCCTTCCCCACCCCCTACCTCTGCGCTAGGCCGGGCCACAGAGCCACCCCGCTGTCCCCGGCCGCGTCCTGGCGGGTCGAGCTAGCGGCCGTCTCAGGGATCCCGCTGACGAACCTGCGTTCCTCCCTCTGCTCCCGGTTTCGCAGATAAAACCCCAGCTTTAGTCTGGAGACTACCGGGGTACGCGAGGAGGGGACCCAGACTCTGCTTTGCTCCCCGTCTCCCACTCCACACGCTCCTCTCCCGCAGGAATCTTGGCGCGTCCCGGGCGCCTTCAACTTTGCTTTGCGCCCTGCCTCGATTCCTGACCGCGGGGGTCGAGCGCTGAAGGCTGGTCCCGCGTCCCGGGAGAGGTGGGGGAGGGGCGGCCACCGGGAAGGCACCGCTAGGTCTCCCACCGACATAAACTCCCGAGGACCCCAGCTGGACTCGGGCCAAGTTCTCGAGAACGTTCGCAGCCTGCTCCGGGGTCCCTCCACTTCTCTTGGAGTTAACAAGAAATAGGAAAAGTTTGGTGATTTTATTGTCCCGTTTTCCTGATAGCAAAACCGAGACCAGAGAGAAACCAAAGTTTCTCGGCCCGTAGTGGCGAGACAGCAACTTTTCCAAATTAAAGATGAGTTTGCAAAGAGCGCCTGGCTCCTCCCCCCCCCCCATCCACCCTCCGTCCCACCCTCCACCCCGTGCGGGTGCCAGGCTTCTCCCCACCCCGCCGGCCCCCAGCACAGACCTGCGAGGAGAGAGGAGGGAGACGCGTGCGCGAGCGCCAGCGCGGGGAAGAGCAAGGGGCACGGCCGCAGCCGCCGGCCTTACCTCGGCTGTAAAGCGCGTCCTCGCAGAGCGCGCCGGCTGGAGGCCCTAGCAGGGGCAGGGAGGCCCAGGCTAGCGCTCGGGAGGCCGCGCCGCCGGCTCCCATGCCGGACGGCCTGGACCGCGCCTGAGTCCGCCGGCCTTCCACCCTCCGCGGCACCTGTAAGGACAGCGCCGAGCCCGCGGCCTGGGCCTCCGGGATGGGACCCGGGCCAGGCCCGGGTGGGGGCGCACAGGGCTCCCGGGCGCCTGAGACTGTCGCGGCGCGGACTCCCACAGTCGTGTTCCTGGATCCCAGCGGGCGCAGGTCGCGCTGGGCAGGGCGCTATTTTTAGCGAGAGCTGCTCTCCCAGTTGGACAGATAGAACCAGTTAATTCCGCCGCTCGGGAAGGGCCTGCACTGGGAGCTCCCAAGACCTACAGCCGCGGCTCTGCTGAAAGCTGATCCTTCGCATTCCTGCCTCTCGAGGCGGGAGGGCGGGAGGACGCCTCCAATTCCTGGGGGAAGCTGGCGTCGTCCCTGAAGGCAGTGCCTGGGCCCCAAGTGCACGCCCCAAATGGGGCGCTTTAAATTGACTCTGAAAGCTAGCCAGATTTCCTCAGGCTGACACCAGGCCTCAGGCAGCTTCCAGAAAGATGCCCACCTGAGCCGCGCCCTCCCTACTGGGCTCCTGGGCTGGAAAGAGGCCCTGCTTATCTCTGCTGGGCCCCAGCCCACCGAAGCTGGCACGCAGCACCCAGGAGCTACTCCTGAGTGAGGAGAAAGGTGTGCAAGTCCCACACCAAGTGAACTGGAGGAGCAACAGGAGACTTCAGAACCTGGGCCTCATCGCCCAGTGGACAGGGTGGCTGGCTTGGGAATCCTGCAAGTCATCTCATCTCTATGCCTTAGTTTCCTCTCTGCACAAGGGATGCTTCGGCACCTAAGAGAATGTGGAATAGCTTTTGCTAAGCAAAGCCTGATGCTGTTTGTGTAATGAGTGATGAGAGAGATGCTAAGATGAGCGATATGGATCTGGTCTCAGGAAGCCACTAGGTCTTCTAATTCAAGGGGGAAAGTGCCAGTGTCCTCAAAGGTAAACTGGACTATGTGATACTAGCCCCAGTGGAGAGAAATAGGCCAATGGACTTGAATAGGGGTGGCAAAAATAGACACACAAATATGGAAACTTGAGATGTGGTAGAGGTGGTGCTTCAGATCACTGAGGAAAGCGTGGACTTTTCTATAAATGGTGCTTTTATGGAGGAGTGGATGACCACACTGGAGGAAAAAAATAAGATGCTATCCCTACCTCACACCATGTATTTAAAAATCAATTGCACGTGGATTAGAGACTTAAACACAAAAACCTTGTAATGGAAAAAGTTTCCTAAGGGCCCCCAGAGCACAAACCATCAAGAGAAAAGATCAATACATCTGATGAAAGCATAAAGCTCCCCTTTATCGAAAGAGAATATTTGCAACACAATATCCAAAGTACATAAAGAACTTCCTCAAATCAGTTGTCAGAAGACAAGAGAAAATTGCGCAAAAGATTTGATCAAGCAATCGGAAGAAGAAAATACACGGATGGCCAATACACATTGAAAAGGTCGTCTGTCTCACTAGTAATCAGTTTGCAAAACCAAACTCCAGGAAAGGGCCATTTCACACCTGTCAGACTGACAAAAAGCAAAGACCGGGAGTGTTTGTACAAACGTGGAGTCAGATAGCTCTCATTCCCACTGGTGGAGGGAAAATGGAGAAGGCCACTCTGGCCCACTATTTGACAGCATCTACAAATGTTGATGATGCACCCACCCCAGTGGCCCAGAGACTTCTGGGATAAACCTAGAGAACCCCTTGTTCAATTCACCTGTGCTCGTTGTAGTAAAGAATCTGAGACAGTCTCCGTGTCCCCCAGCAGGAGAATGTTCCACCTGGGGTTCCTGTTGACTCTTCACTGGGGGGATGGGGAGAGAGTTGCAGAAGATCAAATTGGATGACAACATTAACATAGATTTTTAAAACATGTCAAGCCAAATGATATCATATGTTGCTAGCAATGCACAGATGGAGTAAAGTATAAAGAAATTCAGAAGCATGATAAATAGACCATTTAGCAAAGTGTTTACCTCTGGGGGTAAGATGAGAATGTGATGGTGGGTGGGCAGGGGCTTTATCTCTGACCTGGTATCCAGGTATTGTTTTAACTATTGCTAACTTTCTTTTGATGGTACAGAGCAAGAATGGAGGCCTAAATCCTGCTCTCAACTTGTTTCCTTACTTTAATAACGTGGTCATTGTGTCTATTTACACCTCAGCACAAAGCCTGGCTCAGGCTGAAGCGCTTAGTGAATCTTAAGGCTGTGACTAACCTGGTCCCTGTTCTACGCCCAGTTCGCCAGCTCAGAATGCCACCAAGCAGCCAGGTGTCCCCAGCCCCACCTCTGTTCCACCTTCATGCCTCTGTGCAAACTGTTTACTCTTCCTAGAATGCCTGTTCTCCCCTTCTCTGCTGGACTAAGGCCTATTTCTCCTATGATGACCCAGCTCAGGCCCTTTAACCCAGGAGAAATCTGGGAGGTATTCATCCTCCCTCCCCGGTGGTGTTCCCACAATGCCAGCCCTCCCCACTCTGTTGATCCCTGGGGGTGTTGCACCTGCATAAGGGTATTGAGTGACCCAAGTCAGGAAGCTTGTCTGAACCATGATGGCAGCCTTACCACCTGCATAAAATCTGACCTCAGGAAGGTTTGTTGAATGAATAACAGGGGTGAGAGGATTTGAATACTCAGAAACCAAAAAGGGCCATGCTAAGCTCTCAGAAGGCAAGCAATCCCACTCTTGGGGCCACTGCCTGGTCCTCCTGGACCTCTTGGGAGGTCATGTGACCTTTGGGGATCACATTTAAGCAGAGCTACATGCCAGCTTCATGGCCTAAGGCAAGCTACTCTGGCCTCTAAGCCTCAGTTTGTGTGTTTGCACAAAGGCTTATTGCAAAGGGTTCTTGTGAAGACATGAGAGAAGCAAAATACATGGCTTTGCTCTTGGTACAGGTGGCAATTATGAGGATATTGGCCAAGAGGAAGGTGTTTGCAGGCGAGGGTGGAAAGGAGCTAGTTGGGTTATTATGGAAGTGGGAGGCTGAATTTAAAATGCCAGGGGTGTTCTCCAGCCCTGAAAGCAAGTATGCACCCGGAGGCTGGTACTCCCAGAAGATTGGAGAGGCAGAATGTGCTCAGCCGGGTCTCCTGGTGCTTCTACCACCTGCCCCTTGTCCCGCCCTGGGTGAGGTGCTGCGCAGCATTTCAGAACCATGGACCCACCTCCCTGTCTCCCCGTGTCTGCTGCAGCCCCCGCCAATCTGTCCTTGTACATAGCCCAGGGATCCCAATCTGGACCCCTCTTTTCCTTGCCAGTTTCCATCTGTAGGGGCGACAGAGCCTACAACACCTTCCGCAGGGACATGTCTGAGGCGATTAACCAAATGCATCGTCTGCAGTCTATATGCAAAATCCACATATGTCCACTTGTCGGGCGCTCCGTCAAGGCAACATGCAGGCTCATAACCAGCTTATGGTGCCGACTCTGAAGATGAATTGGCCGGCGTTGCATGCTTTACAAGCAAACAAGCAGGCTCTGTGGTCATTGAAAGAGAACAATGCTGTGCACTTCATGGTTCGGACTAGACTTCCTGAGCTAATGATCTGATCTTTGAGCCAGATTGCACTAGACAATGTGGTATTATCCTGGTGACATGGACATTAGCCACTGTTGGCATTTTGCTCCATGCAAATGGCCAGAGAATCCTGCTTGGCTGAAGGTCTGCCATCTTAATGGCTCTCAGGAAGGTCACTGAAAGTTCCTTGCTAGTAATACCAATGGGGACCTTTCCCTCTTCATCTCACCTGACCTTTTGTCAACTCCCCCCCCCCACCTTAGAAAGTTTCTGAGACCTTCCGTCTCACCCTCCTCTCTGAGGTTACTTTTTCCTGATTACTTCCTCTCCTTGGTTACCTCATTGTACTCTACTGAGCTACAAAAGTTGGATTTAGACATTGCGTGTTCCCCCATGTCCTAGATTCTTCCACAGGGAACTCCAACTGCATCCACATTCATGGCTTGAACCGTTGTATTTATGCAGTGATTCCACATAATATATTCCAGGCCAGCCCAACACAGTGGGTTCCCGTAAGAAGGTTCTATCACTTTATCAATTTCCAATTGACACATGAGGAAATATGCATTTCCAGGCCACCCAGCACTGACTGAGGCTCTTGCTGGTTCTCTGTACCTTCCTGTTGGTCCTTGTCAGTGGGTTCCCCTCATGAGGATTCCAACACATAGACCCAATCACCCCACCCCTACCTCTGCCTGAAAGCATGTGGTGCTTCTTGTTGCCTTCTCGTGGCCCCCCATCCTGGGTGCAGTGGTCTCTGCTCAACTGCTCAGACTCACTTTGCCATCTTTCTTCCCTTTCTGTGCCAGCACCCAGGGCTTCAACATGCAAAGCTCCTTCCCATTACCCAGCCTCGCCAGCACCAAGTTATCCTCCCAAGCACGTTTCTCTGTCCCCTCCCCTTCTTGACCCAGTTAATGTCTTTCCATGGCAGCTTAGGCGGTTTGTCAAGGGACACCTTCCTGACCTTGCACACTAATCCCTGTGACCCCAAGTCACTTTCCTTCTTTGGTGACTGGATCTTCCCAATGGGATGCTGGGTGAATATGTCGCCCCCAGGGCTGGCTGTCCCTGAGCACAGGGAGCCTGCTTGTTTTTGTTTTTACTGCAGAGACCTCAGCACATAGTAGGTGTTCAGTGAATGTTTGTTGAATGAATGTGTGAACTTGAGTCCGCTTGCCCACCTCCAGTGCTCTGCTCTTTATCTTGCTGGACTGTTAGTTGTCAGAAACGCCTACATCTCTCTGCACATTACAAGTGTGATGTGTAAGTGCTTTGCCGGGTGTTTTGTTTTGTTTTCTCACTTAATTCTCACAACCGCCTCTAAGGAGGTTCTATTACTTTATCAATTTCCAATTGACAGGTGAGGAAATTGATGCTCGGGGAGTTTAAGCAACTCATAGATCACCCCATAGCTTGTAAACAGCAGAACCTGTCCTCAAACCTGTGTCTCTTTGATCCCAACCTCTGGGCCCGCTAACCACTGTACACAGCCCTGTGTCCATGCACGTGATGTTTGACAGCTGTGACAGGTATGTGACCAGCCAGTCACAGCAAGTGCATTTAGTGTCCTCGGTCGGTCCTTGGACACCGCGCCTTGAAGTGGACTGTGCAGAATGAAAGCAGAGTCGCCGGTAAGGTTCTGCTCAAGTCAATCACGTTATATTGAAATGACATTATTTGAGGACCTACTGTGCTTAATCTCTTATTGGGGATGGTGGACGTGAAATTCAAACCCCACCCACTGACGCTTCCTATAGGAGAGCGCAGGCCCTTGGGCCCCTAAAGGCAGGTGATACAATGTGGGGAGCAGAGAGGTGCCCCATCCAGTGTGTGTGGGGGGAAGTGAGGGCCACAGAGAAGAGAGGGCAAATGGCAGGACGGTGCAGACCTGCTTCCAGCCCTGAGGTTGTGCAGGCACACCCAGAGATAATGCAGCAGGGGCAGATCCCTGTCAGATGAGGATGATGGATTTAAAAGGCACACGCTGGGCATTAGCAAGAGCATGGTCAGCGGAGAGGGGTGCTAGATGTTGAGACGTGCACCCAGCTCTCGTTCAAAGAGGAAAGACTCGCTCCCCCAGGTGTGGAAAGGCTGCTGCACCCTCTTTGGGTGTGCCCTCTGCTAAGAGAGCCACCAAACTCGAAGTGCACCCCTTTCTGGGTTAGCCTCCATCAAGTAGCAGAGCAGCCCCAGGGCCCACAGCCAGTCCCGGGACATACTCAGGACAAGTGTGAAGGGCGAAATCTCTCCAGGAATCGCCTCCTGCAGCAGGGGCTCCTGCCCTGGGCCAGCTCTCTGCCCGGCCCGCTGCAGCTGGAGCCTGAGCAGTCTCTGCTGGAACCCCAGCCGGCCAACATCTCTCCGAGTCTGCTCCCTAGGGACCCCAGCCTGGGGCAGGGACAGCAGGACACACTGTGCACCCAGACTGAAGGAATGGCCCTGGAGACTGTGCCTTTCAAGTCCCCAGCGAGAGAGGGGAGCCCTCCAGGGAGCACGCCAGCCCAGGAGGGTTGCAGAGTGGTGGTCCTGAGCCAGAAGCAGAAGTTGGAGGCAATTTGGAGTGGGGACGGGGTCAGGACATGGAGGAAGTCACAGCCTTAGTTTTCTAAATTTTCGTACGAAGTCAGAAGGAAGTTGGCTACTAAGGAGCGATAGAATAATTGCATAAAAAGTGGTGGATATAGCGAGTGAGAGATAAATGTTGCTATAGCATTAGGAAGGAGGGCAGGGCGTCAGTGGGTGAACTGGAGCGTGTCGGGCTATGTGACCAAAGAGGGAAGTCACACCAGGCAGCTGGTGCCAGAGCCCAGCTGGGATGATGGGGCTCCAGGGGCTAGAGGATAAGAGAGCCAGATGAGATTCACTTAAATGAATGTCATACAAACAAGGAATGCTCTTTTAGTACACGTATGTTTGAGGCAATATTTGGGACATGCTTATACTAAAATTTGTTATTTAACTCACCACCTTCTGACCCTCTCCCTGCTAACAGCTCCCTAGTGGGTCCCCCCAAAGGGTGGCCCAGGTACATCTTATTCTTCTTTTGCTCAAACACCTCCAGGGGCTCCCCATTGTCCACAAGCTCAGTTGGTCATTGGGGTCCTTCTATTGTCTCATCTTCAGCCACCCTCCCAACCCCATCTCTCATCCTCTCACCCTTTCATCTCCTGCCTCTGGGTTATTTGCTCTCTTGTTTCTTTTACCTATAACTGACCCCAACCTATGCCCACTCTTCCAGGAAGTCTTCCAGGTTCCTCTAGGTGGATGGAGGCCCTCATCTCCACTGATTAGTAGCCCAGCAGCACCTTCTGCAAGTCATCTCACATCTCAGAGCTTCTGTGTCCTTGTCTCTAAAATGGGGACAGATGTTTCTGGGGGTTGGCATTCCCTTTACCTGTGCCCAGGTCAGCCCTGGCACCCAGTAAGCACAAATGCAAGTTCGCTAAATTGAATCAACTCAAAGGTCCTGACACTTCATAGTTGCACTTGCTTCTTGGAATTACCCACAGTAGAACTCAGACAAATTCAATTCCCTCTATTGCGACGAGCTAGAAAGCGATGAATAATAAAGCCACTGTAATTCTGATTTCAGAACAGGTTTCTCTCCCAACTGGAAGACGGAACCAAACCAGCTTCCCAGAAAGCACCCATTTTACAACAAGCATGGCACCCAGCTCTGTAGCTCAAGGCAGGTAAATATCTACCTTGCACAAAAAGGTAATATCTACCTTTTTGTCTTGAGCCCTTCCAATCCCAAACCACAAAAGGTGACTTCTTAGAACCATTAGCATAATTACCCAACTGCAAGATGGTAGAGAAGCGATTAGATGAGCCTGTGATTTTTGCACAGTTATTTGTCTCAAGTAAGTCACCTGAAGTTCATCTGCCATCAGGATTCACGGCTGCATTCTGTAATCGTAGGGAATTATTTTGCTAATAACAGAGGAACCTTGATCTAATTTACTTTTAATGCCAGGAGCTGCCCTCCCAGAATAATCAGCTCCAGGGCAATTCCAATTTCCAGGTTTGTTACACATTCTGGAGAGAAGATTCAATTCAAGGAGGCTGAAGTTACTTCTTTATCATCCAAAGTCATCTAGGGGCGAAATGCAACCTACCTCTATGTGTTTGCAGAAAAATGGGGGGGCAGCCCAAAAGGAGGGAGCCAGGGTCTCCCAGTCTAAAGGAGCGACTGGACACACCACTGCTGGGTGGGGTCCCCCTTGAGGAGCCCTCATTTTCCTTGCCTTCATTCATCATCTCATTCATTCTTCCATTTCTGGGGTCTCACCCCCACAAGACCTGGCCCCTACTGCTAATTCGAGCACAATTCTGATAATAACAATGTGCGGAGGCCCATTCTAGGTGCTGTCTGGAGAGGGAATCAGAACATCCCGTGAGGTTACGTTACTCCACTTAACAGATGGGAAAGCTGAGACAGGCAGAGAACCTGGCACACAGCCAGGAAGGAGCCAAGCTGGGGTGTGACTCATGAAGTTCCTCAACTTCCTCTAAAAGCGGGGTCTTGAGCTGACCCGGAACTGCTGCTCTGGGGGGATGTGGTTTCCCTGTGGTTTTGAAGAAAAATCCGAATTTCAATCGGAGATTCATTTGGCCAAGGCCTATGAGTCAATGAAGGAGCTGGGTTGGAACCCCGAGGTCCTGATGCCCAGGTACCCCCTTGGTGAAGCTGGAGGTGCCTCCCAGCCACCTGGGCAGCAAACTGGGCTCGTGCCCCTTAGCTAAGGGCACTGTGACCACTGCCCAGCTAGTCCCTTCCTGCCCTGGGGCAGCTCCTCTTCCCCAGCCCCCACCCCTGGGCCCAGAAACCTAATGTCCTTGCCGTCTTCCCTGCTGCAAAGCAGAACCTGCTTTCCGACCGACCGTGCTTCCAGCAGAGGGCTATGCGGTCGGACAGGGAGGGCCCCTGCGTGCCTTGCCCCTGTATGCCTGCCCGGCCGTCTGTGCCAGAAGGACATGGGTTTGAGCCCCGCGCTTTTAAACTGACTGAGTCACAGAACCCTCATTTCAAATGACACATTTCAGGCGAGCCCTACACTTACTGGAACGAAAATAAGCTGCTCTGGGCAGAGCTGTTTGGGGAAGGTGTGAGTGTGTGTGTGTTGGGGGTGTATGTCTCCTATTTGGCAATTTCTGGGTACCTCCTTGAGGCCCCGACAGTGTGGAAAGCCACTAGTCTGGACAGTGTGTTGGCTGTTGTGGTCGTGAGAGCCAAGGAATTTGGGTTCCACAAGTGGCTGGGGATACGGAAAGTCCTGTGTGAGCAGGTCAGTGCCCCCCGTGCTGGAGCCCCCCCAAAACTGCCTTGCCTCATCAGTGGCACCAAGTGCCAAATGCAAGAGGGGCCTGTGCACGAGGCCACGCTGTGCCCCCACTGCCCCAAGCCATGAGCTGTCCAGAAAAAGGAACCTGCCTCCCTGCGCAGCCCTCGGCCTGCTGCTCCCCTCAGCCTAGACCCATTTGTTTTCTCTCTGTCTCTGTACTCTCCCTTTCCTAAAAGCGCATTTCACGTCTCCCAGCACATGCTCATGGGCCAGCGGCTTGCCACTCCTTGCCGCTCGAGGCTGCAGGGAAGGGAGGCAGGCACCTGCTGCCCCAAGGCAGAGACCCTTACCCACAGTGGGGGGGAGAGGGGGCAGCTCTGCGCCCCACGCCCCAGCCCCCTGAGCTCCTGCAGGCAGGTGTGACCGGCGCCATCCATGCCCAGACGCTCACTCACCAGGACCCGGAAGGCTTCCTGGAGGCCGCGGTAACCAGCGCTTGAGTAGGAGTCGGTCCCCATTAAGAGGGTGGCAGGTGGGAGGAAGGGGGTGTTCTGGGCTCAGAGGACAGGCGTGGAGAACCCCATCAGCAAGCATGGGACGGTGTCCCATCACTCAGTCTGGCTGAAGCGTGGAGCAGGCACTCGGGGCCATGGCAGGTGGGTGGCAGAAGTGCCCTTGAAGGACTATGGGTGACCGTGGACTGGATCTAAAGCACGGCAGCCAGCGGAGGGTGTAAGCAGAGGAGCGGGGGAGGACAGACGTCCATTTCAGAAGCAGCAGTCTGCGTGTGGCTAGGGGTGGAGACTGCGAACACAGGGCCCCGCCCCGCCCCGTGTGGACACGCCATATAGCCTGTTCCCTCTGAGGTCAGCACGTGGATGGGGCGCGGGGGGTGGGGGGGGAGGCTTTCTGCTGCTCCCCTCCCTGGCCCAGGCTGGGGGACGGCCCTTGACCCCTCCCCGCAGGACTGAGGGTCAGGAAGAGTTCAAAACTCCATCCCCACTTCATCCTGACTAGCTGATGGGGTGCTTCGAGTTCAGGGTCCTCTGAAATCGCCTATCTGTGGACAGGAACTCCGGCAAAAGGCTGACATCTAGGCCAGATCCCACGGACAAGCCCATGCTCCAGCTGTGCAGCCCCTCCTGGCCCTGGATACGTCCTCAGCCCCCAGGCTACCACCACCACCTCCACCACCACACCAGGCTGGGGGAGGGGAGCCCAGCCCCTTTTGTTCCAACACTCGGCTTGGTCCTCGCCCTGCATCCGCACTGGCAGGGATTTTCCGGGCACCCAGTCAGCCCAGGTCGGCTGAAGGCCACGGCTGAGGTGGGGAGCAGTCCTGGCGGGTGGGTGGGGGGCTGGGGCATCAGCGATTTCTGGGTTTGGGGCCCTGGCCCTCCCCTGCTCAAATCCCTTCCCTGGCTCCTGACTGCTCCAGGAGGGGGGGCTCTTAATAGGAACAAGTTTACCCCTCGGGGAGTATTTGCTGTGTCTGGAGACAGTTTAGCTCTCACCCTTGGGTGGGGGAGGGGTCATTCAGGGGAGGGGTCAGGAGGCTGCTCGGCACCCTCCGAGGCACACGCCTCCAGACAAAAAGGTGTCCAGCCCTTGGGGGCAGCAGTGCCCGGGTGTAGAAACCAGCTGGGGACAGAGTCCCCTGGGGCCGTGCGCGCCGCTGGCCCAGCCTTCCTGCCGCCACCCACAGGCGTCACGGTGGGCACCTCGGGGTCTCATCCACACCTTTGCTCCTGCTGTTTCTCTTCCTGGGGTACATTCCCTGCTGCCCCCCACCTTCCTAAAGCTCATTTCACCCCACCCCTCCCACCTGTTGAGGTCCTCCCGTTGTCTGCGCCAGTCTGTTCCCCACTCCCAGAACCCACTCTGATTCCCTGACTCCTCTCCTCCCCATCAGCCCCCAGAGTCTCAGCACCTCGACGGGAGGCCCTGGGGTGCTCAGGGCTGATCACAAGGCAGGCACACAGGCTTTGGGGTCAGCAGGAACAGACCTCGAATCCTGGCTCTGCCCTTTCCTAGCAGCGTGACCACGGCGAATCAGCACACCGCTCAGTGCCTCAGTTTCCCCTGTGTAAAGGAGGATAGGCTTCCCAGCGGGAGTTCCCTGGGCTGTGCATGCCCCTTTCCGCCCCTCGCTCCCTAACTGTCCGCTGACTTGTCTCCTCGGAGTGGACCTCCCTCTCTGCTCGGTCCCAGATCAAGAATCTTCTACTCTCGAGTTAGGAGGAGAAGGATCAGAGTTGCCCTCCTGTTCCTCCTGGGATGCTGACGTGCGCTGGGCTGTCCGGGACGTTGGGGAACAGGCCGCTGAGCCGTGTGTCAGGCAGCCAGAGGCCGAGCTCCTGTCCAGGAGACCCGCCGCCCTGGGCCCAGCCTCCTCGACCTTGCCTGCATGAGCCCTCCCGGCCCGCTGGCCTGCCTGCCCGGAGCGAGGCTTCCCCTGCCAGGACTCTGACCTCCCGGGGTGGGCAGCCACCCAGACTTGCTGAGCTGATTCTGTGGGGCACTGTGCTGGGCGAGGTGCGGCTTGGGGGTCTGAGCAGTTCCAGGGAGACTCAATGCAACCATGCCCCTGCTACCACACTTGGAAGTGCTCCTGGCTCCCAGAATGCGGGGAGCATTCTGGGTCTAGTCTAGCTCTGCCCCCCAACCCCCGTGACCTCCCCAGTCTCTCCCCTGCCCGCCCGCCACACGTGCGCACGCTGCCCGCGGGAAGGTGGGCCCGGCCTCCTGAACATCTCCAGGCTTCCAGTGGGCCGCGTGTACTTCTCACTCCAGACCGTGCCCTGCAGCTCCTCCAGCTGTCCACAGCCTCCTCCAGCTGGCTATCCTCCCCAGCACCCCTGCCCCTAGCACCCCTGCCCCCAGCACCCCTGCCCCGGGCCGACGCTGTGGCTCTGGCTGGGTGCAGTGATCTTGTAAACTAGACTGCAGGCTTGGAGACCCCAGCCGGCACCCCCCTGGGAGGTGGGAGGAGGGAGAGACGGGCAGGGGGTAGAGAGAAAGGCAGAGCCAGTGACAGAGATCAACAGAGACCCAGAGACAGAGACAGAAGGACAGAGACCCCAAGAGTGCCCCTGAGCATGTCCCCTCCAAGCTGTCAGAGGCGCCCTCCAGAGGAGCCCAGAAGAGGGGGCACCGTCACCCTCCTCCACCCACCAGAGGGCCGAAAGGAAAGACCAAAGGGCCCCAGATTGGGACTCTCCCAGGCATCCCGGTTTCTGGCTGCTGGGCATGGAGTAGGCAGAGCCACTCGGGCAAGGCCGGGCTCCCCAGGAGAGAAGGGTCAACGGCCCCACCCGGGAAGACACTAGTCGGGGGGTGTGGATGACCGGACAAGGCCTGACCTCAGCAACGCCCCGGGTGTCAGGGACCCACCCTCCTGACCTCTCCCTCCTTCCAGGTGGGCCTCCGCTGGCCCCTCCACCGCCCGCTAGGCTGAACGCTCAGTGCCGAACCTTCCACCACCATCAGGGGGTGCACGGCAGACACAGCCGCAGAGACGGAACCCACTGGCCCCGCTCCGTCCCCATCTGGAGGTGCGCCCGCCCTTCGCAGGAATGTGTATATGTGCGCACGCACACACGCACATGCGTGCACTGGGAGGCAGGTCACGGCTGCAGTGCCTCGGGCCCTGGCTTGTGGGGATCCAGCCTTCAGCAGGGCACAGGCTTCCAGACTGGGCAGAGAGGCGCCCCTCCCTCCACCTGCCTCGCCCCTGCTTGCCTGTGTCAATCTGACCAGTCTCCCTGGCGTCTGTTTGGTTTTCCCAGAATCCTGCCGGCTGAGACTGCCAGGGGAGGGTCCCACGCGGCTGTGTCTGTGTCCACCCCTGAGCTGGCCCACGTGGGATCTATGGCTCCACCCTCCAGGTTTCTGAGACACAGCCTGCGGGGTGTCCTAGGGCCGGAGGTGGAAATGACTAAGGGTGCAGGGGCAAGCAGAGAACAGAGCAGTCTCGGGCTGGTCAGGGCTGGCTTCCTGGGGGAGGTGGCCAGATCTCGGCTAGGCAGTTGAGTTCAGTCTTCAAAAGGCCCAGGAAAGGGAGTGAGTGGTATTGACACAGCTGGAAGGCCAAGACTGTCTTATCTTTCCCCCTGGAACTGGGGTCTCTCTCGAGGTCACATCTGGAAAGACCATCACAGACTTTTCTACAGACTCCTAGATGGTCCTGCAGGCCCTTCAGACACAGCAAGCCTGAGGCATCAGGCCTCTCCCACCCAGAACCTGCTCTCCCACAGCACGCCCTCAGTGTAGACACCAATATCCCCTGCCAGTGCCTCCCTCTGACTCTGATCTCCACCACCGCCCGGGTCTCCAAGTTTTCAGCCTGCTTGTGGGGCAGTTCACAGCTCAGAGGCAGAGACGAGCAGAGAAGTGAGTGAACTGAACTTATCAGGTAGCCTAAAACCTGACAGGCTCAAACAGGTCATCAGGGAAGGCTTCCTGGAGGAGGCGACACTGAGCCCTCAGCCTAGGATGAGCAAGAGTGGCCAGGTTGAGGAGGAATAGGGAGAGCTGAAAGTGGGGAGTGTTCCAGGCTAAGGGAACAGCAAAGCTGAGTGGGGAGAGAGGAGGACGCGTTGAAGACAGAGATGAATTCCTGACAGGAGCAGAGAGAAGGGGGTGTGACTAGAGACAAGGGCAGAGACACCATCCAAGGTCAGGGGCCATGTTAATGAGTTTCGACTGTCCCCTGCGGCAGTAGGGAGTCCTGTGGGACTTGAATGTGCCTGTGAGTGGCCCCCTTAGTTGCACACGGTGGGTGAGTTTGGTGTGAGTAGAAATGAGAATCCCCGGGGAAGGGATAAGGCGCTGTCTGGTACTCCAAGGTGGCTCTGGCCTGAGGTGGGGGCTGGGAGATGGGCCAGGCCCGCTGAGCAGGGGACTGGATGTGGAATGGTGCTGGGTCTCCTCTCTCAGGGCCCCCTTGTTCCCATGGTGTGACGGCGGATGGACTGGACATGCCCGGAAGACCTTCTCCCTCGGGCCCCTTCACGCCACAGGCCACTTCCTGTTTGTTGCAGCCTCCGGAGCTGACCTCCTGGGAGGGATCCCGCTGGAAGGGTACAGCTTCCAAAGGCCGGGCTGGGGCCAGCTGCCCAGGACGCTCCCGCCCCGCAGAAGGGGCAGGCAGGGGAAGGACAAAGCCTGAACCTGGAGGGCCCCGCGGCCAGTCAGGGAGGCCAGCGGGCGGGGAGAAGGGGGCACAATAAGCCTGGAGGGGAGCACCCCTCTGCATGCTGGAAGAAGGAGCACCTGAGCAGTGGTCTGGAGAGCTGGGGTACAAGTTAGCCCCCACCACTGACCTCCTCGTACCTCAGCTTCTTCACGTGAAAAATGGGGAATTAACATGTGCCCGGGGGCAGGGCGCCAAGGGCACTGGCCCAGCCACTGACCAACCGACAAAGACCTGAGACTCTGCAGGGCCCGTGGGAGGGGCCTGCCTGAGGCACTGTCACCCAGGACAACCTAAGACAAGGCCCATCGGCTTGGTCCTCACAAAACTGGGGGTCCTGTGGGTGGCTCCGACTGTCCCACCCTCTGCTGAGGACGTCAGAGCTCAGAGAGCTGAGCAGCCTTGCCCTCGGAGCGGGGGGGCCTGGCGGGAGGGGAGCGTGAGTGGGCCTGAGCCCCTGGCAGGTAGCTCACCTGAGGCCTGTGAGCTGCTACATATTCCTGACTGAGCTGCCCAGCCCCTTCTGCCCCAGGGGGCCCCTCTCTGGAGGACACCAGCCCCTCTCTCCAGCGCCTTCTCCTGGCTCTGCCTGGCCCAGCTCCAGGCGCCAGGCTGCCCTCCACCCCCTTCCTGGGCCTCACTCTTGCACGGCCAGCTGCTGGGGCTTGGGTGCGTAAATGATTTAAACCCTCTCAGCTAGGCCGCATTGTTCGCCTTTATTGACTATTCTTTCTGATTTAGCCTCTCCCAGAGGCCTGTGGGGCCAGAGGGGGGTTCCACCTCACCCGCCTGCCCCTCTGGGCAAGGCCGGAGGCTCCAGCATGGCCAAGGGCTGTGGATTCGGGGCAACCGAGGGGTGCGCCAAAGCACAGGAGTGTGGGCCTTGGGTCTGAAGCCATGAGTGCCTCCCGAACTTGTGGCCCTGGGCCCTTCTAGCCCTGACAGTCTTAACCGAGCATCTGGGTTGCTTCTCCCCTGCGAGAGTCAAGGTCTCCATGGGACCAGGTGGCTCAGAGCCAGACGCGAACTAAGTGCTTAGGAAACTGGGTCCTGGAGCTGCCTCTCTGGCCTCATTTCTCCACCTGTGAACAGACCGGCGAGACTGTGGCTCCTGTTCCTTCATCCCCCTGAGGCCCAGCCAACGGGCCCAGGGCATCTGGATTTGGCATTCCATCCCCACCCCAGCCAGACCAGGTGCGGCAGACCCTCGGTGTCACAGATGGGGAATCTGCAGCTCGCGGGGGGCCAGGCCTGTGCTCAGGGCCCACTGAACTAGCCGAGCAGCAGAGCTGGGGGAGGCCCCAGGCTCTTCCTGAGAGGTCAGCCGGCCTGAACGGGACTCAACCCCCAGGGCTCCGTCCACGCAGACCCACACTGGGCCGCGCACGCCGGGCCTGAGCACGGGCTGCAGCTCGGCCATCCCCTGGCCGTGTGACTCCGGGTGCATCACTGGCCCTCCCTGAGCTGGTTTCCTCATCTCCATCGTGAGAAGAGCAACAGCAGCCTCGCAGGGTGTGGGAAGGGGAAGTGAGATGATGGAAGGAGGGCTTGTGGCCGGGCTCATGTCTGTTATTCTGTGAACGGTTTCTATTAGTTTCCAGGCAAGGCGAAAGTGACATGTTCAGCCACCACCCCCACCTCGTGGGAAGAGCCAGGGAGTGACATCAGGCCCTGAGAGCTTCCAGCCCAAAATAGTCCTCTCTTTCATCTGACCCAGTGCCCTCACAGCTGCTCTGTCCCCTGCTGGGCTGGCTTTGCCTGCAGCAGTGGCTCCTGCCACAACAAGCTCACCCTGACAGCCCCCTGGGGACCAGGAAGGCAGGCCTGGGGGCAGTTTGGGCACAGGGATGGCTCAGCCAGAGCAGTAAGATAAAGAGCCAGAGCTCTGTTCCCATCACTGGCCTCACTGTGTGGCCCTGGCCGGTCCTCACTTCTCTGAGCCCCAGCCTCCCCCTGTGGAAGTGGTGCCCATGGCCACCCACCAGTCCTGCCGTGAGGACTCACGCACACGACAAGCACATAAAGGCCCTGGCCTGGAGTCTCACCCGAAGTGGCTGCTCAATAAATAACCCTGGTGATTACACCTGCCTCCATGCACCTCCAACTGCCCCCCCGGCGAGGGCCCCCCAGTAGGACAGTATCCCTGCCCCACTCATCGGAGAGCAGGCGAAGCTTCCACGCATCATCTGTTCTGCCGCTGGGATTTCCAAAGCACCCACACCTCCCGGTGCCGTTATCTGGGCTGTCTGTCTGAGCACGACACCCCCCCCCCCGTCTATAAGTCAGACACCCCCCCAACAGGTGTGCAGACTAAAGCAGGTCTACCTCGTCACTGCTCTGGACACCCCAGACACCCCCTTCCAGAACCCGCAGGCGAGTGAGTCTGAACCTTCTTCAGCAGAGAAGCTGAGTCTGTGAGGAGCAGGCACGCGGTCCAGCACCTGGTGATAAAGGGAGCTGGGGGGCAGCTCAGGGTATGGGGGCGATTGGGGTGCTGGTCAGAGGCAGACACTTATGGTGAGAGCAGGAACTGTGGGGGCATGGAGGGCAGCTCCCTCAACTGGCAGCCAAGGAAACTGAGGTCCAGGGAGGGGAAGAGGCAAGGAGCTAGTTAAGGGCCAGGTCCATCTTTGCATCCATTCATTCATGCACCCATTCATTCATCCACTCACTCATGTACTCACTCATCCACACTCACTCACTCATCCACACTCACTCACTCATCCACACTCACTCCCTCATGCACTCATTCATTCATTCATCTGCTGACTCATTCATTCATCCACTCACTCATCCACACTCACTCCCTCATGCACTCATTCATTCATTCATCTGCTCACTCATTCATTCATCCACTCACTCATCCACACTCACTCCCTCATGCACTCGTTCTCTCACCCCGTGAAGGTGTGCTGGGCACCTTCTCAGGTCCAGGCTGTGATGCAGTGCCTGCCCTCAGGGGTCTCATGGTCTCAAGTGAGAGTTAGACCCTGCCCTGCTTGGGGAAGCAACAAGGCTGCTGGCAGTGCAAGGTGGGCACCGGTGCCCGCCTGGAGGGACTGGCATGAGTGCTCTGTAAGAGGCGGTTTGCTCCTGAGGCTGTCTGGCCATCAGGCCCTCGGTACCCCTTCCTCAGGAGCCAGGAAAGGGGAGACCTTTGAGCTGGTGCTCTGAGGGATCTTGTCTGACCATGGCCCCAGTTCACACAGAGAGCTCTGCTGGGCTAGTGACTCCTCCCCTGCTCTCTTCTCCCTGCCCACACCCTCCAACTGTTGCCCCAAGGAGCCCCTTGCTCCTGTTTGCCACTCCCCACCCTTGTGGGCTGAGTCCCCCGGCCATGTTCTAAGGGTCCACTCAGGGCCGCCAGAGGGGGCGCTGCTCAGCCCCGTCTGCTAAAATGCCCCATATGGCTGGTTCCACCTTCAGAACAGCAGGGCCAGTGGCTGGAAATTTGACCAAATTCCTTTCAGCCCCTGAGCACCCGGGACATGGAGTCAGAGCTCAGGATAGCCACCTGGTGAACTGCAAGCGGGGAGGGGGTCCAGAGCCCGCCCCCAGCTCTGCCTCTTCCAACCTGTCCCTGCTGAGGCTCCTGAAGCCCCCACAGAGCTCGGCTTGGCCAGCGCAGACCAGAAGCATCGTCCTCTTGGAAGTGTCAAAGAAGCCTGCAAAAGTTGCTCCAGCCTCCATGCCTTTGCCCCTGCTGTTGTCTCTGCCTGAGATGCCCACCCCGGCCTCCTGGCCAGTGCCAGCTGCATCTACCCACTCGCTTGTTCGCCAGGTCTTTGCTGGGTGCTTTCTACATACCAGCCAGAGAGAGGGGCTCTTGGAATAACAACTCAAAGGGCTTGGAGGTTAGGGGGTACAGAGGTCACACACACACATGCACACACACACATGCACACACGCACACACATGCACACATGCACACATGCACATGCACACGCAGAGTAATGTGTGGTACAAGTGGGAACCAACCTGTGAAGGAAAAGAGACACGGAGAGTGTGATCTCACTGGATGGACTGGGAGAACGTTCTGGGGTAGCTTCTCTGAGGAGGTGTCTTTTCAGTTAAAATTGGGAAAAAAAGGAAGAGGAATTAATTCTATGAGGAGTGAGAGGAAGAATATTCGAGGCAACAGAAACAGTATGTGCAAAGGCCCAGGGGTGTTAATATTTTGGCAAGTGTGAAGAAGAGCAGATCAGTATAGTTGGAACCCAGAGTGATGGGGTAGAGGAGGAGGCAGGACATCATGATGGGCGGCAGAAGGGACAGACCCTGGCGGAAGGGAGCATGTGGGCAGCAGGAAGAGGAAGGGGTACAAAAGAAGGAGCCAACAAAAGAAACTGACCAACAGGAGAAAACCAGGATAGTGGCCTGTTCCAGAAACCATGTAAAGAGTTTCATCAAGAAGATCATGGACTTCTTCAGTGGAGGAGTCACCTCCTCCAGGAAGCCTTCTTGGACTCTAGGCATAAAGTTAAGACTTCCACAGGACAGGCCTCCCTGGTGGCGCAGTGGGTTAAGCAACACACTATGAAGCAAACCGCAGCCACTGCAGCATGAATTCAATCCCTGATGCCGGCCAGGGTGGGGGCCTACATGGTGTGGCAGACCTCTCCTGCTGTGCCCGCTGCTCCCCTCAGCAGTGTACTTCCGTTGATCTGCCTGTTCTGCTCCCCACTCTCTGTGGTGAATCCTCTCACCCCCCCACACCTCTGGCCTGTACCCCAGTTCTTGTATGCATAAATAAATAAATCTTTAAAAAAAAAAAAAAAGACTTCCACAGGACTATGGCCTCCCCATCAGAGAGTTTACCCTTCTCCCAGACTAGCCTGGGAGACAAAGGCAGAGTCAAGATTTAACTGATTTCTTCCAACCTATTACTTAGCTCAGGACTTGAAAGTAGTGTTTGTTAAGTGAACCAGGCCTCAAAGAGGAAGCGACTATCAGGTTAATTTTCCCTTATTGCCCTGCTGAATATAGTCCTCCAGCTTCGGTCTGAAGTGGACAGAAAGCATATCTTATGGCCTAGGTCTAGGCCCCTTCCCCCAAGGACAGCCTGGGCTCCCCTCCACTCCTGCCAGTCACTCTCTCTTCCTCGGGACCCCTGTCTCCTCCTCTCCCATCCCACACACTTCACCTCCTCACCAGCATCCAGAACATCAGCTCCTGTGGCAGGTGAAGACAAAGGAGGCTGGTTGTGATCCCCAGTTTCTAGGGCCCCAGGCTTGCCTTGACCAGAAGCTGTCCCCAGCAGCCTTGGGGGACAGCAGGTAGGGTTTGTGGGTTACTGAGACCTCGTGGGGTCCAGGTGGCAAGGTGGAACCATGAAGGATTTGGAACTTTGTTCGGCCATGGATTTGTCTCCCCCAGACAAGGGTTGTGCCCTCCACGGGGCTCATCCGGGCACCCCTGAGCCAGGATTAGGTGGACGCCTGGGGGCAGGGCCCAGCCCAGACTGTCTACCCCAGGCTCCCTGGGAGTGCATCCCTGAATCCAGTCTGATGTCATTTGTCTGTCTCCCCTTCTAGGCCGGGAGCCCTTCCAGGGTTAGGCCCTCTCTCTCGCTCTCTCCCGCCCCCCTCCCTCCCTGTCTTTCTCTCCCTCCCTCCCCTCCCTTCTATCTTTCTCTTTCCTCTCTCCATTCACTAAGCACAAACTACTTCTTGGGCTTCAGATCTTCCTTCCCACACCTGACCCTGACACAGAACTTGGCACACAGGGGACACGGTGCCGGCACCCACCCACAGCCTGGGCACTCAGAGATGCCAGGGCTGGAGGCTGAGCCTCCCCAGGCTCCCGGGAGGGTGGCAGCCCCAAACGTGGCAAAGAACCCCTCTCTGGGGAAGAGCTGAGCTCCCGCAGGAGAAAGGAACTGTGGCCTTGAACCTGTGCCTGCTGGCTGGGCCTGGCGGGGCCGGGGGCAGCTGGGGGGCCAGAGGGAGCAGAATGCTTTCTTAGCAAGGACTGTGGAAGACCCAGGCCCCTAGAAGGCTAATCCCAGATGGGGTGAGGCTGCCCCTGGGCTGACTATTCTTTCTGAGGCCCACAGGACCTGTTCTCTACTGAGCCCTACAACCGGCTGCCCCCCAACCCTGCCTCAGACCCTCAGCCACACTCCCGCCCCCCCCTTTGTGTTCTGCTCAGAGGCAGCCAGACAGACAGCCCCGTGTCCTGCCCCAGGGCCAGCAGGCGGCCAGCTGGGCCTCGGGTCTTGTTACCTGCATCCTGGACACCCCCGCCCCCCCGACGCTGCCAGGGCCAAGCACGGGGCTTCTCCCAAGCGCTGCCCGGGAGCCCTTGGCAAGAGCTCAGTCCCAAGCAACTTTGCTCGAACAATCTGCCCAGGGTTCCTCCTCGCCCCGCCAGCCCAAGAGGCAGCGACAGGGACAGGGCAGCTTCTGGGTGGCCGGCTGCGAAGCCAGTGCTTTCCGCTCCCACCTGGCTTTCATTACAAGGTACGTTCCTGCCGCTGGTCCATCTATATTTATCTGCAGGATCTCACTAATTAAATTCCCCAAAGCACCCGCAGGCCTGGGGACAGCCAGGGAGGCAGACAGGCAGGGGTTGCAAACTTCCTTCCTTTCCTTCTTGGCCAAGAGCAAAAACAGAAGCAGCTGAAACTCTTCTCCCAACCCCCACCTCCCCCAATGCCCAGCGTCCCAGGGCTCACCCAAGACCCCCGGCGTGGACACTCTGGCCCTCTGCCCTGTTCCCCAGGCCCGTGCCCACCCACGGGTCCCAGCACAGACGGTGCCAGCGACCTGGTCACCTCCTTCCAACTCCAGTCCCTGCACAGAAAAGTCTGCCCGGGCAGCCGGGCTGAATCCCCAACTCCGCCACTTTGCCGAGCGGGTCTTACCGTAGGAGTCGCCTTGGTCCAGGGGGGAGTCGGGCTCCATGGCGGACGGGCCCCCAGCCCCCGGCCCCACCTGATTTATGAACCGAGGCTGTCTCCATGAGCGTCTGGGCTTCTCCTTTTGTATTCCATCTGGCGGCTTTTCCAACTAGATGACTGGGTATTCCTGCAAGCAGGCCCCTTTCCAGCCCTCGCCTTCATACAGTACATTTAAAGTAGCAGTAACCTCTTTTTCCTCCCCCCGCAGCCTGGCTGGAAACATTAGAAGGGACCGAGGCAGCAAGATGTCTAAAATAGGAAGACGCCTGGACGCTTGGCCTGGCTGCCCGCGACGCTGGCTGCGGGGATCTGGTCCGGCTGTGCAGATGGAACAGCTAAGAGGTGAGGCTGAGCTGGGGCTTAGCATCTGGAAACTAGCTCTGGTGCTGGGGGAGGGGGTCAGGAGGAGGGGGGAGGCTGACCCACTGTGGGAGGGGATGGTCTGATCTGTTCACCACCCAGCACCCAAACCCCCAGGGGCTTCTCCCCGGCCCTGCTGGAACCTCCCACTCAAATCTGTTCTACAGACATTTCCTGCAGTGTGGGGGATGCAGAAATTGACTCATCCCTCCATTCAGTTAGTGGTTAAATTTTATTTGAGCACCTACTCTGCACCAGACCCCGGCCAGGTGCTGGGTTTGCAGCAGGAAGCAAGAACATCTCGCCTCTTGGGGCTGCAGGTATACAGGTCAGTGCAGTGCAGGGTACGGGGTAAGAGCTATGGGATTGGAGAGACAGGATGCCTGCCCCATGGGGGATGTGGTCAGGGAGGGCTTCCTGGAGGAATGAGCACCTAGTTGTCACCTAAAAGGTGAGCAGAAGTTAACCAGGTAAGGATGGGAGTGGGGCGGGTCTGCTGGATGGAGGGAGTGGCCTGTGCCAAAACCTTGAGCTGAGAGGTAAGTGGGTGCTCAGTGCCCTCAGGTGATGGGAGCAGTGGTTGAGTGGGAGGTGCGAAGAGAGGGGACTAAGGAAGGAAGCAGGAGCAGGTGGGACAGGACCTCTCAGGGGTGCTGCTGGGCTGACCTGAGGATGGACCAGGCAGTGACCGATTCTGCAACCTCCTTTACAGGAAGGCTCTGAGGCTACAGGTGGAAGAGGGAGGTGCTGGGGAGGCTGTCGAGTGTCCAGGGGGAGGCAGAGTGGCCTCTGCGGGTATAACTAACAGCACTGGGCACCACTCCCTAAACAGCTTCACAGAGGGGGCCATTCTGTGCATGGGCCACGTTGTCTCAGGAACCTCTCTCTGGTCCCTCGCTGAGGAACTCTGGCCACCCTGTTCTGCAGATGAGATCAGGGCAGCTTAGAGAGGTGAAGTGACTTGTTCAAAGCTTGTGAGTGGCTTTTAGGACAGACTGAGACCCCGGAGGTGCCACAGCCTTATGCCAGGGGATGGAGGTGGGGGTGGGGGTGGGCAAAGGTTCAGTCTACTCCACCTAGAACTAGAACAAGGCCATAGGCAAATGTGAGAGGGATGCCTCATTTGAACCCAATCAAGGAAGACTGACTGGTGGAGGAGGCACCTTCACTGGTCAGAGAGAGAGGAGCAGGATTTGTATGAGCAGGGAATAGGTGGGATCTCAGGCAGGGGGATGACACAAGCAGAGGCATGGAAGCAGGAAGGTCACACATACAGAGAACGATGAGTGACCTGGGGGACGGGGAGTCCAGCCATGTGGACTATAAAGAAGGACCTGGAGTGATGTCTTGGGAGGGGACCTGGCCCAGGGCACCACATGCAGCCTCGGAAGCCCAGCCTGGGTGACCAGCCTTTTGGAGACACAACTCTGTGCTGAGGCAGAGGGAACAACCAGAGGAAGGAGATGGGGGACAGGGAGACTGGCCAGGGTGCTGCAGGAGGGCCCAGCCCTGGCATCAGGGAGGGAGAGACCCACCTGGTCCCCTCCAGCCACCCCCTGCTGCCCAGCCTCCCCCTGCTGCCCAGCTGCTCCCAGCTCGGTCAGTGGCTGCTGACGTGGTTCCCTTCTCTCACCCTTCACCCCTCCTCCGTGCCTCGGATGACAGAGAGCCCATCTCCCAGCCCCAACTGCCTTAATTACAGGGAGGCCAGGCCCTGCCCAAGCCAGGCCCCTGGGCATGGGGAACGGGTCTCGGTGGGGGAAGGGCTCAGGATCGGGGAATCAGGCCCTCAGACCACCTGCCACAGCGAGTTCAGGCGCAGTCCTCTCCCCGACTCACAGGACCCCACCTGCACACGCCCTGTGCTAAGTGCCGTGGTTAAGAGGCTGGGCTGAAACCCACCGTCGGGGACAAGCCAGTGGCCGGGGCTACTTCTCCTTGGACCTCACTGTAGGATGGGGCTTCTCGGGGGCCTGTTACGGTTGGATCGGGGTGGGGGGGCATCAGAGCCTTGCTGGGCAGGGCCGACAGGTGTCCCTCAAGTGTTCAGGAAAGGGGGATGCTCACCCTTGTCCAAATGTCGGTCTACCTGGGCTGTCTCCTCGGTCTGTCAGGGAGGCCAGGCCAGGGCAGAGGATGGGCCCGTCCTGCAGATGTGGAAGCTGAGGTTCCAGAGAAGGGACTGTCCCCAGGGTCTCATGGCGAGGCTCAGGATGAGCCCCTGGAAACAGCTGAGATCAGGAGGGGCTGGGCGGGAGGGGACCGGCCCCAGCTCCAGCTGTGCCTGCAGACAGCGGGTGAGCCAGGGCCTCGCTTCCTCACAGGTCAAGGACAAGGTCAGAGTAGGGCTAGTCTGGCTGTTCCCACCTCCCCATCCACTTCCCTCCTTTATGAATTAGGATGGTTCGGGGCAACCGGGGTTCCTGCCTGCAGGGACTCCTCATAGACGCGTCTGAGCACAAGCTCTGTCTCCGGCCGTGGCCTGGCCGTGGCCTGGCCGTGGCTGCCTCCGGCAGACCCTCTCCTCCTGCTCGGTGACTCACAGGGCACCTGGCCTCTGGCTGTGCTGTGCTCCTGGGGCACCCCCACTCGGGGGCACCTAGCTTGTTCCTGGCCTCCTGCACACCTGCTTCGTGGCCCCCTTAGGGCAAAACCCTAGGCATGGAGTTTCTGGGTCAAAAAGCGCCAGCTTGTCACCTTCCTGGTGGCAGTCAGGGACATCAAGACCCCAGTTCTACGACCTCCCCTGTGGCGCAAGGGGTTAAGCACCACGCTACAAAGCATCCCCAGCCACTGCAGCAGGAGTTCCATTCCCGGCCAGGGAGGGGATCCACATGGTGCAGCAGACCTCTCCTGCATCGCCCGCTGCTCCCCTCAGCAGTGTGTTTCACTCCATCTGCCTGTCCTGCTCCCCACTCTGTCTCTGCTGAATCCTCTCACCAGCCCCCTGTGCCCCAGCTCTTGTATGCATCAATAAATAAATCTTAAAAAAAAGACCCTGGTTCTTTGGCTCATCCTCAGTGGGTCTGAGGAGCTGATGTGTGGCCCGGCCCATGCGGAGGGGCGTCTGTGTCTGCTCTGGTGTGGTTTACGCACCAGCGCGGGGCGGGCGGTTGTGTGAGAAAACCGAAGGACCCCGGAGGCCAGCTCACGGAAGGGCTGGGCCAGGCGGCTGGGGGCCACAGCTGGGGGCACAGACCTGGGGGCAGCCCAGACAGCAGCCCCCACACGGCCTGCTCCAGCAGCTGCTGGGGCCTCGGTTCCAGACAGGAATGGCCGCCCCTTGTAAGGAAGGGAGCTAAGTGACCTCCGTGGCAGCCGGGCCCACATGTGACCGCACGGAGGGACGTCAGCAGAGGCGGGGCCAGGGCCCGCAGTGGGCAGCTCGCTGCGGCCTTCCCTGCTGGGGGGGACGCGGCCCGCAGGCTGCCCCGCCGGCTCTGTCTGCCCCTGCCATGCTCTCAGCCAGGCCGACCCCGAGCCAGACGCAGAAAGGAAGCATCTAAAACCAGATCTAAGAGCTAGGCGTGGTGTGTGCAGCGGCCAGTGCAGACTGCAGGAGGGAACTGAGTTAGCACAGGGAGAACCTGGAATGCTCCAGAAGTGGTGCTCACTCAGTCCCCCTAAAGCCAGGGCCCTTGGCACAGGCTTCAAGGCCCTGTGTGACCTGGCCTCTCATCTCAGGCCCCGCCTCCTCTCCCTTTCTCTCCTCCCCTCCCGCTCCATGCCTGCTTCTCCGTGAAGCCTGCCCACTCTCATCCTGGGCCTGGCCATTTCCCCTGGCTGGACAGGAGAGTCCAGAGCATCACCCGACCACAGTCAGGCCTCAGGTCATGTGCCACGTCCCCAGCCACCCTCTTAGGCCACTGTGCCCGCCCGTCCTCCTCAATTCCCTACACTCCTCCCTCCCGCTTCAGTTTGCTTCCGGCACCTCAGATAAACCTGGCACTTCATTCTCTATTTGCACACGGTCTGCTGCCCCTGCTTCCTTGAGGCTCCATGCCGTACCCCGCGCAGAGGCCTCCATAGCTGTGTGGGGGGCTGCTTGCTGCAGCCACCTCCCGTGGCTGTCTGCCTTCCCTTGCCAGACAGCCAGGAGCCTCTCACCCGCACTCCCAGCTGCTTGAACTGGGGGCTCCCTTCTCATAAGAGGGGACCCCGAGGCCAAACCGGTTGGAGGGAGACCAGATGACCTTCTGCTGGGGCGGGGGATTACTGTGAGCCTAGCACTCTATGCACCTCATTCTTCAGCCTTCATTCTGAGCCCCACTTCACAGACTGGAAGGGACATGGCAGAGCTGAGGAGTGAGGCTGAGGAGTGAGGGGGTAGGTGCTGCGGGCCCCTCTGGAGCCGAGCTGGAGGGGGAGGCAGGGTGGCTGGAAGGTGGGGCACGGCTAGTGAGAAGAAAGGTCAGGAGCACCGTCTCTTGCTTCCCGGCATCCCCACTTCACGCCCTGGGCCGCTCCGAGTAAGTGTCCTTCGCAGTGTGTAAGGAGCGGGCTGGCTTTGCTTTTTTGGCTCTGTCAAAAGTCTCGAAGCTGAGGGCTGGCGCTTAGGCGGGGCCGAGCCAGCTGGCAGGGACCAGGGCTCATCACAGGCGGGCTCTGTCATCGCTTGGGGGTGAGGAGGGGCTGCTCTCCTGATGACAGTTCTGCGTGAGCGGGGGGCTTGTCCGCCCCCGGCACTCTCAGGGAGTCCTAAAGCCTGTGGCCGAACCCTCGCCCAGGAAAGCCGGGCAGAAGGGGCAGGAGCAAGGCCCATTCTGGAGCCCCCACACCCACTGTCCGGCCAAGTGGAGCTGAGTCCTTGGAGGCGCTGGGGGAAGCTTAGGGAGCTTGTCCCGGTGGCTGCACAGTGGATTCGCGGCCATTCCAGACTCCCAACCACAAAGCGTCTGGCCCCTCCTGCCCCGCCAGCAGTGACGCTGAACTCTCATTAAGCAGTCCCAGAGCTTTCTGGAAAGCAGGCAAGCACCACATAAATGCCAGCAGCCAGGGGACTGACTTCTGGGGCAGAAGGGACAGGGTCCCCAGAAGGTGACAGAGTTGGGAAGTGTGTGATGGATCAGCTTTGGCGCAGTCGGGACCTTGCCTCAGTCTGGAAAGCCCCCAGGGCAGCGACTCCAACTGCATAGGGTGGCAGGGAGGAGGGAGACTGTCGTGAAGAGAGAGACTTTTCAGCTACTGCAGGGATAATGCTGTCTGTCTCCTCCCCAAGTCACCCCAACTTGACCTTGGGGTGCCTCAGTATTTGGTCCTCATCACCCCCAAGAGAACCCCAGGTCTCCCCAAGCGCCAGGCTGGAGGTTCAGGCAGTGCACTCGCTGAAGGCAAGAGTGTCCTCCGTGACAATCTCGATCCAGACCCTGCTTGCTTGCCTCCCAGGACGGGGAGCTCACTCCCTCCCAAGCAGGCAGGTCCCTCCTCGTGGACTCGGGTTATGTCTTGCAACTGCTGCTGCTGCACCGTGGTCCTCACTTCTCTCCCACGGTCACACAGTGGGACTCCACTGGGGGAAGCCCCACCTTCTCCCTCCAGAACCCTCCTCACACATGCACCCGCTCAGCTCTCTGCGCGCCACCGGACCCTGCCTCCACAGCTGCTTTTAGGTCCTGTGGTAAGTCCGGGGGGAAAAACGAGAAACAAGAAAACGGGATTAATTTTTACCAACAGGGTGATGGCTGCAGTCCATGCAATTCACTGACGCCAGCCAAGTGCGCTCCGTGCTCGTGAGGGCATGGGTGGGAGGTGGGGAGGCGCACCCAAAGCCTCAGCCAGCGGGGGGCCGCAGCGTGAGCCTGCCCTCCGGCCGCAGGGAGCCTTACAGGGCAACCCCGATGTGAAGTGGGTGCCTGATCGCGGGCCGCACCTGTGGGCTTACGGGCGGCTTAGAGGGGGCGCGAGCACAGGCACACGAAGGGTAATAAAGGGTTTATTTACAAAAAGGGGAAATGAAGAAAGGGATGACTCGGAGGAAGAGAGACAAATTGGTGAATCCTACCAGTCTGCCCTGCACACTGAAAGCCATGGGGCCCCGAGGCCTACACGTCTGGCTCTACACCACGCCTGGCTACCCAACCCCCTGAGCCCCCAGAATCCTCCCTTTGGCAGTGATGCCATATGGACATACAGTCCGGGGCACCTTGGGTCTCTCGGCCTGGGGTGGGGGTTGGCCCATTAAACCCGTTTGTGGAGTTCGTTCAGGGCACCCTCTCCCCACAACCGGAGGACTGGGGACGGCCTAGGCAGGTTGACATAGCGAGCTGAGGACGCGGAGGGCGGGTGGCCTGAGACAGCCAGGCTGAGGGGGCGCCCGCAGCCCACTGCTCCGCGGGGAAGCCGCTCGCACCAAGGCCAGCGCGCAGGTGTGGGCATCTGCACTGGCCAGGCAGCCTCTGTGTAGTGACCCCTCCCGCCGGGGCAGCTCGAGGTAGTCACAGACAACGCACAAACGGACACCGTGGCCGTGTCCCCACAAACTCTTCTCGCTGACGCTGGCATGTGCGTCCCGAGTCTCTTGCGCCTGGCACAGCCGTCTTCTGATAATGCCCCAGCCCGCAGGCTGCCCCCCAGCAGGCAGGGGCTGGCTGGCCAGGAGGTGAAGGGGGCTGGACGCGCTGGGGCAGGCGGTGTGCAGCTTGTTCAGGGAGCCCCAGAGCCGCTCCCAGCACAGGCAGTGAGGAGCTGTGCAGACTGGCGGGCCGTGTGGAGGGCAGAGGGGCAGCTGGTGTGCAGCTCCAGGGCGGGGACGTTCAGGGAGCAGCCGAGGAAGAGGCCAGTGGGGTGGCGGAGAGTCGTGCGGGCAGGAGAGAGGCTTGGCTGGGGCCCCAAGGGCCTGCAGGAGCTCCAGGGTGGCCCTGGGCCATGAGCGGCTGCCTGCTTGGGTGGGGGGAGCCTTCAGGGGTGCTCCAGGAGGGGAGGAGGCTGAAGGAGGGGAGCTGGGACTGAGGGCTCGGGGTGAAGTGCTAAGCTGGGGTGCGCGCTGGCTGTCCGGGCCGGGGAAGGTGAGGACAGGAGTGGAGGCTGGAGACGGAGGAGGCAGTGACCTGGAGCACATGGACAGGACCCGAAGCCTGGAGGCCAGGGAGATAGTGGCTGGAGGAGAGAAGAGGCTGGGGTCCCAGTTCTGGAAGAACAGGGAGATGAGAGCGTTAGAGAGCAGGGAGATGAGAAAGAACCATCTTAAGAACTGAGGAGGAGGCCAGGAGTGAGAGGAGGATGCAGAGCACTGGGCCTGTGGGAACCGCAGGGACAAGGCCCGGCCACTCCACCATGTCAGGTGATGCTGCACAGTCAGCTGCGCTGGGAGAAGCCCAGGGGAGCGTGGGAGGCCCAAAAGAGGGGCGCTGGGCCAGATGGGCTTCCAGAAGGAAGGGGTGCAGACACTGCCATGTAGGAAGGGGCTGCCCCAGCCCCAGGCTCAGCACAGAGGCCAGCAGAGTATGCACCCCTGATGTGTGGGACTGAAAGTAGATAAGCGCACTGCAACATGGGGGCAGGAGGGGCGAGTGCCAGACAGGAGGGGCGCTGCCTTCACCGGACCCTAGAGAGGTCAGCCAAGCACAGGATGGGACCCTTGGTTAGGTGCGAGAGGGGAGAAGGAGCGGGCTTGGTGGGGGACCAGGAGGAAAACAACTGGGGGAAGGACAACGAATTCAGATGAGTTTAGGGTGCTGGCAGCATTCGGGGGAGATATCCAGTAACAGTGGAGCACGTGGGCTGGACCTTGTATCTGGGAGGCCACTGCATGTGTAGGGAGGAGCTGGCTCATGCAGCCACCTCCTTCCTGGTGCAGCTGGAGGTCAGCCTGTGTCCAGCCACCACTGTGTGCTGGGAAGGGTGAGGAGGGGTGAGGAGGGCTGGGGAGGACTGGGGAGGGCTGGGGAGGGCTGGGAAGGGCTGGGGAGGGCTGGGAGGGCAGCTATAGACCACTGTGATTGGTCTTCCCAGGAAGCAGGAGCCCAAGGGGAGCCCAGCAGTCCCTCTGGACCCTGCCTCCCCCATCTCTGCCCCATCCCTAGCCCACGAGTGCCTCTGTCACCCCTTGGAAGGAGCCCCCGCCATGCACACACGCCCATAAACACGGCTTACAGAGCAAATTCTGTCCTAGGGGAGCCTGAAGACCCAGGCCAATGGGGGAGGCAAGAACTAATTGCTGCCAAGTCCAGTGTCAGAAAAGGGAAGACTGGGCATCGTTAGAAGTCAGGGGCCCGAGGAGGTTGCAACACTGAAACCGCAGGTCTGAAGGGTAATTCAGTTAGCCTAGGAGAAAAGAGGGGTGGGAAAGTATTTTGTGTGAATGGGAACAGCGTGCAAAAGGCTCAGAGGCAGGAGGCCATGCAAGGACCCTGTGATGAAGCCTGGCATCTACCAGCAGGAGGTGGCTTGCTCAGTTCAGCCCGAGGGAGAACCCAGAGACAGAGATCAGAAACTCCGGCTCTCAGCCCAGAGGGTCCCAGGAGCATCTCACCCAAAGCAAGACACCACCCCCTCCACCACCACCACACACACACACACACACACACACACGCCCTCTCCTAGCTCCCTGGGCAGGTGAAATGGGTCAGCAGGCTTGCACTGCCCCAGCCACCGGGAACCCACCACCTCTGCAGACAGACCGACGACGACTTAACCAGCGCCCAGGGCCGGCAGGCGCTTCGGGAATCCAGTCGGTCTGGTCGCTGGGAACCAGGAGGGCATTTAGCTCGGCCGGTGAGCGGGTCAGGCGTACACAGCGTGGATAATGGCTCGGCAGCTGGCGCTGAAATGCTGCAGAGCCACCCACGGGGGCGATTGGCTTGTTGCGTGCCAGCGCTCCGGATGCCACCTGGTAAGGCTGTCGGCGGGATGCTGAAGAAATAAGTCTGTTCACGAGGATGCGCCGCCTCCCCGCCCACCGCGACAGCTTCCCACTCCCAGCCCACTTCCTGCGCGCCGAGCCGCTGGAGGCTGGGCCTGCCCCGCAGCGCCACCGCGTGGTCGAGGCGGGTCGACCTCAGGAGGTCCTGGGCGACTGGAGGGGCTGAGCCCGGCAGCCGGGAGAAGCCGCATCCTCAGCAGGCTCCGGGGCAGCCACGCACTCGGGACCTATGTGCATTACATTTTCTTAATTTCCTTTTTTGTCGGAATGGAGATATACTTGCAGGTTGTGCTGTGTAATTGTTTAAGTGAATGCACGCTTCCTGAAGAAACTCCACAATTCCATAGACTGGCTACAAGGCAGAAGTGACAGTTTCCTCCCAGCCCCCACAGACACCCACTGATTGCATTTGGGCAAATCGGCTGCCAGATGTTTTTCTGCAGACAAAGCATGCATATTCGTCGGTTTGTTCCACCTATCTTCTGTTTCCTTTTCTTTCTTTCTTTCTCCTATACATGCGTACATATATGCAAATGAATCACATTAGATGCAGCCAGTGTTCTGCCATTTGCTTTGCTTTAAAATTTGTTTTCGGAGCCGCCATCTGCGGTGGAATCGTCGCCAACGTGCAGATTTTCGTGAAAACCTTCCAGAGAAGATGGTCGCTTTGGAAGCTGCACCCTCCTACTAGGTGGGAAATGCAACGGCCAGCGGCCGGGATCCAGGATCAGGGCGGAATTCCTCCTGGGCAGCAAAGACTGGTCTTAAACTGGAAGACGCAAGAACTTTGACTATAGCATTCAAAAGGAGTCCCCTCCTCCTCTTGTGGGGAGACCATGGGGTGCTCAGAAAGACACCTTCCACCCCTCCCAAGAGAAATGGACTTGAGAGAAGGCAGGTTACATGCTGTGCTGAAATAACCCGGTGGGTGAGAAAGGCAAGATTACTGGCCTTGGTGGGGAGGTGGGAGGGGTGAATGAGGTGCTGGAGTTTATGGCCACGTGCTTCAGTGCAAACGATTGTCTCCACAAACCAGAAGAGAAGCAAACTTGTATGGGTTCATGATAAGACATTAACATTAAAAAACACGTAGAGTAGGGGCCTCCCTGGTGGCGCAGTGGGTTAAGCAACACACTGTGAGGCAAACTGCAGCCACTGCAGCACCAGTTCGATCCCTGCCTCTGGCCAGGGGGGTGACCCACATGGCTCAGCAGACCTCTCCTGCCTCACCCATTGCTCCCCTCAGCAGTGCATTTCAGTGGCTCTGCCTGTTCTCCCTGCTCTGTATCTGGTAGATTCTCTCTCTCACATACACCCCACATTTCTGGCCTGTACCCCAGTTCTTGTATGTATAAATAAATAAATCTTTAAAAAGACCGTTGTCTTTTAGCAAAGAGGTAGAGACAAAGCTTATCTATGTACTACTCTGAAGTCTGTCAATTGGGTTGAAGGGGTCTCCCCCATTTAAGAGCATTTTTATTGTTTCTGAAGTTTCTTTATGTCCTCCCTCTTTCAGTTAGAAAATATTTTTTCTCTCCTTTCTCACCTTCCTCTGAATTGAATTTTTTTATTATTATTCCTTGTCATTTTTTTATTAGCTTCTTCGTTTTTCACTGTTGCAGCGCTCACCCTAGAGATTACAATACGTCTCCTTGACTTATTAGGCCCTGCTAGAAATGGGTACTCTTTCCACTTGTGGGAAAAGCAGCAACCTTAGGCCACTTAAAACCCCATTTACCCCCTCCTGACTTATGTGCAATTGTCATCTGGTACCATCTGGTATTTTAATTCCTTATATATTTTAAACTCCACAAGAGGATATTATTATTGTTTTATACAGACAATATTTGTTTAGCTAAACTGCATATTTTCTCTCTCGATTGGCCTTGATTTCTGTCTACATCTCCAAATTTCCATCTGGGATCTGTTTTCTTCTGCCTGAAAACATCCTTTACTAATTCCTTTGGTGGGGGTAAGCTGGCGATGAACTATTACAGTTTTTATTTGTCCAAAGTGTCTGTCTCACCTTCATTTTCAAAGGGTTGTTTTTTGTTTTTGTTTTTTTCTTAAATTTTGCTAGTATCTAATTTCAAGTTGGCAAAGAAAGGAGAGAAAGTAACAGAATAAGTAAGACAAATAGAAAACAAATAGGAACATGGGAGGCCTTAAGTCAAATATACCAGCAATTATATTAAATGTAAGCCAATTAAATATTCCAGTCAAAAGACAAATGTTAACACATTGGACAAAAACAAAACCCCAACCAGATCATATGCTACTGAGAAGAAAGACACAAGGGGCGTAAGGATACAAAATGAGCAAAGTCAAGGATGGGTACAGTTATACCTGCAAATACTGACCAAAAGTAAACTGTGTGTCTACATTAATACCAGTGAAAGGAAAGCAAGTGAGAGTAATTCACAGCAGAAAAAAACATACAATTTATCAAGCAGATGCAACAATTTTATTTGTATGCAATTAGTAATGTAGGCTCAAAGTACATAAAGCACAACTCACAGAACCAAAAAGAGAAATAGGCAAATCCCAGCCCCTCCTTCAGAAACTGACAGCCCAAGCAGATAAAAAGTGAGCAAAAGCTTCGAGTCTCTGCAGGAGCACCACGGCAGCAATGCTTTCTTCTATGGTGTCCAACCAGGCAGCTCGGGATTTCTACGGGTCTCAGTTCTTGACTCAGGGGGTGCCTGCTAGGCTACCCCACTCTACAATTAGTCTTTTTCCACCTACAATTAATAAATACTTGGAGGGGTTATTCTTAGATATGCAAATATCTGGCTTTGTATCCAACTTTTTGTTGTTTTAATGTATTTTTTAAAGGTTTATTTATTTATTCATACAAGAACTGGGGCAGGGCCAGAGTGGGGATGAGGGGTGGGTGGGAGGATCCACCAGAGACAAAGCGGGTAACAGAGGAGGAAGATCAACAGAAACACACTGCTGAGAGAGCAGCGGGCGAGGCAGGAGAGGTCTGCTGTGCCATGTGGGTCCTCTCCCCAGCCGGCGGCAGAGATCGAACTCGTGCTGCAGTGGCTATGATTTGCTTCATAGTGCATTGCTTAACCCACTGCGCCACCAGGGAGGCACCTTTTTTTTTTTCCCCAAAGAGTCATCTCTTTATTCATACAAGAACTGGGGTACAGGCTAGAAGTGTGGGGGGATGAGAGGATCCACCAGAGACAGCGTGGGGAGCAGAACAGGCATATTTGAAACACACTGCTAAGGGGAGCAGAGGGCAAGGCAGGAGAGGTCCACCCTGCCATGTGGGTCACCTCCCTGGCCGGGGGCAGGGATCGAACTTGTGCTCAGTGGTTGTGTTTTGCTTCATAGTGCACTGCTCAACACACTGCCCCAGTGAGGCACCTTTAATGTATTTTATTGATACCCGCTTGGACTCGTGGACTCTGCTTTATGGGTTATACAACCATTTGACCAATATCATTGATTACTATCAATATTCATTTTGATGCTCATGTTTTTGCAGACTTGGTCAGTGAGCTGTCCTTTGGGATGGGCCCTCATTCTTTGCAGAATTCCTTACTTTTGGACACAACATGACATTTATGACTCATATTTCCCTGTCCTCATTTTCCTAAGGAGACTTGGTTCCCTTTAAGGGAGAAAGATATTTAGAGACCAAGGTCTGGATGCTTGGGGTCCCCACCACACTTGCAGAGTCATGCTCTGGGTAATAGACAGAGCTGGGAATTCATGTGTGTTTGCGCGTGTGTAAGTACACAAGCTATGCACACTCACATCTGTATCACTCTACATCTAGTATAGATACCGACAACCACGAGCTCTCATTTTCACCCAACACCACAGATTCATTCTCATTTTCTTTCCATCTTTGAAATTTCCTTCTCCTGGGCCTCCCTGGTGGCGCAGTGGGTTAAGCAATGCACTACGAGGCAAACCACAGCCACTGCAGCACCAGTTCGATCCCTGCAGCCAGGGAGGGGCCCCATATGGCATAGCAGACCTCTCCTGCCTTGCCCATTGCTCCCCTCAGCAGTGTGTTTCAGTAGATCTGCCTGTTCTGTTCCCCATTCTGTCTCTGGTGAATCCTCTCACCCCCTACACCTCTGGCCTATACCCCAGTGCTTGTATGCATAAATAAATGAACCTTAAAAAAAAAAAAGAAATTTCCTTCCCCTACAGTAAGAGATCTGACTTTCCTGGTATTTTGACACCTTCACTCTCTTTACTTGTTTGATCAATCCCTATTTATTAGATATCTATTGCTGTGTAATGAATGACCCCAAACTTGTGATTAAAAGCAACAAAAAATATTGATTATTGCACAATTTCAGTGGGTCAGGAACTGGGAGTAGCTTCACTGGTTTGTGGTCTCTCATGAGTTTGCAATGAGCTTCAACCAAGCAGTGATAAAAGGCTTGAGGGGGTGGGGAGGGTGGAAGACTTGAGAGTTGGTTCCTCACACCATAACCTCCCTGGCCAGTAATGGGTAGAAACATTGGCTACATAGAAAGCATTTCAGGGGCCTCCCCCATGGTGCGAGGGGTTAAGCACCGCACTATGAAGCATCTGTAGCCACTGCAGCATGAGTTCGATCCCTGCGCCTGCCAGGGAGGGGACCCACATGGCACAGCAGACCTCTCCTGTCTCCCTGCTGCTCCCCTCAGCAGTGTGTTTCAGTTGATCTGCCTGTTCTTTTCCCCACTCTATCTCTGGTGAATCCTCTCACTGCCCCCACCCCACCCACACACCTCTGACCTGTACCCCAGCTCTTGTATGTGTAAGTTAATAAATCTTAAAAAAAGGGCCTCCCTGGTGGCGCAGTGGGTTAAGCAACGCACTATGAAGCAAACCACAGTCACTGCAGCACGAGTTTGATCCCTGCTGCCGGCCAGGGAGGGGACCCACATGGCGCAGCAGACCTCTCCTGCTGTGCCCGCTGCTCCCCTCAGCAGTGTACTTCTGTTGATCTGCCTGTTCTGCTCCCCTCTCTCTGTGGTGAATCCTCTCACCGCCCCCCCCCCCAACACCTCTGGCCTGTACCCAGTGTTTGTATGCATAAATAAATAAATCTTTAAAAATAAATAAATAAATCTTTAAAAAAAAGAAAACACTTTAGATTGAAGCCAGCTATTGGCCAGGGGGCTCACACAGGGCTGCTGGAGCATCGCCAAAGCACAGCCCTGAGACGTTAGCAAGGGGGTACTCAAACCTTCAGTCCATGGTAGTGGGATTCAGCTTCGTCCTCCTGGACCCCAGTCCTCTTCACCTCCCCAGTGATGAGAAGTGGAGAGATCCCACAGACCCACGAACACCAAGGGGCCTTGGTTTCATTCTCTTCGTTGTTCACTGTCTGTCTCCACCAGCCTGTGAGCTCCTGGGCCTGGGTCTGAAGCTTGTTGCCAGACACAGCAGTGAGTGGGCATGAGTGGACAGGCTGGAGAGCCCCTGCTCTGGCCTTGGGGTGAAGGTCAGCCAAGGGGAGTCTGAGGCCCCCTCCTACCACCCCATTCACATCCCTGGTGCAAAGAATTCAGATTGCATGAATGTCTACCTCTCTCTGAGCTTCATAATCCAAAGGGGTAACCAGAACTGCCTCCCCAAGATGTTAGGGGACAGCATGGGGCCCACAAGGGGGAAGAAGCAAGGGACAGAAAGAGGAGGGGAGGTGTGGGTCCTGTGTGTGGTGGACACGCTGATGGGGTTGTCCTAGCCTGGGGGCTGGAGGGCTGGGGCCTGCTGGAGCTGGCAGCTGGAAGAGCCTTGGCCACAGAGTTCAAGGTGCCTCCAAAGTCCTTGCAGAGTCTAGGGAGAAGGACCATTGCCATGGAAACAGTCCCACAACTCCCTCCACAGGCAGCTCCTGGAGGTTCCTTGAATAGGAATCCTCATTCCCCCCACCCTCCCATGCCCCCTTACTCCTCCACACCCGCCCCCCAACCCTGCACCTCCCAGGTGTGTGTGTGTGTGTGTGGTGTTTGCTTTGTGTCTTGTGTGCTGCCCCTGTCACTGCACAATCTCTTTACCCCAATAAACCTGCTCTCTTCTCTGGGCCTTTGCACATGCCGTTTCCTCTGCCTGGACCACCCTTCCCTTCCCTGCCCTCGCCCTTCTTGGTGCTCTCTTGGTAATAGCATCAATAGGGGAGTGGCCTCCCCTGGGAAGCCTTCCCTGACGCTCTCCAAGTATGCCCAGGGTCCTTTCTGGTCCCCCCCCCCCCCCCCCCCCCCCCCCCCGCCCAAGCTTTCCTTTATCCGGTTCTAGGGGGCTGTGATCTCTGGTCCCGGCATCCGCTGCGCAGCTTGGCGTCTTGTTCACTTCCAGGGCGGGGTGGACTTCCACCAGCCTGGCACACTCCTGTTCTGAGGCTTAGCCTCAGCCTCCAGACCCGGCCCTTCTCACCTGGAGCTCGTCACAAGGAGCTCGCACTCCCCCTGGTGGGACGCGAAGGGATGGCAGCCCTGAGAGGCCAAGAGGAGCGATGGCTCCTGGTTTAACCATCAGGAATGGAGATGGGGGTGGGGGAGGCGGGGGTCAGAGGGCATAGAATGGGGACAGAGGCCCTAAGCCACTTGCTTTGGAGAAGACTGTCTGAGCTCACCACGGGCGCCCTGTGCTGTCTGGGGTCTGTGATCCCCTTCTCTGAGCCTCCATCTCTCGAGGATAAGGGCGGCGCCTGCGAGGGACCCTCTGCCACGCCCCATTTCTCTCTCCCCCACCCCGGGAACCTCTCTTCTACCCTCTCCTCTAGTCTAGGCACCTCGTCTATGTGAATCACGCACCCCTTGCCCTTTCGTGTCTGACTTGTTTCACCAGCCTGTGTTCGAGATGTATCCATGCCATCCCACGTCAGGATTTCATTCCTTTTTAATTTAGGCTGCTATCCTGTGGCGTGCGTGATGCACATTTGGTCTGGCCATTCCTGTGGGTAGACGCCTGGGCTGCTGCCACCTCTGGAATACGGTCAACAACGCTGGGAGGAATGCTGCGGCACAGATATGTGTGCGTGCTTTCAATTCTTTGGGGGATGTACAGGGAGTGGAGTGGCTGGGTCATGGGGTAACTCTATCCGTCTCCTGAGGACCAGCTCGCGCCAAGTGTTCTGGGTGTTTATCTCAGGAAGCTCTTCAGCACCACCTAGAGGCCGCCCGGGACCCTGCCTTGGGTCCGTTTCATAGGGCCCTCGGCTACTGATTTGAGTCAGCCAAGATTCAGACCCAGAGGGACTGCCTTCAGGAGCCTGTGCTCCCCGTTCCTGGGTTGGCCTGGGCCTCCGCTTCCTCACCGGAGGGGTTACCTCTGACTCCAGAGGGAAGATACTAGCGAGGAAAAGGAATCTCCCCGCACGGCCTGCCTCAACCCCTGCCCACTCCCTGCTCTAGTCCCTGGGAGGCCAGTGATCCTGGGCCTGCTGGCTGGACCAGCCATAGATGCGTTTGCCTTGACTGTCTTTTCTGGCCACCGGGGCTCGATTTTCCTGCAGGAACTCCTACACTTTCAGTGCACCTGGCTGGGTTGGCCAGATGCAGAAGTGAGGTCCAGACCTAGCCAATCAGCACACTTCAATCCCCCCGGCCATGGTGATTGGTTCAGGGCTGGCCACGAGACCTAAACTGGCCCAAGGAGAATTGAGGCTGCCAGGACTATGATTAGAGCTGATGGGAAAAGAAACTGTATTCACTGGGATGCTGACAGGATGGGATTAAGCCAGATGGGCTGGCAGCCATTTTGTTCCCTCTGGAGTAGCCTAAGTGTGGAGCCAGCTGGGAGGAAAACAAATGGGGGGACAAGGCGAAGTGCCAGTGTTTGAATCTGGATCCACATGTACCTGAAGGCAGCCCTGAGCCAACGCTTCCTCCTCTTCCTTTTTTGCTTGAGATTGACTTGGGGATCTTGTTGTTTGTCTCTTCAAGACAGTCCTAATTCACTTGCTATGGGGTGTCAGAATATTCCCAGCTCCCTGGCCGCCTAGCTCATGTTTGTGCCATAAATTCCTGTTTTAACCAGGCCAGAGCAAAAAAAGGGTCCTTAGTCACAGACTGGAAGGAACCCAGACCATGAAACTGTCAGTGGTTGCAAGGCTGGGACCTCAGGGGAGTCTAGGACAGCAAGACCACCCAAGCAGGATCTCAGAAGGGAGCCCTAGAAGTCAGGCGAATGGCGTTCAGCTTTCCCTACAGGCTCACGGCTTAGGAATAGGCTCAGCTCCCTGGAGGAGACCTGAGAGCAAGGTTTCTGTAGGGAGCACAGTGTTGTGGAGCCAAACTGTGACATAAGGTTGGTAACCAAACCCTGGGGTTAATGCTCTAACATAGTCTGAACATTCTGGGGCCAGCACAGCACAGCCAGAACCCCAGCAGAAGCTCTGTTCATCTTTGAGTTGGGTGCCGTGCCCCCCGGGAGCCATGCGAGCCTGTCACCAACACTGTCACTTATCTCTGGGATCTCCACTCTTCCTTTTTGCCCTGGGACCCCTCACCCAGCCCAGCACTGATTTATTCCTCTCCTGAGCTTGACGTTGGGGCACAAGGAAAATCATCCCGTACCCCTCTGGGCTTTTCTAGGCTGGCAAATAATCAAACAAGCATCAGAAAGACTGGCAAGAGAAAAAGTCAGGATGAAGTTTAATAACAGCACGTAGAGCTGCTGTGTATCTGGGAGCATAACTTGTCCACATGACTTCGGATGCCATCTTAAATAGCTTAGCAATGACAGAGGAACTTGGCAGGGAAGGTGGAAAGGGAAGTCCATCAGAAATATGACTGTAGAATTGAGGGAGTGGGGAGCAAGTGGGGGAGGGCCCCAGGTCTCTGGTGGAGGTCAAAGAGCTTTGGAGGTGGAGGTATGTGGTAACACACACCCAAAGAGGTGTGAGCTTATACCCCAAGGTCATATGCAGTGTTGTGAACCAATGAAAAATAAATTGTAACTTTAAAAAAGGCGAGGGAGGTCAGTTAAGGAGGTTACGGAGAAAGTCACAGTGGACAAAGATATGTAGACTGAAGTTCTGGCTTCTCCACTAGAAAGACATAAGGAGATTAGGTCCTACTGGGAGGCCTTCCTCAGAGCAAAGTTACCCAGAAATATCTTTTAGTAAAGACAGAAGAATTCGTCTTCAGAGGTCACCCAGTTTTCAGAGTTCCTCCCATGAAGTCAACCTTTGCCAAACACGTGTTTTGGGGTCTCGGATTTGCATTCATTCATTAGTTTTGGAATCATGTGAAGTGCTATGATTTTTTTAAGGATTTATTTTTATTTATTTATGCATACAAGAACTGCGGTACAGGCCAGAGGTGCGGGCGGTGGCAGGGGGTGGGGGAGTATGTGAGAGGATTCACCAGAACAGGCGGATCTACTGAAAAACACTGCCAAGGGGAGCGGCAGGCGAGATAGGAGAGGTCTGCTGCATCATGTGGGTTAGCTCCCCGGCCAGGGATCGAACTCCTGCTGCAGTGGCTGTGGATAGCTCAGTAGTGCTGAGACTTTAATCCTGTGCCACCAGGGAGGCTCCCCAATCCCCCAATTCCCTTTTTGTGCTACCTGCTTGGAAGTTTTCAGCCCATCTGTGACCCTTCTTAGGACGAGAGCATAGTAATGGGGAAACCCAAGTCCCCCTTGTCAATGAATTCCATGGCCCATATCCCAAAAGGTAAAGACCCAACAAACAGAAATAGCCTTAAAGTTTTACTCCAGAATTATACTTCCTTTGGATTTTTTGGAAATAATATTGACTTTGCAGATGTACACTGAATCTTGTTTTGCATATGAATACCTTGTTTTATTTACTGTAACTTTCCATGTTTGCAAAATGCATGCCTTGAATCACTTTTCAAATCTACATTTTAAGATTCTTCCCCACCTGCGTACCATAACACAATTTCTAGAAAGATGTGTGTGTTTTGTGATTGAAATTGTGTGATGTAGTCCTATATAAAAAACCTACAAAATGGATGGGGTGAGAACTAAGATGGGTTATCACCCCACTGTGGCTGTTGGGTGCTCCCCTCATTTCTTGTACCTTGATAGACAATAAGCCCCATCTTCAAAATTTTCTGAGCCTGTGGTCTATTTCCACCACCATAGATCCTCATGGCCTGTATCTTAACTTCACTGCTGCCCCCTTTGTGGTCCCATCCCTGTGTTTCACTCTCCTTTCTCCACACTCTTGTTTTTCGGCCCTGGCTGTACAGTTTGCATTCTCAGGTTCTGCAAGATCATTTCTGCAACAAGACAGAGAGCCAGCCCACCAGCGGACCACAGACCTGGCTCCTTGTTCTTCCAGCACCAGCCAGAAGGTGGCGTTAGGGGGACCACAAACATCAGCCAGGGTCAGGGTCAAGTGGACCTGGGTACTAGGGGGTAAGTGCTGCACATGCGGCCTTGGGAAGGGATTGCAGCCGAAGGAAGCAGGGACACTGCAGCAGCAGCCTGCAGACTGGGGGGGGTGGGCGCCTCGGGCCTCCAGGGCTAACTAAGGTCAGTACAGCACTCTTGGTCAATGTCAGGAGGAAGAGGGAGCGGGTGGAACGTGCCCTCTGCCTGGCACACAGTAGGTGCTAAGGGCAGGTCCTTCCCTGTGTTGGAGGAATGGGAGGGTTTGCTCTTTAAAGGCTCAGTGCCTGGTCCCGAGCCAGCACGTGCTGCCACCACTGCGGTGCCCCTGGCATCATGAGCCCTTCTCTCTGCAGGACAGAAGTGGTGCAAACTCCTGCTGGGCATGGTCGGCTGAGTCTTCTGTGTTGCAGCTGCTTCGGGGCATGCGAAGAGATCATGGGCATGGCTGCGCCCCTTTCCTTCTGATTTCCTCCAGGGAGAAACCTGCAGGAGGGGCCCTTAGCCCGGAGCTTGCATTGTCCCCGACAGGGCGCCTCCACGTACAGAACAGATGGAGTCTGCAACTCCTGCTCGGTGGCAAGTTTTCATGCCAGGCAGCCCCAAGGCCAAGCTGGCAGCCAGGTGGCCCTGCTTACTTTCTAACCTTGGTTAAACTGCTTCCTTTCTTAAGCCGCAGTTTCCTGTCTGTAAGATGGGAAGGGTTAGGGTTGTGAGCAGGTGGGGGGTGGGCCCGCACATGGCTCCAGTCCAGACAGTGCTGTCTGGGGCAGACGACTTGCCCCTCGGAGCCTGTCTCCTGGTTTGCCTGCTTCCCAGGTCCAGGGACAGCCTGTCTCCTGGTTTGCCTGCTTCCCAGGTTTGCCTGCTTCCCCGGGTGGATGCAGGGTGAAGGGGAAGGCATGTGTGCAGCTGGTGGTCAGAGCCAGCACCTAGGAAGCGCCCATCAGAGGTCCAGATTGGCACCCTAAATCTCCAGGGCAGAGGAAAGACTCTGACCCCGTGTACACACCCCTCTGAGAAGGCGCCCTCCGTCTGCTGTGGCGCTTCCAGTGCTGGGGACTCACCGTTTTGGAAGCTCTGCTTCTACCCCTGCTCAGCTCTGGTCACCACGACGCCCGTCTTCACCTCGGGCCGACTTGCATCTCCCGGTAGTTTTCCAGCCAGGAGTTGAACATATTCCAAAGCTCGCTCTCTTGGGGGCCATCACTAGCTCCCTGCTTCCCTTCCCCATGACTTCTGCTAAATGGATTAGTCCTTCAGCCTTTGCAGAATGAGATTCTGGAGATGGTGCAAGAAGGGGGGGAGGGCGTCAGCCAAAGGCAATGACCGCTTCACGCCAGGATGCGGATGGTCCTGCAGAGCCAGCGGCAGTGCAGCAGGAAAGACGTCGTGTCCATCCGCCAGGCCGTCCGTCCGTCCGTCCACGCATCCCTGCCCCGCCCCCACAAACACAGATCGACTACCTAGAATTAGAGGCATCCAGCAGTCAAGGCTTCTCAGCACCAAGACCCAGTGACAGCTATATGTGGATATCTGTCCCTCCCCTGCTGCACGGCAGCGCCCTGATGTTTTAGCACCTCCTGGGGCGCTAGCACCCTGATTTGCTCGGGGAACTTTATGCCCCAACCATGTGTTTCACAGTGGCGCACTGCCCCCCACCCTGGGGGTGGAACACGTGATCTTGTGAGCCCATCGGTGCTCTCTGCTTCGGGCCACGGTGATCAGTGCAGGGAAGGCCTTTGTCAGGCTGAGCAGGACCATCGGGCTAACCCCAGGACTTCCTTGGGTCCCTTCCACTGGACTCCGTGTTGCGGGGCTGCTGGGTGGGTCATCCCAGCATCTGAAGGGTAGATGCCCCCAGCCTAGGCAGGCAGGAGCTAGTGGCCCCAGGGACACTGCGTCCTGAATCACGTCTGGTTCCACAGACCCATCCGTGACACGCCCCATTCTCTGTGTAAGCCAGTCTGGGCTTTGTCATTTTCAACCGAAGAGGCTGTGCGATTTCAGCATCCTCCTTTGAGGAGCTGCCACGTCACCAGCTCCCGCGTCCCCCACAGCTCCTGAGTCTGACCCCCAGAGGCTGTCCTCTCTCGGCCCCCTCGGGGATTTGGGCTTCCCAACCAAGTTCAGTTCCTCCTGGGTCCCTCAGGGCTTCATCCTCTGCTCTCATTTCTGCCCCGGAACTTGGAGTCAGCCCTCTTCTCTGAGGGACCCTTCCTCGGGCTGCCCCTGAGGAGTCTGCTGGCTGGAGATGCTTCCAGTGTGAGAGAACGACCCCGCCCCCGCGGCCCCCTGCTGGATGTCAGCCCAACCTCCTCCTCCTCCCTGGCAGAGTCTGCCGCTGAAATATCTGCAGAACCTCCTCCTCTTCCTGCTGAAGGGGCCTGGGCTCAGGCCCACCCCAGTGTCCTGGCCTCCTGGCCTGGCCATAAATGGGGGTCCTTGACCCTTTGGAATTTCATAACTCAAAAGAAAAATCCTTCCGATCTCTTGCTTGGAGTAGGGCAGAGTTGGGTGCATGGCACTTAGCATTCTGGGAGCAGAGTGGGCAGGGAAGGAGGACTAGATCAGGATATGTGCTCCCGCAACCCTGTCTTCGTTCCTGGTTTCTGCCTGTCTGGGGTTTGAAGTCTCTGTGGCTCACGGCTTGCAAGAAGAGAAGATGCTCTTTGCCTGTGGTCATTTCTACCTGGGAGGCCTGGAGCACCTCCTCTCTCTCTGGGCCTCCAGTTGCGGGCAGATGCGGCCAAAGGGCTCAGATGGGCTTTTCTCGATGTGCCCAGAGTAGGAATGGAACGGCAGTCAGGCAAGGTCCTGCAGCCTCGGCGGTCTATACTTAGCAAATGTGGGTTGAGAGCAGGAGGTCCCTGAAGCCAAGAGAAACTCCATCCTTGCCCCGTGCACCACCCTCCCCTAATGGAAAGACATTAGCACGCCTGAGCTTCTGTCGGCCTCCTGACGGGAGAAGTAACCACTGTTCTGTTTTAAGACCTAGGAGAACTCAGCTCAGAGGTCTCACTTTATCAGTAAACATGTCCTCTCATGATGTCCCCTCTCCTTGGCCGCCATGAAAGTTCTCCCCCTTTCTGTCCTTCATGGGTCCTTACAAGCAGGATAAACATTCCTGGTACAGTCCATCGTTCTTCAGAATCCATAACCACGGCAATCCTCCGGACGCATGTTGTTAAATGGATTCCTTTTCTTTTTAAGATTTACTCTATTTATGCATACAAGCACTGGGGTGCAGGCCAGAGGTGGGGGGGTGAGAGGATTCACCAGAGACAGAGTAGAGAGCAAAACAGTGTAATTCAGTAGGTCTCCCTGTTCTGCTCCCTGCTCTGTCCCTGGCGAATCCTCTCACATCCCGTCACCTCTGACCTGTACCCCTGCTCTTATATGCATAAATAAATAAATCTTAACAAAAACAACAAAGACTGGTTGAAATGGTTTTTCGGCGGGACTCCTCTCCCTGCTCCTTTGTCTCCCGGGCTCATCTCTTCCTGCCTTGTTCCTTCACAGCCAGTGTGGGGGCCTCAGGGGAGACGGGAAAACGCCTGTGGCCAGTTTGCCATGTCTAAGAAAGTGTCCACGGCCAGCTCAGGGAAGGTGCCTCGGCCTCCCGCTCTCTCTCTTCAACCTTCCACTGGCCTCTGGCCCCACGACTTCCCCAAAACAGGTTTCTGGTAGCCAAATCCACCGGACCGTCCTCACGTGACTTGACACCTTGTGACATTTTATGGCAAAGGAATATCATAAAAAGGGGAGGTACCAGGGACCTCCCTGGTGGCGCAGTGGGCTAAGCAACGCACTATGAAGCAAACCTCAGCCACTGCAGCACGAGTTCGATCCCTGCTGCAGGCCGGTGAGGTGACCCACATGGCACAGCAGACCTCTCCTGCCTCGCCCGCTGCTGCCCTCAGCAGTGTATTTTGGTCGATCTCCCTGTTCTGCTCCCCACTCTGTCTCTGGTGGATTCTCTCACCTCCCGTGACTCTGACCTGTACCCCAACTCTTGTATGCATAAATAAATAAATCTTTTAAAAAAAAAGGGGAAGTTCCAGGCTCTCTGCCCCACCTAACGAGGGGCAGAGCTGAGCGGCCAGGTGGAGATACAGGAGACCGGGGAGAGACACGGGAAGGGAGACACCTGGGGCAGAGTCTTGTGAAGGAGGCTGGCTTGCTTCTCAATGTGGGACTCGCACCTGGGACCTGGGGCACGTGCAAGGAGACACGTGGAGGAGAGACATGTGGAGACACTTGGAAGAGACAGGTGGGTGAGGACAACTGAGGAGGCTGACGATGGCAGCCATTACCTTGATTTGTACTTTGAATTTGCTCCTTTCATCCCAGACTTGCCTGACCCCTCCTGCCCCCTTCCCTGTGGCCCCCCGCCAGAAGGCGCCTCAGACTTGAGGCAGCTTTGGGGCCTTAGCGGCCCTGCTTTGGGCCAGCGTCTTTGGCTGGACATTTACCCACGTGGGGACAGGTAACTCTGAGCGTTATCTTTTCTCTTCTTCCCTCTCTCTGCACCATAATTCTATTAAAAGTCTTCCACTCTCAGAGTCTGATTTGTCTTTTTCTCCCCAAAGGTTTATTTATTTATGCATACAAGAACCGGCGTACAAGCCAGAGGTATGGGGGATTCACCAGAGATAGAGTGGGGAGCAGAACAGGCAGATGGACTGAAATACACTTCTGAGGGGAGCAGCAGGCGAGGCAGGAGAGGTCTGCTGTGCCATGTGGGGCCCCTCCCTGGCCAGGGATTGAACTTGCTGCAGTGGCTGCAGAGGCTTCATAGTGCGGTGCTTAACACCTTGTGCCACCAGGGAGGCCCCTGCTTTGTGTTTCTGTGGCGGACGGCAGAGTCCTCCAGAGCGTGCAGGTTCTGGTCTGCCTGCCCACAGCCTGACACTTTCAAAAGGCTCCTCTCTACTCTCTCCTGCCTTCGTTCCACGGGGCAAACTGTCACGAGAAATTCTCTGTTTTTCTTCTAATCTCAGGCCTTGGCCTGTGGGTCCAGCTGGCCACGCTCTTTCTTCCTTCTGCTCCTCTAAATTCAGGGCTCCGTTCTTAGTCCCATCTCACCTCGCACAAGCTCCCCAGGCAAGCCGTTCCATTCCCACGGTTTCAATTTCACACCAAGAGCTGATCTCTTCCAAATGCTGGCCTCCTGCGGCCCCTTGCCTGCGTCCCAGCACCCTCCGCAGCTGGCTCTGGGCCCTCTCTTCTGGGACAGCCCCAGTCAGGCTGGCCTGGCTTCTCCCTCCTGCTGCTTCTTTGCTCCTAGCTCAGGAACCGGCTCCCTTGTCTGAGAGTAGAGCTCTGTCACCCCAAAATATGTCTTTTGTGGCAAAAGATTCATTTAATAGGAGGGACTCTGAAAGCCAGGTGGAAGCTGCTTTTGAAAAAAATATTTACATGTAAACATCGGTAGGGTGTGTATGGGGAAGACCTAATCTTCCTTCTTTTCAATAGAGAAGGCCAAACTCAGTCTGCATCCTACACCTACTATGTCTGCCCAGGAACCTCCCGAACTGACCGTCCCTTTTGCGCCCTCCCCCTGCGAGGAAGGCCCTTCTGCCCTGGCTGAGCTACTTAGGTGGCATCTGAAGCCACGTAGACAAGTTTCTCATGACACTGGGTCTCCCCCAGGCAAACAGGAGGCCTCCATGTTTGCTTTTTAAAAATATATTCATTTATGCATACAAGAACTGGGGTACAGACTAGAGGCATGGGGGTGAGAGGACTCACCAGAGACAGAGTGGGGAGCAGAACAGGCAGATCGACTGAAACACACTGCTGAGGGGAGCAGCAGGTGAGGGAGGAGAGGTCTGCTGTGCCATGTGGGTCCCCTCCCCAGCCGGCGGCAGGGATCGAACTCGTGCTGCAGTGGCTGTGGTTTGCTTCATAGTGCGTTGCTTAACCCACTGCGCCACCAGGGAGGCCCCCTCCATGTTCTTATTAAATGTCTTTTTTGCCTTTTCTCTTATCAGTTGATCTGGTGCTTATTTGATGATTTGCCAGCCTCGGAGAGCCTCGAGGGGTACGGGGTGGTTTCCTCTATGCCCGACGCCATCTGTCCGGTTGCTCAAAAACTTGGGTGTCATCCTTCACTGCCCAGTTTTCTCAGTTTCCACACTTAGTGGGTCACCACGGCCCACTGGCTTCCCATCTTCAGCAAACCCCTCCTGTCTGCCCACCTCGTCCCGTGGCTTCTCTCCCCGCGCATCTCCCTGCCTCCCGCCTGCCCCTCCATCCACACGGCTGCTCATGTCTTGCTGCGCGCGGATCCATCATCCCACGTCCCGCTGGCCGCTCCCTGCTATCTAGGAATTAAGTCTAAATTGCCCCTGTGACTGGAGTGGTCAGAGGAGCAGCTAAAAATACAGACTGTCCAGTAAACTTTGAGTTTCAGACAATGGCTTTTTTTGAGTGTGAACAAGGGGCTAGGGCACCTTTGGGCTCGGGGTCGTCACGACCTCATTTCCCACTACGCTGTGTCTCACGTATGCCCTTTGGGACAGACCAAAGTGCTTGAGACGTCCCCAGATGGGTCAGAAATTCTTCATCACAGGCTCTTCTTACCCACAGTCCCCAGCGGGCATTCTCCCTTCTTGCTCTGGCCAACTCCTGCTCTGCCCTGGGTCTCAGCACACTGGGGTCCCCTCCTCTGAGAAGCCTCCCTGCACCATCATAATGGATGGGGCTCCGTCACCCCAGGGCCAGAGGCCAAGTGCCCCTGGGTGACAGCATCGAGCCTGCTGGCTGGGCCTCTGGCCTGCTCTCCCGTCCCTGCAGACAAGGAGTCGCCACAGCTTGTGACTTTCCCGGGCCTGCATCTGGCTCGGCCTGCATGGTCCCATCCAGCTGCGTTCTCCCGAGGGCCTGGAGTCTTGGCCAGGGCCCCGGCTTTCTTCTTGCGCTTGGCCTGGGTCCCAGCCTGGTTCACACTCCCTCTCCACCCGCGTTCCCACGAAAAGTGGTCCCCACCCCGAGCCCCCTGCCCACGACTGGATTACAAAATGCTGAGACAATGAGGGCTCAGAGCCAAGCGCCCAGCAGGCAAGCCTGCCGTCAAATCCCCCAGCCTGTGCAGCTGGGACACATGCTGCCAGCGGAGGCCTGGGGGAGCTGGGCTCTCACACTGAGAATGCCGGAGCCTGGGGGGCGGGGGTGCAGGGAGGCGGAGCTCAGACCCAAGTCAGGACACAGTGGGCCTACCATTCCGGCTGCCTGGAGACAGGGCAAGGCCTCTCAGCCCTCAACCCTCCAGTCTGTAAAGTGGGCCACTGGTGCTCATCTCTCAGGGAGCGCCCACAGAGTGAGCCTGCATGTGTGAGGACACACGCAGCTCACGGGGTGCCTGCTCTCCCCTTTTCTGGGCTTTCCCGAGGCTGGTGGTAGCGGGGCCAGAGACAGAGCTCCCCTGCTTGGCTTCTTCTTCCCAGAATCACTAACCAGGCCAGAGCAGCTTTGTTCAGAGAGGAGAGGCGGAGGGGGCTCAGCCCCCACTCCCCGCCCCCAGCAGAGGTCCAGACTGCGTCTCCACTGTGCAGACCACCTCCAGCTCCACAGCCTGTGGGCACAGCAGGGCTGTCAGAGCAGCAGGGTGACCAACTAGGGAGCAACACAGAGCCAGGAGAGGGGGCTTCCCCCTAAGGCTGTCCCTCTACCCCGCCTCCGTGCCCAGCGTCCTCAGACCCCAACTGCACGTCACTGCGGCAGGTCAGCCTTCCTGACCCACCACCGCTCAGTAGGCACGTTCCCCACAGATATTCTTGGGGTGCTCCTCACCATCTGTTTACTCTGCTGCCTCCTCCAATTTCCAAGTACCGCAAGGGCAGGACGCTGTCTATTTGCAAAGAACAATAGCCAAAAATGTTAGGATATTTGTTAAGTGTCTTTTTAAACGATACACACACACACACACTCATGCACACTCATGCATGCACACACTCTTCCAGTTTCAGCTCCAACATACAAAGAGCTCAGAAGCTACCACTTCCAGCCACAAAACAGCAAGCTGGAAAAAAAACACTGCAAATCAACAGTTCAGCTTAGACCCATCAGAAAATTGAGGTCACAGGGCAAACCGCCACCCTGAAAACCGGAGGAAGGGCACAGAGTCACAGCCACCATTAGCCTCCAAATAGCCTCCCTGGGAGCTGGGAAAAAACCAATGTTGCCGAGCTGGCAGGAGCACTTTAGATGGTCTTTGATGGATTGCTGGAGGAGCTCCATGTGGGCTAGGCTGAGTTAAAAACTCCAGTGAAGGCCTACCCTAAAGGAAAAACTCTTCTACTTTAGTCTTATCTGATCTGGGCAAAGGGCAATTGGGTAACCCCAATTGTGTCTTCCGGTCTTCCTGTCTCACTTGGGATGAGGAGAAGGGAAGGGGAAGCAAGAAATATTTCTGCAAAAATTGCTTCTAAAGCACAACAAAAAACAACAGTTGGGATTTATTCGTAAGATTATGGAACGCTTCCCTCCCAACTTCTTATGACTACCGCTTCAACAGGAATACTTACGGTGGGCTACAGTTCAAGGACCTGCAAGGCAGCGACGCGCTTTAAGAAGAATTCCTGGGGGAAACCAAAGACAACGGGAGATAAAACGGCAAGGAACTGGGAAAGACAGAAACTTCTAGCATGACAGCTACAGACCCCGAAAGACCACCCAGCTCCTCACCAAGCTAGCATAAAGCCCACACCACAATCCTGCTCCCCTGCTTCCAGAACCAGGTAAGTCATGACCAGCTTTCAACAGTAATCACAAGGCATGCTAGAAGACATGAAAAAGCAGTGTGAAAAGATAAGCATCAGGGATCTCCCTAGTGGTGCAGTGGGTTAAGCAATGCATTGTGAATCAAAATGTAGCCACTGCAGCTTGAGTTCCATCCCTGCCTCCAGCCAGGGAGGTGACCCACATGGTGCAGCAGCTCTCTCCTGCCTCACTTGCTATTCCCCTCAGCAGTGCGTTTCGGTCAATCTGCCTGTTCTGCTCCCAACTCTGTCTCTGATGTATCCTCTTGCACACACACCCTGTACCACTGGCCTGTAACCCAGTTCTTGTATGCATAAAAAAATAAATCTTTTTTAAAAAACAAGACAAGCATCAGCTATAACATAGATTTTGGAATTATTCGACAAAGAATTGAAAAGAGCCGTGATTAGTATGTGAAGGGTTATTGTGGAAAAGTAAATGGCGTGCAAGAACAGATTGGTTGTGTAAGCAAAAATAGGAGCTCCAAGAATAAGGAACTATAGGGAAGCAAAAATTTGCCATGTCTTTTTTGCCAGAGGTTTATTTCTTTTTCGAAGGAAAAGGCAGATTAAATCTGCATACATTTGGTTCGCTGTATTTTCCCCAGTAAAGACTCCTCTTGCCTTCCCCAACTGCCCGACTCCTGGCTCACCTATGAAAGATGGTGTCTGAAGCCACCTGGGCTGGAAACTCAGCCATGCTGAGTCTCGCCCACGGACACAGGTTGACATGTTATCATTAAACTTCTCTATGGCTTTTTCTCCTATCGCTCTGTCTGATGCTTGTCTGATGATTTGTCAGCTGGAAGGACCCAGAGGTTACAGGAGGATATCCTTCCTGCCCTGATGTCTCCAAGCAACAGAAAACCAGAGACAAAGGAAATCTTGAAAGAAGTCAAATGAAAAGCACCTTATCTGTAGAGGAACAAGGATCAGAATTACACTGAACTCCTTATCAGAATCCATGCCAGTGTGAAAAGTTGACCTAAGTAGAGCCATTTTTAAATGGAGCCCAAAGAACTATTACCGAGAAACTTCATTTCCGGTCTTTTTTGAACTGGAACAAAAAACTTCAGACTTCAGGCTGGGTCAAATAACCATTGTTTTAAGAAGCCATCAATCAAACAATTGTTTGAGAAATCAGTATGACATCAGGACTGATGCCTGTGAGCTTTTGGCCTGAAGATAGACTCAGTAACTAGTTATGTGCAGCTAGGAAAAGCTTACACTTGTCTACACCAAGGAACTCTTTTAAGTTGAGTATCTCAGCTTCCCCTTTGCTTCCCATAAAAAGTCCTGTTTTTTGTTCCTCCTCGGGACAATCTTTGGCTTTCTTCCTGAGTCTGTGCTCCTCGAATTGAAATTCTTTGACATTACCATCTTCCCAAAACAGCCTTTTTAACTGCCTCCTGATTTTCAGGTTAACTAAGCAAGAAGAGAATGGAGTGAAATTATCACAATGGTGGAAGAAAAAAAAAAAAAAAACAACCTAGAATTCTGTCTCCAGTGGAATTTCCCTTGAAAAGGAAAGGGAAATCAAGACTCACTTAAACAAAAACAGAAGGACTCTGTGGCCAGTAAGCCTGACTTGCAAAAAATGCTAAAAGTTCTTTAGAAAGAAGAAAATTATATAAGTCTGAAATCTACATGAGAAAGAATGTCAGAGAAGGTGACCGTTCTTTCACATGGTCATCCAGATGTGGCCACCAGCACAGACACAGGATATGCTCAGGAAAACAAGATGTGTTATACGCATAGGTCCTAGAGATGGGAGACATGGCACCAGGCCACACAGGGCCACCTGGAACCACCAGGTGGGCAGGAAGCAGGAACAGGAAGGAGGGACCTGTGTCGGCCAAGACCTTTCAGGGTTTCTGCAGCAAAGGCAAGGTGGGCAGGGTACACAATTTAAGTCTGGCTAGTTTGAATGACCTGGGGTGAACGAGGGCGGTCTTTAGTTGCCTGGCACCTGGGATGATGAAGGCTGGGGAAGATTGTCCCCTGGGTATGTGGGCCAGATGGGGAGCTAGGGCTTGGGATTGGTCACCATGCTCCTGGCCAAGTCCTTTGCTGTCTCTAAGAATCAGCCAGTCCAGGGAGGGGCAGGCTCTCTCCAGCCAGAAAGATGATGTCAAAACAATCTAGTACGAGTAGGCAGCACGTCGGTCTCAGGTCAAAATGGCGAGCAGGGACCTCCCTGGTGTCGCAGTGCTTTAAACAATGCACTGTGAAGCAAACCACAGCCACTGCAGCACGAGTTTGATCCCTGCCGCAGGCCAGGGAGGGGACCCACATGGCACAGCAGACCTCTCCTGCCTCGCCCGCTGCTCCCCTCAGCAGTGTGTTTCAGTCCATCTGCCTATTCTGTTCTCCACTCTGTCTCTGGTGTTTCCTCTCACGCCCTGTACTTCTGGCCTGTACCCCAGTTCTTGTATGCATCAATAAATAAATCTTAAACAAAAACAAAATAGTGAGCAGGCAAGCTGTTCCAGCATCAGGCAAGTGGCTGGAGGGTATTCGAAAATGGTGTTACAGTGCTGAAGGATTCAATAAACTGGGGTTAATGCAAGATGATATGATATATGAGGATGATGACGTACAAGAAGTCATAAAAAGACTTCCTGAAAACCTTTGTATTGACAGGATGTTTCACAGTAAGAGAGCCCTGGGCCTGAGCATCAGGCAGCAGATCTTGCCTAAAGAGCAGTGGACAAAGTAAAAGGGTAGATTCTGCCTTGAACCATACCTGAAAGAGGTTATTCGGGAAAGAAGAGGGAGAAGAATGGCCAAATAATAATCATGCAGTCAAAATCTGGCTGCGGCTGTCCACAAAGAATTTTTATGAAGTTAGTTAAACCTGAAATGTACAATTTAGAGCTTATCTGAGTGGCATATGGATTCCTTTAAATAAATATCTACCACAAAAAACCGAAAACAATCTAATACAGCTTCTGAGCAGTGCACGTGTGGAGATGCTGGGAGAATGGTCAGCAGGGGAGGTCTGGAAGCTCCGAGACTTTCCCCATGCATGCCTGGCTGTACCTGAGTCCTATCCTTTCTTAATAAGTGAGTAACCTAGTAACCGAAAAACAACAAAACCCCACCACGAGCCTAGGGAAAAAGTTACATGTATATACAAATAATTCAGAAGAAATAAATGAAAGTAAAACAATTTTTCTTATTCTTCATTTATCAAATAGATAACTGTTCAGGGTGTTAATAACAACGATGTTTTGGGTAATTGTGGCATATGGGTACGTAAAGAGCATGACGGTCATTTTATAAGGAGCAGCAGGGAGGAAATAGGGCACAATGTCAGAAGGTAACTACACTCCCTTGAAGTGAACGTGAACTTTGCTTAGTTATCAACGGGTCCTGCAAACTCCAGGGTAACCACTAAAGAATGTTTTTTAATAACATAATCGATATGCTGTGAGAGGAGAAAATGGAGCATACAAGACGCTCAATTAAAACCAGAGAAGTCGGGCCTCCCTGGTGGCACAGTGGGTTAAGCAATGCACTGTGAAGCAAACCGCAGCCACTGCAGCACAAGTTCGATCCCTACTGCCGGCCAGGGAGGGGACCCACATGGCACAGCAGACCTCTCCTGCCTCGCCCGCTGCTCCCCTCGGCAGTGTGTTTCGGTCCATCTGCCTGTTCTGCTCCCCACTCTGTCTGGTGAATCCTCTCACCTCCCGTGACTCTGGCCTGTACCCCAGCTCTTGTATGCATAAATAAATAAATCTTAAAAAAAAAAAACAAACCAGAGAAGTCAGGGGAGGAGGGGAAGACTTAGAAGGTAGTCTGTACGAAGAAAGACAAGAAGATAAAAATGGCCTATGTTCCAACTCCCTGACAATCCCTGTTGAAATCATATATTTTTTTAAGATTTATTTATTTGTACATATGAGAACTGGGCCTCCCTGGTGGCGCAGTGGGTTAAGCAACGCACTATGAAGCAAACGGCAGCCACTGCAACATGAGTTCAAGCCCTGCCACTGCCAGGGAGGTGACCCACATGGCATGGCGGACTTCTCCTGCCTCGCCCACTGCTTCCCCTCAGCAGTGTGTTTCAGTCCATCTGCCTGTTCTGCTCCCCACTCTGTCAGGTGTGTCCTCTTACCTCCCGCAACTCTGGCCTGTACCCCAGCTCTTGTGTGCATAAATAAATAAATCTTAAAAAAAAAACTGGGGTACAGGCCAGAAGTACAGGGCGTGAGAGGAACCACCAGAGACAAGAGTGGGGAGCAGAACAGGCAGATGGACCGAAACACACTGCTGAGGGGAGCAGCGGGCAAGGCAGGAGAGGTCTGCTGCGCCATGTGGGTCCCCTCCCTGGCCGGTGGCAGGGATCAAACTCGTGCTGCAGTGGCTGCAGTTTGCTTCATAGTGAGTTGCTTAACCCACTGTACCACCAAGGAGGCCCTGAAATCATATTTTAAAATGAAGTTAGAAAACACAAGCCACAGAGACAGTTACACAACTAAAACTGAGTCTCTCGCCCCACAGGTTCCCTCTTGTTGTTCGTTTCTTTGTGATTCTTTCCAGAAAAAAAAAAAAAAGCTTTATGCACATAAATAGGGTGCCCATGTTAGCACATACATTTCAATTCTATATATTCTTTTATTAAAAATTGCCCAGAAAGGATCCAAGCTCAGAGACCTAACTGACTTTCACTCTCACTAGTATAGCTTACAGAACTTTCCAAATCTCCACATAGGTTGCTTGATTTTTTTTTTTTAAGATTTATTTATGCACACAAGAACTGGGGTACAGGCCAGGGATGTGGGGATGGTGTGAGGATTCACCAGAGACAGAGTGGGGAGTAGAACAGACAAATGGACTGAAATACACTGCTGAGGGGAGCAGAGGGCCCAGCAGGAGAGGTCTGCTGCACCATGTGGACCCCCTCCCTGGCGGGCAGCAGGGATCGAACTCGTGCTGCAGTGGCTGCGGTCTGCTTCATAGTGCATTGCTTAATCCACTGTGTCACCAGGGAGGCCCCAGGTTGCTTTATTTTTAAAAATTGTCTTGGGCCTCCCTGGTGGTGCAGCAGGTTGAACTCCGCACTATGAAGCATCTGCAGCCACTGGAGCACGATTTCAATCCCTGATCTGGGAAGTAACCCACATGGCGCAGCAGATCTCTCCTGCCTTGTCTGCTGCTCCCCTCAGCAGTATGTTTCAGTCCATCTGCCTGCTCTGTTCCCCACTCTGTCTCTGGTGAATCTCCTCATCCTCCACACTTCTGGCCTGTACTCTAGTTCCTGTATGCATAAATAAATAAATATTTACTAAATAAATAAATAAATAAATAAATAAATATTGTTTCATAGCACATCCTCCCAGGAAAGGACAGTAATTCATTAACCTATTGCTCACACTGACCATTTTTCTTGCTTTTGGCTTTTCACTGCTGCAACAAGCATTCTTACACATTTATCTTTTTTCTTTTTAAACTTTCTTTTGAAATAAGTTTAGCTTTTTTAAAAAAAGGTTTTATTTATTTACTTATGCATATAACAACTGGGGTGAGAGATTTACCAGAGACAAAGTGGGGAGCAAAACAGGCAGATTGACCGAAACACACTGCTGAGGGGAGCAGCGGGCGAGGCAGGAGAGGTCTGCTGTGCCATGTGGTGTCCTCCCTGGCTGGGGATAGAGCCACAGTGGCTGCAGAAGCTCCACAGTGTGGTGCTCAACCCCTTGCGCCACCAGGGAGGCCTTGAAATAAGTTTAGCTTTACAGAAAAGTTGGAATAAATAGTACTCGTTACCCAACTTTCCCCAATGCTGACATCTTACACACGGTACAGTTACCCACACCAGGCGAGTAACATCCTACAAGCCTCGCAATCACCAGCTTCTCCATGGATGTCCTTCCTCCCGGCCAGGTTACAGCCCAGAACTCATGCTGCTTTCAGTCATGGGGGCCACTTGGTGTCCCCCAACCTGTCACAAGTCCTCAATCTCTGTCTTTCACGACCTTGACACCTTCGGAGAGCTTTAACTAATTGTTTTGCAGAATGCAGCTCAATTTGCATTTATCTGCTGTCTTCTCTGCGATTAACCTGTGTTTGGGGTGTGACCCCCTCCTCCGCCCCGCAGGAAGCTATTCTGGTAATAGCAGCCTTGTCACCCCCACACCTCACTGCGGTCAGGTTGGCTCTGCTCGCTCAGGTCAGGAAGCATCCCGTGCTTCTCCCCCATCACATTTCTATTTTATCCTTCATAATTCATAGTGTCTTGTGAGGCAAAAATTGAAATGACGCAAATGTGCTGTTGTAACCACACAACATGAGGGATGCCCATGAGCCCCAAACTATTTTTTTAGAGATTTTATTTATTTATGCATACAAGAGCTGGGGTATAGGACAAAGGCGTGGTTGGGAAGGTGGTGAGAGCTTTCATCACAGACAGAGCGGGTTGCAGAACAGGTAGAGCTACTGAAATCCACTGCTGAGGGGAGCAGCAGGTGACCTGAGCGAGCAGAGCCAACCTGACAGCAGTGAGGTGTGGGGGTGACAAGCCTGCTATTACCAGAATAGCTTCCTGCGGGGCGGAGGAGCATTCACCAGAGACAGAGCACAAGGGGTTGAGCGCTGCACTGTGGGACTTCTGCAGTCACTGCAGCAGGCGAGGCAGGAGAGGTCTGCTGCGCCATGTGGGTCCCCTCCCTGGCTGGGGATCGAACTCGCGCTGCAGTGACTGCAGAAGTCCCACAGTGCAGCGCTCAACCCCTTGTGCTCTGTCTCTGGTGAATGCTCTCACCACCTCCCCAACCACACCTCTGTCCTATACCCCAGCTCTTGTATGCATAAATAAATATAAGTCTTGCGCCACCAGGGACACGCAAACTATTAAGGGGAAACCGATTTTGCACGTTCTAACAGGGTTTGTCATCCATGTGCCACCAGCACAGAGTTAATACTACTACCTCTGATTCTAACCCTGCACCCCAAACTTCATTTTCACCTTCCTCCTTTACTTATTTCCAATTCCTTTCTCCAGCAGCATGAAACCTGGCTCTCATTAACCACAACACATTCGTTGGCTCTCCTGCTCCCTCTCAGCACATGCTAGGTAGTTTCAGAATTGCTGATCCCGACCCCAAACAGGTTGATTACTGGGGATACAATGTTTGTGTGTGGCTCCTTTTGTCTTTTGATTTGCAGTATGTAGTTACAATAACTTTTCCAAAATTGCTTAATTTATTTATGTTTTCCTCACTGCCTTCCATGTGATGACATTGTATGCTTGTCATACTATTTTCATGTGTCACTGTTTATATTCTCTTTGGGGTTCCCTATGCCCTCGTGGCTTCTATTTTTTTTTTAAGATGAAAGCTTTTATTTTTTTTTAAGATTTATTTATTTATGCATACAAGAGCTGGGGTACAGGCCAGAGGTGTGGGGGGGTGAGAGGATTCACCAGAGACAGAGCAGGGAGCAGAACAGGCAGATCAACGGAAGTACACTGCTGAGGAGAGCAGTGGGCAAGGCAGGAGAGGTCTGCCACGCCATGTGGGTCCCCTCTCTGGTAAGCAGCAGGGATCAAACTCGTGCTGCAGTGGCTACAGTTTGCTTCATAGTGCGTTGCTTAACCCACTGTGCCACCAGGGAGGCCCAATGGCTTCTATTTATTTGGTTAGTTACCACAGTTCAAAGAGCTCCACAAAAGGCAGACACAGTGACGTCACTGATCATCCTGTCCTTGCCCTCACACCCTGTTCTCACCTCCCAGTGGCTAACCAAGCTCCAGCCTACTGTATTTCCTTTGCTCACTTAAGCAGATATAAGTGTGTTTTCTTATGTCCCTTAAAAAAAAAACCACATCTTTCTCAAAAACATTTTGCAGACATTTCTGTCAGGTGAATTCCAACCATGAGATTTCTGGTATGTGCTGCAAATGTTTCTCAGATTATGGAAACTGCTTCCACGCAGCTGAAGTGCCAGTAAACAGTTGCAGAATGAATGAATCCTGGCCTTGAGGTGAACTCACTGTGTGAAGGGGGCAAGTCCCTTGTCTCGGGAACTTTGCTTGGTCCCACTTTATGGGCGAGGGGAGGCTCTTCCAGCTCTGATACTGCTGGACACAGAGCAGGTTTGCAGCCTTGTCCAGCTCCACAACAAGCGCAGGCGTGGGGCAGCTCTTCCTGGGTCCTCCAGGTGCCTGAGCTCCTCACCGCCTCACAGAAACCAGCGTGCAGGAACTGTAGTTGGTCCTGTCTTACCCAGGAGGAATTCTTAACCTGCAAGGCTCTGTGACCTGGCCAAGGTGGCATAGCGCCTGCCTGAGTTCAAGTCCTTGGCCAGACTTTCTCCCAGGCCCCCTGGCGCATTCCTGCAAGCCTGGCTCTTAAGGGATTGTTGACACTCCCTGACCACTTTCCCTTTCCTGGTGACTGTAAATCGCTCTTCTGTGCTCCAGTCAAAGCTTCTCTCCCTCAGGACTTCTCAGCACACTCTGGGAATTTCCACAGAGGCTCTGCAGGGCGCTGAGCTACCTGGGCTTCCTCAAGTGTGGAACTGGCTTTCACTTCAACTTCTGTTAACTGCCCATTTATTCATTCTCTAGGCCATACCTTAGCTCTGAACACCCTTGGCTTTTCAGGGAGAGTGTGAGCCAAGAGGTGCTTTCCTCTTGGGACTGACTGCATCTTCCAGGAAGGGGCTTGCAGCCTGGTAACCCACCATGGGCCAAAGGGGTGACTGGCTGGGAACTTCAGCCTTAAAGAGCTATCAGGAGAATAGTGGGGCATCAAGCCCTACCTGGCCCCCGCAGGTAAATTCAGCAGCTGGGTGGTATGACAAGATGTTCCTTTCCCTTTTTATGCAGGCTGGGGAGTTTGGTTTCAGCCTTGTTTCTTCTGCTTCATAAAGCAAGACACATGGTTCAACCCATGCCTACTGTTAGAAAATGTTCCCTGCCTGGTGTTACAGGAAATATAAGAAAGGCCCCAGAGATGAGGCTCAACTAGAACACCTCCTTTTGTTTTTTTAGCTATGTATTTTTTTATTATTATTATTTTTTAATATAATTTTTTAAATTTACATACATTTGACATCAATTGTAATCCCCATGTATTCCCCATCACTGTAACACCAGTGCACCATCACCTCAGTCCCCCGTGCTCCCGTCTGCCCTTCACCCTTCCCCTCTTCCCTCCCCACCAAGTGTCCCCAGTTTGTCTTTGT